>LR812523.1:45230329-45339111 GCA_903798195.1 Danio kyathit | reverse complement strand
CTTCCTCCCGTGTCACGTTAGGGTTAAGGGAAAAGGAGGCGAGGACCCAAATGCAGAGTGATGATGTTTTATTTACAATAAAATAAAACAAAAAGGGAAAACAAACAACCCCGAGGGGGAAAACACTAATCAAACAAAATAACAAATAAACAACAAACCAAACTGGGCAGGCTGGCAGGGATCAGGACGGGATAGCATCGAGTGCAATCATCAGGAACAGAGAATAATCAAAACGAACTGGCACAGGACAGCAGACATGAGGAGATTATAAACGGTAGTAAATCAATACACAACAGGTGAACCAAATGAACTAATAACCCAGATAGCAGGTAGTAATCGGCCCGAGCTCGGCTACCCTTCGGCGCCTCCGGCTCCGACTCGGCATCGGCGAGTGTTATCTGGGCCGAGTATGGCCCGCAGCTCGCTCTCGCACATGTGTTTGTGATGCGGCTGTAAAGCCCTGGCCCGATTCCTGTTAACCATATCTGGCCCGAGTCTGTCTGTAGAGTCCGGGCCGCTGCTGGCAAGGACTCGGCTTGTTTAACTTTTGTCCTGATGGTGGCGGTAATGCTTCAAAAAGCTGGTTGGCAACCGCCTTAAAGATTACAAGAAGAAGACGTTTTGGAACTCGTTTTTTCCGGTCAGAAAGGTAAGGTTTTTACTGCTTTTATACTGTATAATATGCGTATTTAGTGATCAAAACGTTTTTTCACAGTGTTAGGTTGTAACAGTGTTTAGTAATTTAAAACAATTTGATACAAAATGCAACTAGTTTTAAAGAAACACGACTGAAGCTAATTGATGTGTATGCTAACGTTACAAACACGCCTGAAAGTTCCTGTTCCTTTTACACAATGTTAGATTGTAACAGTGTTTAGTAACTGAAAACTATTTTAATTATTTTAAAGAAACATGACTGAAACGAATTGGTGTGTATCTTAACATTACGTTAAAGAAAGTTTCTGTAGACGAATCCGTTAACGCTACCATGGCAAAACGTGCTTTTTATTTCTGAGTTAACATTTTAATATACCATGGGTGTTGAAAAAATCATTTTACAGGCGTGTACTTACCCAACAGAAATAATTCTGAGTGATTATGTGTAAATAAAAATTAATCGTTTTGGATCTATAAAATATTATTGTTTAACTTGTTTATGCAGTGCATCACGAAAGTGATCTAAGCTCGATACTAATAGCTTCACAAACAGCTGAAATGGGTTTTGTTATTGGCTATCATCATCAAACATTTTCCACAATGTTAGGTTAACAGTGTTTTTAGTAACTTACAACTACCTGATCCAAAAGGTTTCTTATTTTAAAGAAATTCGACTGATTGTGACTTATTCTACTTTAAATAACAATTTTGGGCTTATGCTCAAGGGGTATAATGTTTGTTTCAGGCTTTTTCTGAATAGTCATTATTAATGTTTATAATGATTCTAGTGAAGATAAACATTTTTTATACACTTTTGTATGTTTGTTTGTTTGACAGTCCACAACAAGATCCTTGAGCATGATCAAACAAGCTCGGCACAGAAGAGGCCAGTAAATGTAAGTCATGGCTGAAAATGATGAGTTTTACTCTGTGAATTATAGTATTTGAATAGGGCAAGGGACAGTGTTGCTCAGATTTTGAAGCCTTTGCAAACTCATTGTAGTGATGACACTTCTCACTATCTAAAAGTCTTATATAGTAAAAATGAGGCCCCTAAAGATAAAGACTTTGATAACCTAGATGATTATGATATGGTGACATCTGAAGGCTCAGTTAATGAGTTCCATATTGTGGGGTTCGAGTCATCTGAAATGGAATTTGTGCCGTCTTCATGGGTACAGAATGATAGATGTGCTTAACCATCTTACAAATCTATGTCTAAGAATCATAAGGCTGTCACACTGCATGAATCCCCGATTAAATCTTGTGCAACCTTCATTTACACTACAGGTATTATAGCCATTAATTAACTTTGATAGTATTTCAGGATTTGAACTTTTTTTGGGGGGAGGTTAACAACAATGTGATGTTTTATTATAGACACATATGAGGAAGCTCGACTCCCTTCCACAGGCAACTGTGATGTCTGACTTGCAAACAGAGGAGGACGATGATCGCCCGTCATACACCAAAAGAAAGAACAGGTTTGTTTGCAATTATTTTAAACACATACTGTCAACATTATGTCATTGATCTATTACAACCTGCAATTTTTGCCCTGGCACTATACTAAAATAATGTTTTGTTTTGTAAATGTATCTGATCATGGGACATAAAAGACAGAACTATAGTGACAGTGATGAAGAAAAAATATTTGGAACAAAGAGGCTGGAAAAAAAGCAGATATGAATATTTCAGACTTAGATGCAGCACCGCAACTACCATCACCACCAATGACTATGGAAGAATCCTTAAGGACACCATCAAGATGCACAGATACTGTACATTCCAGTGCGCCTATGAACATTTACAGTCCTTGTTCCAGTGCAGTTGGAGATCAAGACAGAACTTATTGGTACTCATCATGTCTTTGTAAGAATTAAAGACATCACTACATTTGTAAAGGCTTTATGCAGCTAGAAAGTAAAGATCAACTAGAGAATATCAGCAGTATCTAACCCTCTGTTGTATTTACACAAGTTGTATAAGCTACATGTTGATTTATACTAATTTGTTATTTTTCTTTTTTTAGCACCACTGTCTGAAGTGTTAAAATCACAAGACGACATAAAGCAGCAACTGGTCCTGATTCTCAAAAATCTGCAAAACCAAAACAGACATGATAAAATTCCAGATGTAAGCACATTTGACCTTCCTTTGTCCAGTTTGATTTGGAAAAGCTTGAAAATCAACTAAAGGACCAGCCCGAATAAATGAAGAAAATGGTAAGTTCAAGCTCTTGTGTATTTCAAAGTGTTTTAAGTTTATTGATTTATTTGATTTTTTGCTTCGTAGGTAGCCTACTTAGGAATTATTGGTGTTTTCCACCACGGAAGCAGTTTGGCGTATCCTGGGAAAGCTTTTGGCTAACTCCTTGGCCAAACAAATTAACTGGAGCGGGGCAAAACAAAAAGTGGACTGTCGTAGTCAGTAAGTTGGTTTTAAATATACATTTCAATACAATTAGGGGCTGTTCCATCTGTGTATTTCTTTGAATTATTAACCAGAGGAACAAAAAGAAATCTATATAGTCCCATTTAGGTTGTACTTATGTGAGAGCAAGCATGTTTATTTTTTTCTTTAACATTTGTACTTGTTCACTACTAATTATCTGTATATCTTTTGATTACAGATGCAGTGAGGACAAATGTCCATACCATGCCACTGATGAAGAGGTGGAAAAATGCATTACAAGGTGGCTACAACTTGCTCCTGACAGGCACGGACGAAGGAAGGAAAAAGAGAAAGCTAATGTGTCAAATATCTAAATCGCTATTTATATATATATATATATATATATATATATATATATATATATATATATATATATATATATATATATATATATATATATAAAAATGACAATATGCCAAATTCTGAAGAAACATCTTGAAACATTTTCAATAACTGTAATAATAATAAACTAAAATTCTAAATATAAAATTGCACAAGATATATATATACACACACACACACGTCATCTCATGTTTTGCTGTTTGTGCAATTTATTCAAATTATTCTTTCAAGTTTATTTAAAAATTAAGTTTAGGTCTTTATACATCTGCAGTTTTATATTCATATATTTTTTTTGTTTTATTGTTATTATTATTTTAATGTTTAATAATGTTTCGAGACGTTTCTTCAGAATTTAGCAGTTCTTTTTACAACTTTGACTTGTATATTTTACGTATTGTCATAGGTATTTGTAAGATGTTTCTTGCTATATCTTAAATTGGTTTCTATATTCAACTTTATATAAAATTTACCTGTATTAAGATGTCTTGTACAATTTTTTTTTTAATTCAAATCTGTTGGGAAAACAGGGTTGTTTTGAAAACTTTTGTGTATGTGTGCAATTTCAGATATATTTTTTTTTTCTATAAATCTTCCTGTGTATTGTGCAGTTTTATTGTTGTTTTTCTTGTGCACTACAAAACAATTTATTAAATTTGAGTATTATTTGTTTCTTGCAATCAATAAACGTTTATCATTTATTTATTTTGTCCTTTGTTTGGTTATTTACGTTATAGGATATGTATGCTGTTTGCATTCTATTTAAAGGTTAAACGCAGTGCCTACACTTTGTTTACATAGCCTGTGTTTGCTGTTATATCAACTCAAATGGTTGTAATACCATGTATCAAGTATTAATGTAATACCAAAAGGTTTTATATCAAGGTATATAAAGACTTAGTCGCGCCAGCTCCGGCCCGCAATGCACATTACTCACGGGCCGATTCCGGCTCGGATGCGGCAGCGTCGGCTCGCCTACGGCCGCCGCATCTGGCCCTATTGATTCGGGCCGGAATCGGGGAGTGAGTCCATAGGCATCCGGCCCGAGTACGGCAGCCGGAGTCGGGCCGAGGGGTAAGTCTCCGGCAGGCGAGAATCTAGCCGGAACTGGCCCGAGTGTATTTTGCTATCTGGGTAGGCACCGGCCCGACGCTAGCGAGCCGACGCTGCCGCATCTGAGCCGGATCGGCCCGCAAGTGATGTGCGCTGCGGCCCGGAGCTGGCGCGATAAAATCTTCATTATATAAAACCTCATCTTTGTTAACGTTATTACAACCATTTGTGTTGATAAAACAGCAAACGCAGGCTACTATGTAAACACAAAGCGTATTAGCCTTAGCGAGCCTTTGTTATTGTGCAGACATCAGCGGTCAAGTGAGCAGTTGGGGGGCGTGGTTGATTTGATGTACAAGCGTTTGGTTGGAAGTTCGATTCCGCAGCTCCTCCTCTGGCTCCATCAAACAGTCCTTCTGCGCATGTCCTGGCTCCAATTTCAGCAGTCT
Organism: Danio kyathit; assembly: GCA_903798195.1. NCBI lineage: Eukaryota > Metazoa > Chordata > Actinopteri > Cypriniformes > Danionidae > Danio > Danio kyathit. The sequence continues at coordinate 45,334,159 of LR812523.1, read as the reverse complement.
TTTGCGACCGTTTGTGCCCGTCACGAGACGATTTTTCCTTCAAAGCGTTTAATGGAAAATGGCGCTGTCGCGTCGTCCATATTATATACAGTCATTGGTCAAGACGAACACTGATCCACAAATAGATGGACTCCACCCACCTTCTGCTTAAACCAATCAGATACCGGCACCGTGATGCTGACCAATCGCTGCTTGTTCTCGCTCCAACCAATCACGCTTTGCCTTACAATCAGAGCGGGACCAGGCCAGCCGTAATGAACCGGTCTCTTCAGATGGACGGCCAGGACAGTTTAAGACAGGTCAGTGGTGCTCAGTACAGCATGGCTCTAATAATGTGGAGCTGTCCTTGCCGTGCTTTTTCAAGAGACTGGTTAATTGACTGCACGATCGCTTTTCTGCGTTTGTGCTCAGCCCGCACGGACGAGGCTGAATCCAGCTTCTTATTGACGCTATCCGATCGCGGTTTTTAAGGTGGACCGGATAGGTTGTTAAGGTGGACCGTGTAGCGTCAATAAGAAGCTGCGAATGAGAAGCTTGATTCAGCCTCGTCTGTTTATAAATGTTTCCTAGGAATACAGTGAATGACTTTAATCGAATCATTAATTAAACAGACAGCTGTCACACCAAACAGCAAAGAAGAGGTTTAAATTCGAGTTACATCGATCATTTTAAGGGTGAGTATTATTATGCTAATTATACGAACAGCAATAAAACGCTAGCCATGTCTGTTTCTCACAGTTCATACCAGTTTTTGTTTTATTTTAATTACCTGCATCACTTCTATCTATTATCCATCCTTCTGTCTACTTACATGTTTGTATATATTGTGTCCTTAATATCCATAACTATGAATATTACAAACTATAGGTTATTTCTCAGTTTCCTGTGAGGGTGAAGTGACAGGAGAGATCAGCATGACGATGAGAAGCTGCATAGTTTGAGTAGCAGGTTATTTATGCTTTTCCCTCTGCACTTTAATTATTATCACTATAAATGATCACAATCTCCCATATGGTCTGATGATAGTAGTTGTGTTTGACAGTAATGTATATCATTTCTGATGATGTTTTGTTTGATAATAATGTATAGTGTCCATATGATATCTGTAAATGTTTAGTGTTGGACAACCAACACACATTTTAAACAGCAAAAGAAAGACGTATAGCTTACTAAAAGCCTTTATGTCTGTATATATTTTTTATGTAAAATGCAGAGCAGCAAGACCCATGGGATTCCATCAGCCACTCACCATCAGAGTCCTCAGTGGAAGCTGAGAAGAAGAAGAGAGGGAAAAAGAAGCCCAGCAAGAGATGCCAGAAAAATGAGTTGAAAATGAGTTGGAGGTGGTATCCCATTTATTACATTTTAGCTACTTAAACCAAACACATTTTGCATTATTCTTGTAATCTTATATAAAAAGATTAACATTAAATGTAATTAAATAAAAAAGTGTTTGAGAATCACTGGGGGTCAGACTGTAGTCGATTGCCTGATTTTGTCAAAAGGCAGAGTTCGTACAACATTTGATGGGGGTGGACACCCTAATAATTCTCTATGCACAAAAAACCTGCTTATTTACATTAGTGCAGTGCAAGCATCTAAAGTTATATGTACATTAGTGCAGAACAAATGTTCACTCAAATTGTTCTGTTATTCAAGTTTAAATGTTTAGATTAATGCATTGAAAATGAATGTTTATTATAATAACCTTATATCCCTGCAGTGCAAGCAACTCTTAATAATTATGTACAGTTGGTAACGCTTTCTTTTACAACCTGCAAAGTACCGCGTAAGTACAGTGAAATAACGGTGTACTTTTCTGTACGTATAGTATAAGTATAATGAACCTATGTGTAGGTATAAGGGAACAAACTATATGCTTTGGTAATAAGGGGGTAACAACCAGATATTCAACACGAAAAGTACCGCGTAAGTATATTGAATTTACGGTGTACTTTTCTATAAATTGCAAAGGAACAAACCATAATGTTTGGGTAATAAGGGGGTAACAATAGGATATTCAACACGCAAAGAACGTCGTAAGTATATTGAATTTACGATGTACTTTTCTTTAAGTATTGTATACATGTAAAGAATGATGCAAGGGTGGTGACAACCTAATGCAACCTGCAAATGTACATGCACCTGCATAAGTACATTAATAATAGTACCCTTATTCAGGGTTTTATATGGGGTGTTTAATGAATAAAAGGTTTACAACCTGTGAAATTATGAAACCCATACTGTATTTTAAATCTGCAATTCAATATAAAAACATATTTCCATACACAACTTACCTTATGAATGTTCACTCGTCGATCTCACCACAGCCAGCAATGTCTCAACATCACTATCAATAAATAACTTTGCATGATATAGACCTACCGTGAGGGTTCAATGCGGATTAAAACAGGCTAGCATCTTTACTGCTGTTTGCAAAAAAAAAAAAAAAAAAGGGGGGGGGGGGGGGTCGCAACTGTTGCAATTCAGTGAATGTATAGCTGATGTTTTATAGAAAAATGTTGTAATTTGGTCTTCAATCAATTAAAACTGCTGCTGTAGTTTTCTCTGTTCTTAGTGTTCAAGTATACACTAGTGCGTTGAACTTTAGCTTCTTCCCTCCTTGTTCCCTGTAGTTAAAGGTTACATACAGTATTTGTCCCCCCTTGTTCCCTGTACCTAAAGGGTAAATACAGTATTTGAGGGTTGTAAATTAAAGTGAAGCATTGTTCCCTCCTTGTTCCGCCCTTGTTCCCTGTAGTTACACAGTACATACAGCATTTGAGGGTTGTAAATTAAAGTGAAGCATTGTTCCCTCCTTGTTCCCTGTACTTAAAGGGTAAATACAGCATTTGTTCCCCTCTTGTTCACTGTAGTTTACAGGGTAAAATCTTGAAGGCAGTGAAACAAATATACAAACACACAATATATTTCTTTACTTTGTAACCTTTATTTAATAAATAGGCATTTTAAAACACTTCATCTTAATCAAACATTGTCTCGTCTGTCATTGGCTATACTCATTCATTTTCTTTTCAGCTTAGTCCCTTTATTAATCTGGGGTCACCACAGCGGAATGAACCGCCAAATTATCCAGCATATGTTTTACGCAGCAGATGCCCTTCCAGCAGCAACCCATCACTGGGAAATATCCATACACACTCATTCACACACGTACACTACGGACAATTTTAGCTTACCCAATGTCACATGTTTTTGGACTTGTGGGGGAAACCGGAACACCCAGAGGAAACCATAGACTGTAAAAGATATGGACGTAGTATCCGTGACGTCACCCATAGGTTTCTGAACACTGCAAAAGAAGCCACAAGTAGGCGCGGCCAACCGTCGCCATTTTGTTAGCGCGTCATCGCACCGAACGCGGCATACCAAATAAGGGCAAAGAGGCGGAGAGTGAGCGGAGCTACAGACGCATGCTTGATTCTAAGCCTTTTGCTTAGACCTGGATTAAAACAGATTTATTACTTTGGGAGAACGCTTAATACTTCATTACCTGTGACTCGGTTGTGTTCTGACTACACATGCTTGGTTGTACACTATATCAATAAAGTGTTTAGACTTTTAAAAACACTGTTGTAACACATTGAGCCACTAAACATTGTTCTTATGACGTTTTTCGACAGGAGGAAAACGCGAATTACTATCAAACACTTCAGTTATAGTCTGTGTTAGTAAATGCAAGGCTGTTTATAAAATCCAGCACTAACACTGTATGACAACGCTTCAGATGACTGTTTTATAGCCTACAGCTAATCAATCTGTCAGATTCTGGAGTGCAATACTGGTCTAAAGAACATTTAAATGATAAATGATCTTAAATAAAACAACTACATTTATAGAGATGGTATAGAAGTATATCATTTCACTCACCTGTGAAATGAAGGCAACTTGAACGGTTTGTAAGCACAATTAAATCCACACAGCATGCCATATCATCTGATAATTGCAGGAAATAATTCCAAAAGGCAAATGAAGGTGTAAAGAAACATTAAACAAAAAAAATACACGATTTATTTGCCGAGCTCAGCGGCTAATTAGCCAGAATCAGCTGAGGTGACGAGACAGCGAGCAGCGAGGGCTAGCTGTCACTCAAGTGGCCACGCCCTTAATTATGCAAACTTAATATAACCTAATAAAAACGAAACGGATGAGTTATAAAAAAATTCACCCCCCTCAGAGTTGTCATGAAGGGTAATCATAGCTATATGCATCAAAGCCATCGTTTGTACCAGGCTGTAAACATGTTTTTATCAGCTGTAAAAATGGCCAATTTACCAATGCAGAAAGAAAGCCCTTGGACTTCATGGAGCCAGCCCCCCAAGGCGAGTCGATGAATTGCAGTTTTAGTTACTTCCGTATTGGCTTCCTGAGGGAGAGCGGGAGGTTGCCGCTTGGAGGAAACCCACGCTAACACAGGGAGAACATGCAAACTCCACACAGAAATGCCAACTGACCCAGCCGAGGCTCGAACCAGCGACCTTCTTGCTGTGAGGCGATTGTTCTACCTACCACCATGCTGCCATGCCTATACTTAAACAACAAAATACGTTATTTCCTTCCCCCTTTTTCTGGCATCTCTTGCTGGGCTTCTTTTTCCCTCTCTTCTTCTTCTCAGCTTCCACTGAGGACTCTGATGGTGAGTGGCTGATGGAATCCCATGGGTCTTGCTGCTCTGCATTTTACATAAAAAATATATACAGACATAAAGGCTTTTAGTAAGCTATACGTCTTTCTTTTGCTGTTTAAAATGTGTGTTGGTTGTCCAACACTAAACATTTACAGATATCATATGGACACTATACATTATTATCAAACAAAACATCATCAGAAATGATATACATTACTGTCAAACACAACTACTATCATCAGACCATATGGGAGATTGTGATCATTTATAGTGATAATAATTAAAGTGCAGAGGGAAAAGCATAAATAACCTGCTACTCAAACTATGCAGCTTCTCATCGTCATGCTGATCTCTCCTGTCACTTCACCCTCACAGGAAACTGAGAAATAACCTATAGTTTGTAATATTCATAGTTATAGATATTAAGGACACAATATATACAAACATGTAAGTAGACAGAAGGATGGATAATAGATAGAAGTGATGCAGGTAATTAAAATAAAACAAAAACTGGTATGAACTGTGAGAAACAGACATGGCTAGCGTTTTATTGCTGTTCGTATAATTAGCATAATAATACTCACCCTTAAAATGATCGATGTAACTCGAATTTAAACCTCTTCTTTGCTGTTTGGTGTGACAGCTGTCTGTTTAATTAATGATTCGATTAAAGTCATTCACTGTATTCCTAGGAAACATTTATAAACAGACGAGGCTGAATCAAGCTTCTAATTTGCTTCTTCTTATTGGTTGGAGCGAGAACGAGCAGCGATTGGTCAGCATCACGGTGCCGGTATCTGATTGGTTTAAGCAGAAGGTGGGTGGAGTCCATCTATTTGTGGATCAGTGTTCGTCTTGACGTTAGAAATGTTTCAAAATTCACAAATACACAGCCCGATCTACAAATGCACAGAGAGGTACTCACAAATACCCACAGTGATCTACAAATGCTTAGAGAGCTACCCACAAATGCACACTAATCTACAAATGCACAGGACGCAATTCACATATAAATGTCAGGCAAATTTGTGTTTGTAGAATAAAAAAAAAAAATATGTGTGAGTATGTTTTTTATTTGCAAGTCTAATTTTACTTATTTGTGAATGTAATTAATGTTTGTGGAACTCTAAGATTTATTTGTGGATCTCATTGTATTTATTTGTGAATATGCTTGGTATTTGTCAATCGCTTCACATTTATTTGTGGATTGTATTATATTTGTTTGAAAATATGAAACAATTCTGGCTCCATACTCATTGCTTGCCCTGGGAAACCGCTTTAATAAGGTAGGGGTCCTGTTCCACTCGGGAGGCCTCTTCCATCATGGACATCCATTGCTTCCTTGTGGCTTTTAACTAAGGCCCCGTTTACACTAATGCGTTTTCGTTTTAAAACGCACAAGTTTTGCTACGGTTACGCCATCCGTCCACACTACGCCGGAGTTTTCGAGCCCCGAAAACGGAGCGTTTTGGAAACGCTGAAGAGCGCGTTTTAATTCTGATACGCTGCTGCTCCGTCTCAGTGTGGATGGGGAAAAACGGAGACGTCTGAAAACGGAGGCGTGGCTGCTGAGATTCGCTACCTGATTGGGGCTTTAGGGTCATTGCGTATCCTTCCCTTACTTGTCAAGCCCCTATCACATGACTATAACGCTACCGGAAGACGGCAGACCAGCCTTCACTGTAAACAACAACATGGACACAGAAATGGGAGCGTTGTTTGCACTATTGTCCGTTTCAGGCGCCATTGTGCAGTTAAACTCTGCCTTTTTTACTACAGCAGCTGCACATATTCGCAAGAGGCAAGCTATTGTTCGAGCACTCGCTAATCGCTCGCGTTCATCGTTCAACCAGCGTTTGTTGACTAACAATAACCAAATGCCGAGCGAGACACATGCTTCCTGTTTATACTTGAACGCGCATGCCCAGAGTGCGCGAATGGTCACGTGATATACGTTTTTGGTGGAGTGGTGTGGACGGAGATATGTTTAGAAACGCTAGATGAAACGCTAGTGTGGACGCGGATCGTTTTTGATAAAAAAAGCCGTTTTAAAACGAAAACGCATTAGTGTAAACGGGGCCTAAAACTGTGCTGGCTCCCAGCTTTGTTGCATTGCACTCTTCCTATTATCTCCTTGTGTGGCAGTCGTTTGACTTGCCAACCTCCTGCTGCACCTTCCATCTGCACCCAGTGGTGATGGTCACTCCTGCACAACAACACCAAAACCATCAAACACGCGGATCTCTTGTATTATTCAGTATTCGGCTTTAAGTAATGAGTTCGCAAATATTTTAAATTCAGATCCTGTTATGAGACATTGTTGTAAAGATCCACCACGAATTGTTTTTAAACGAGCCCCAAACTTGCGACAAATGTTAGTGAGAGCAGATCACGGTTCTGAACGGTCTGATAATCCTTTTTCAGTCCCTGAAGGTAACTATAGATGTGGTCAATGCGCACACTGTAACTTTACAACTAAATGTCAGTTTTTTAGTCATCCCCATTCAGGTAAGCAATTAAAGATTAAAGGTTTGATTTCATGCAACACAAAAAATGTGATCTATATGATTAAATGTCCTTGTGGTTTAGCCTACATCGGTAAAACAAGACTGTGGTATTTTAGTGTAGGTGTATTACATGTATTACGGTGTTCTCATGGAGCGCATGCGCTTCTGTCTGTATCAGCATGGTAATCGGGAAGTGAGAAAAAACAGTAAGACAGCCTACGTTCAACCTCCGTGTTTCTTTTCTGATTGCTCCATGAAAATACTACAGTGGCGACAAGGATATTGATTCCACAGTCAAGCAAAGTGTCAGTACTTAATTTGCAAGTAAATTTGCAATATCACAGCGATCGTTTGCTAGCTTAGAAAGTCCTAAATGGATTTTACACCGTAATGGAGGCAAGTAGTCAGTCTGTCCCGGAATTTGAAAGTAAGAGGGAAGATTTTGAAACTTACCTTGAACGATTTGAAAGATGGCTTGCAGCAAATGACATTGCCACAGAAAAGAAAGCAGATGTCTTTCTAAGTGTTTTGTGTGCCACAGAGTATGGACTACTGAAAAATTTGAGTCAACCACGAAAAGTGACTGATTTGACATAAAAAGAAATGACTGAAACATTGTCGCTGCATTTTAAGCCAAAACCAATACTGATCGCTGAGCGTTTCCGTTTTCACAGAAGATATCAAAAAGAAGGTGAAACCTTTACAGACTATATTGTGGATTTGAAACTACTTGCTAGTACATGTGAGTTTGGCCAGTTCTTAAATGATGCACTGAGGGACCAGTTTGTTTGTGGTATTATCTGAGAAGGATTTGACTTTCAAACAAGCTTGTGAAATAGCTCTTGGCCTTGAATTGGCATACAAGGATACAAAAGAGTTGGCTGAACGTGCTGACCAGGGTAGTGCTGGTGTTCACAGTGTTGACAACTATGTAAAAGGAAAACAGAAACAAAAACCACAAAGAGGAATCTCACATTCAAGTTTCAACCCAAGTCGATTTGCACCGAGTTCTGCAGCCAGGCAAATAGTTGCATGTCACCGTTGTGGCAGAGGGGGTCATCAGCCATATGAGTGCCATTTCCGAACAGCAGTATGTCATGCATGTGGTAAAACTGGCCATGTTAAAAAGGTCTGTAAAAGCTAAAAACATGCTGGTAAAGCCCAGTTAGTAACAGCTACAGCTGAGGACTTGGTGACTTCTGATGATGCATTTGAACTTTTCACAGTGTACACTGCTCAAGGCAAGAAGGATGGATTATTTTTGCAACTGGAGCTCTCAGGGAAGGCAGTAACTATGCAAATTGACACAGGTGCATCTGTATCTTTAATTACAGAGTCAGTATACAAAGAGCTCCTACTAGACACACCTCTGCAGCGAGCTGACATTCATCTATCATCATATACTGGTGATACAATACCAGTGCTGGGAGAAATCCAAGTGCCAGTCCACTACTATAGAAATGAGTGGACACTGCCATTGATGGTAGTAAAGGGTGACAAAACCCCATTACTGGGACGAAATTGGCTGCAGAAGATTAAATTGGACTGGGGAAAGATTTTCAGTCTAAAACAAGAAACAACAACTCATCTCTCTCTTGAAACCATTCTGGACAACCATAAGGATCTGTTTAAAGAAGGCTATGGAAAGATTAACGATTTTCAGGCAAGAATCCGCGTTGAGCAAGACAGTAAACCAATATTCCATAAGCCACGACCTGTTCCATATGCGCTGAGGCAAGCTGTTGAGAAAGAGTTAGACCGGCTACAAAAACATGGAATTATCACTCAAGTGGGAAGGAGTGATTGGGCAGCACCCATAGTGGTAGTTCCCAAAAAAGATGGTTCTGTCAGAATGTGCGATGATTACAAAGTCACTATTAATCGCTGTATACTACCAGAAGAGTACCCATTACCAAATGTCGAAGATCTGTTTGCCACCTTAGCTGGTGGTAAAGTGTTTAGCAAACTTGATCTGTCATTTGCATACCAACAGTTACCTCTAGATTCTGAGTCGGAGAAATACTTGACAGTTAACACACACAAGGGTCTTTTTCGTTACCACCGCCTGGCCTATGGTGTTTCGACAGCTCCAGCTGTTTTTCAGCACACAATGGATCAGATACTGCAAGGCACTGGCAATGTGGTTTGCTTTATGGACGACATTTTGGTGTCAGCACCTAATGAGGAAGCACATCTTGCAGTACTGAATAAGGTGATGGATAGGCTTGAGAAACATGGACTGAGGATGAAACTAGCAAAGTGTGCTTTTCTTCAAGATTCAGTGGAATATCTTGGGTACAGGATAGATGGACAGGGTCTACATCCTACAGAAGACAAAGTCAAAGCAATCATTGATGCACCAGCTCCACAGAATATTTTTGAATTAAGGTCCTTCTTAGGATTACTTAATTATTATGGAAAGTTTGTCGCTAACCTTTCAACATTGCTGCATCCTTTACACCAGCTCTTGCAAGCAGACACAAAGTGGAGTTGGTCACCAAGTTGTGAAGAGGCATTTAAAGCCTGCAAACAACATCTTTTGGATAGTAAATGTCTTGCGCATTATGATCCAGTAAAACCTCTCAGACTTGCTTGTGATGCCTCTCCATATGGAGTTGGGGCAGTAATTTCTCACATTTTACCCTCAGGAGTAGAACAGCCAATTGCATTTGCATCACGTACTCTGGCATCAAGTGAGCGTAATTATGCTCAAATAGAAAAGGAAGCTTTGAGCATAATTTTTGGTGTGAAGAAACTTCATAAGTATCTCTATGGAAGAAAGTTTGTGCTTTCTACATTTCTATATTTACACATTGAAGACGTTATCTCCGAGAGGTTTAAATTTGGATTTTGATTTGAAATCTTTTTTTTAAGTGTATTTATATCCTACACTGTTATATACTAAATATGTGTGTACTTGATCTTTTTCCCCTTGGGTTCACTTGCTCTGTGGTGGATTGATGAGATTATTGTTTGCAGGTATGATGCGCTATACTTGTACATTGAATACTCTGTCTTTGAGGAATTAAAGATTGGGATTGGTATTTTAAAATTTTTTTGTGAAATTTTTTTTTGTGTAATGGTATGTATCTCATATTGTCATATGTATATTTATTTATATATAGTTTTGTATGTAGATGGGCCTGTTCACGGGCTGGTTGGCTGATTGTGGTGATTGACTACAGGTGTAATGTGTAGAGCTGCTTCACTATTTCTTGAGGATTCTTATTTGTATTGCTTTACCTGATGAAGACCATGTAGGTCGAAACGTTGTGTGTAAGTGTTAGCCTATTAAAGACTTTTTGAGAGCTAAAGTGGCAGTGTTGCTGATTTTTTGATCTTTTGCTACAGTGTTTATTTCTGATCGAGCACCTGCTTTCGAGATTTTTTAGATGTGCGCACATTTCTGTTTTTCACTCCTGCACATCTCACTTTATTTGCCCCTTGATTGTTTTAGTTTTAACACAAGACTGGTTTTCCCCTGCTTGTACTGTATCCAAGATTGGATGGACATCCCTCACCCCTTTCCTGATTGAAAGGCTCCTATACATTGAGGGCTTAATCTTCATCCTGGCCCACTGTATTAGCTCATCAAGACACTTAAGGAGGCGGGTAGTACATGTGTCTGCAATATGGTTTTCACACCATTCATGTACCCTCTTAGCACTGGGAGTCTTCCTCCCGGTGGGGATTTCAGCACTCTAGCTCATGTCACGTCACATTGCTGAAGTAATTCATGCAAAAGGGACTTAAAGTATTGAGTGTTGTACATGTTCATATTTTTCAGTAGTCCAACATTTGTGTGTTTAAAAATCCTTTTTATTGGTCTTAAGTAATATTAAAATTTTCCGTAAGCCATAAGTATGTACTGTAAGCCATAATCATCACAATCAAAAGAAATAACACTTTAAATATATTAGTCTGAGTGTAATTAATCTATATGAGTTTCACATTTTAATCTGAATTAACCTTTTTAAAATATTCTAATTTATTGAATGCACCTGCATACACACACACACACGCACACGCACACACACACACATATTCAAAATTCTGTTTTGAACTTTTAATTCCTTGAATGCTGAGATATACTTACACAGCTGTATTCAACAGTGATATGATTATTAAAACTGTATCTTAAACAGCTAATCAGAATATCTGAATGATATCTGATGGGAGTGTCTGGGGAGGGGGAAGTCTGGGGTTCTCTCCTGAGACTGCTGCTCCTTTGACCCCACCCAGGAAAAGCAGAGGAAAATCAAGGATTGAATAAATTACATATTAAAATACTTCACATATAATATTTTTTACAATATATTAGAAATATTTATAGCTTTTAATTTGGCAAAAAATACAATATTGCTCATATAAATGCATCAAATACACTTCTTTAAAACATCTCAATTTTAGTGTTGTGATCATGTTTCATTCCTTCTAAGGAATAAATGATAGTTATATATATATATATATATATATATATATATATATATATATATATATATATATATATATATATATATATATATATATATATATATATATATATATATATATATATACAGACAGAAAACATGAATGTCAAATCTGGTGTGAAGCATCCTCATATTTCAGTATGACAAAAGATTTTATTGTTGTCAGTAAATTATTGGGACAACATGTTGGTCAATAAATGAGGACAGTATTTTTATTTAGAAGAAGCTGAGATTTTAATATGCTGAAACTTTGTGTGCTGAATCCAGCTGTTATACAGAAAATTATATATTGAATTAATTGAACAATGCACTGCTAGATACACAAACATATACTTTAAATTTATTTACATCATGCTGAAGCAAAAGAGAAACACAGTTCCCTTAATTAAGTCAGTGAGGGAAATGCCAATTTTACACAAACAACATCTAAAGTCCTACATTTGAATTTAAAACACACAAATTATTAATGATCATTCACTGATATCTGTGCTCTCACCATGCAGAGGTAAAGGTTGCATGAATTCCACCCAGTATCAGCAGATTCTTAAAAACAATGTTCAGAAATCAGACAAGAAGCTGAAGTTACAGCAGGGTTGGATGTTTCAGCAGGACAATGACCCAAACCACAGTTCCAGATCTACCAAGGAATTCATGCTCAGAGACGATACAATGTTCTAGAATGGCCATCCCAGTCTCCAGATTTGAACATCATCGAAAATCTATAGATTGATTTGAAAAGGGCTTTTATGCTTGGCACCCATCAAACCTGACTGAACTGAAGAAATTTTGCAAGGAAGAATGGTCCAAAATGCCTTTAACAAGAATTCAGGATCTTATCCTTGACCATAATGTGTCTACATGCGTTATTTTAGCAAAAGGTGGCTGTACAATAGATTGATATCATTATTTCTGATAGGGTGCCCACATTTTTGCACCGGTCTGTTTTCGTTCACTTAAATTGCATTGCATCTGTTGATTAAATAAATGTTATGTCAGAGCTGAAATGTTGCTTTTTTTTCATAGGGTATAAAATATATCCAAATGAATTTTCTGATTTGAAAGGCCAGCAGGCTATGGCTTGCAATTAAGAAAATAATCAGGGGAGGCCAAACTTTTGCATAACACTGTACATGTTAAATGAATCAATTGTTCAGCACAGAAAATATTACAATAATACGGAATTTCAGCTTTAAAATATATATAATGTATTTTGCTAAGCATAGGCTTTGTGAACATATCATCCTGGTTTTGAATAAGCAGGATATAAACTACTCTTTATTTGACCCACTTGTGCTCACTAATTCAAATGGCTCCTTGGGTTCTGCCGAGAACCATACGATACGCGTAGGATTGTTTAGTATAATTTTTTTGTAGTCCCTAGCCTCTTCTATCAGCACCTGTTTTGAGTTTATTATAGCAGTTTCTATCTGAGAGTCAGTCAAGTTATTATTAAAACCTTCTGCCAGCTTCTTCTCTACCTTCTTCATCAGCTCTGAAACCTGAGATCTGTCCTCTCTCTGTCTAATGTTGAGGACATGATCACAATTATTATGTTGTTCTCCACTATTCATTAGGACAAGATTTTGATTCGGTTTTGATTCATCTGTAACAGTGGAAATGATCATGAGCCTGTCCTGGAATTTCTTCTGAAGAATTTTTTTCATTCTCACTGCTGTCTCTCTCTCCTCTTTGGTAAATGGCTTTTCTGGTATGACTAGGAGCAAAACGTAAGGTTTCTGGGCAATCAGGCTGAATTCCTCTTTAAAGTGGTCAGAGCTGAACTTGTCAGGAGTGTTGACCATAAACACTTTCCACATTTCATGTTCCTCATCCACATCCACACGCACCTCTCCATGCTCAGTTGTGGTCTTTCTTTGGGTGACCTGAGAAAAATCCTCCTTACTGTCTTCTCTGCCAAATATCATATTTGCTACTGCATTCTTCTCAAACCCAGATGTGCCCAGCAGCACGAGTATCAGTTCTGATGAAACACTTAGTTTGTCTGGAGAAAGTTTAGATGAATAAGTGTTTGAGCTCAGATCTGGAAATATATTAGATCCATCACATAAGAAGACACTCAACAACAGGTAATTCTGTAATACATTATGCAAATATTCTCACTCACTTGCCAGTTTAATTGGTACACCTGCTGAGCTGCTCATTAATGCAAATATCTAATCAGCCAATCACATGGCAGCTCAATTGATTTAGGCATATTGACAGGGTTAAGATGAACTGCTGATGTTTAAACCAAGCGTCAGAATAAAAAAAAAAATGTGGCAAAAGTGAAGCGCTATGAATACTTTCCGGATGCACTGTATCTGTTGGCCCAAAATTGGCCAATAGAAGATTAGACAAAAGTTGCTGGTGCTGACAGGTCTTGATCCTGCAGCAATACCAGCAAAATTCAGATGGTAGTGTCAACATATTGGTGTAAATAACATGAAAGCATGGCTCAGTCTGTATCAACAGTTCGGGTTGATGTTCGTAATGTAATGGTGTGGGGAGATTTTTTTCACTTTGGGTCAGGGGATCCGAGTACTGTAGCACAGATATGATGTGCCATTTGCCATTTGGTTTAAAAAAATCATTACGTACAGTCAGGGGCACCACTAGGGTTGGGGGGGGCATGCTGCATTTTCTCACAAAGCAAACTAATTATGAAAATGCTTCCAAATTCTCACACCACTTTCAAACAACTCGTAACAAAACGGAAATGTATCAAGGCCCAAGGGGACCCTAAAACGTGACAGACCAGGCTATTTAGGTTATGGTTTAGGTTTATTTAGGGTAATAAAATACAAAAGACACGGGAATCAGGATGTTACAATAAACAAACAAAAAACTCACCTTTCAAAAGATCACCTACAACTTCACTAAGTAATAGTCATGGCACAGCAGCATCTGTCACATTTTAGGGTCTCCTTGAAACATTTCTGTTGTTTCGTTCTTTTCGTTTGAGTTTTTTTTTTTTTTTTTTGCATTGTGGGAAAATGCAGCGTGTTTTTATTAAGTGAAGTTTAATTATAAACTAATTTCGAGAGGATCACGTGCTTATGATTGCTAGCGGCTGGACCCACATTATCCAAATCACTATGCACTATGCACCTAAGCTATTATAAATACCCCGGGTTTCATACCACCGCTATCTTCGCTTTGAAGAATCCCCCCTTCCACCCCTACTCCTCCTCTCTCCTAAATGGGTGACACGGTGGCCCAGCGCTGTTGCCTCACAGCAAGAATGTCAATGGTTCTAGGCTTTACCAAACCATCAGGCATTTTCTGTGCGGAGTTTGCATGCTCTCCCCGTGCTCACGTGGGTTTCCCCCGGGTCCTCCGGTTTCCTCCCACCGATTAAAAACATGCATCCTAAATCACTGACTAATAAACACTATAGACTTGCTCTCTATCTAGTACCTACAGTATCTCGTTAAAGAGAACCAATATCTGCTCTTCAATCACTACGACAGGGGAGTTCTCGAGATCTACCTGAGCTTGATCTCCCTTCTCGCCTTGCAACGGGAGGGAGCCCCGGGCTCAAGGATCTCATGAGCTCAGGGCTCTCTCCCGGGACAGCATGCCAAACAAGCTTGATTATTAATCATCAGCTTAGTGTGAACTCTTGAAAGTTCATGTGTTGTGAGGATTTGCAACACGTGTGCTGTCAAACGGATGAAGATCTTTTCTTTATTTGCTGGTGTTTTTTGTAGTTGCATGCATTTTCTTAAATTACAACACCTTAAGCTCTTTTAGCCACCATGCTGCGACAACATGTAAAAAATTCATGTCTACAGTGCTAGAAAGAAGTTCACAAAGACGCTGGAAGCATACCCTGTTGGTTTGCTTTACTTAATAAAGGTAATTTTTTTTGCTGATATTGTGAGTATACACGAATAAATGTCGACCCTATAGTTTTTATTTAATGATAGAGTATTTTATGTTCTTTTCACTCTTGCAAGTGAATATACTGACACACTAAATGGTTTATCTAGATGGCTGGGGAATCCCCTGTCATTATTATAAGTCTCATTCGCCAGCTGCTGAATCTCTGCCACAAATATTTAAAGCAGTTCTGAAGGCAAGAGGTTGTACCTAATAAAGTGGCCGTTGAGTGTACAGTATACAGTATATGTATGTTTTGTATGTATGTATGTAATTCATACATACATACATACATACATACATACATACATACATACATACATACATATGAAATTATTATTATAAAACAATAATACAATAAAACAATAATATAAAAAAAACTAACCCAAACATTCTTCTGATAATATTTGTGTGTCCTGTTGAATCAAAAAAAGAGAGAGATATCACAAGATATGTTTAATTGAACATTAATGCTCCTCATAATTTAATAGATATACACTATGCATTGTCACATTAGCTTGTATTGTTCAGTATACCAGTTTTGTACAAAAGCTTTGCGAATCCAATCAGCACTGTTTTCCATTATTTACTTAGGCAACCACAGCCCAATTTGTCCCACCCAGAGTGTTATACTAAACCAAAAATATTTTATACCAGTTTAAAAAATCACATAAAAGATCTTGAATTTTTGTTGAAACATTGCTATGGCAAGACATGTCACCTCCAGTCAGTCAAACTGAATTCACAGTTGTTTTAATCACTATTTAATTTCTCAAATAATCCCCTTCTCTGTTGGGAAAACATAAGAACCCATCAGAGACATTCTGATGGTTTCCAATACAAATAGCCTTAAAACCACATTAGCATTAAAAACACATTTAAAAATATTAAACTTAAACCACCACAACCAGTATGTTTTAGTGGTTTCTAATGTGTTTTAGATATATCTAGATCCATTTAAAATTAGGGTTATTAATTTTAACACGGCACCAAAAGCAGGAATAAAATACCAGTCAAATACAATTAAAGCATTACATATTCTATGATGGTTTCTACTTAAGCTTAATTACAATTTTGCAATGTAAATTACATTTTAAAAAGTTTTGAAATTGCTAAAATGTCATTCCTATACAGCATATGTAGCCACTTAAATTTGTTGTTAAAATTAATTAGATGAATGCATTCAAATTTTGCATTAAATGTATAACTTTTTGTTCTTTCTGAACTCTTGAAAGCTTAGCTATTAAGCTTTGTAAATAAGTATAAATATACTGTATTGTGCCTTTATTTTCAATTAATTTAAATAAAAATGTGGATTAAAAAATACACCCAAAATTACATTTATATATATAACATTTATGATTCATAATAAACAACTCCATACCTGTTGTGGCAGCCATTCAATTATTCTCTCGCGAGTTTCCCTGTTCCTCTCAAAGTTCAGGAAGACATCTTCATTGAACAGACAATCCACTGTTAATGTATTCATCCTGGTCACATATTTGCTGCTGTCTGTTACAGTCTTCTCTGGGTCAAACGTGTGATGGCCCACCATAAAAACAGCTGGTTTAGATGCTGTTAACATAGTGAAACAGTTGTTAGAAATAGCTTAGTGGTTAGTGAGACAGACTTGTGATCCAAAGGTCACAGGATCAAGTTCCAGCATTGACGAGGATCGTAGGTTGTGTGTGTAATGGTTTTGGTGGTTTATGATATATTATTTGGTTTATTTGGTGGTTTAGTATAAAATACATTATGCCAATAGAGAATCCTCGTAGGGCTGCACGGTGGCTCAGTGGGTAGCACAATCGCCTCACAGCAAGAAGGTCGCTGGTTCGAGCCTCGGCTGGGTCAGTTGGCATTTCTGTGTGGAGTTTGCATGTTCTCCCTGTGTTCGGGTGGGTTTCATCAGGGTGCTCTGGTTTCCCCCACAAGTCCAAAGGCATGAGGTACAGGTGAATTGGGTAAGCTAAATTGCCTGTTGTGTATGAGTGTGTTAAATGTTTCCCAGTGATGGGTTGCAGCTGGAATTCCATCCGCTGCGTAAAACATATGCTAGATAAGTTGGCGGTTCATTCCACAGTGGCGACCCCAGATTAATAAAGGCCAAAAAGAAAATGCCAAAAAGAAAATGAATGAATGAAACATTCCTCGTAAATAAAAAAGACCAACTTTTTATATAGTAAAATTATTATATACTTTTATATGCTAAAACTGGGCCAATATTGCCCCTAGCAGTATTCAAATAGTAGACTTACAAGTATACTACTATAGTACATAGATAGTTTTATTTATAGTATTCTTACTACATGAAGTATATTTAAATATATACTTCAACACTAATTAGTATACTTCATAAAATGAGCGTGTTTGTTGTTTGTAGCTTGAAAGCTATAGCTCCAGGGAGAGCTGTTTAGAAATTTGGTCTCATTTGATACTCAGACACTGATGTTACTTATAAGCAGTAAATACATTACGTGACAAGGCATTTAGTTGTTTCACTGCAGAGTCGATGTCAGTTCCTGCCCTAGAAAGAATGGCGCAAAAAAAACAAAATGACGTCACACTGTTCCACACTGGGCACCATCTCCAGATCAATCCATTTTTCAAGGCAATTTTTTATGTAGGCTTCTTGAGACTGAAAGGTTCTTCCTGGTATAAGGACGTAGCATTTCTTTCCTTCAGGAGAAAGAAAACTATTGGTTAATATAGAGTAATTTACTTAAGTCATAGTAATCTTTTAAAAAAATCATCCAATATGATCTATTTTCTCCTTATAAAATAAGTCTTTAAAAAAATAGAAAAAGCTCCTGTTTAGCCATTTACCAGCATTCATGTGACGCTTATTTCCGGAGTCTGCCATCTTCACTCTGGTGTCAGTGCTTGTTGATTTCTTGACCTGATGGTGCACAAAGCCATACTGAATCATTATTCTTTAGATCACAATTTACAATGTTACATTCTAAATATTTTATAATCAATATCTAGTCTTATTAGTGTAGTGAGATGGTTCATCCAAATATAACATTCAGCCATTATCAGTGAAAGAAGTGTCCAGTTTCATAACCACAGCCTAATTTGTCCCACCAGTGTGTTATACTGAGCCAAAAATATTTGGTTTTATATATATATATATATATATATATATATATATATATATATATATATATATATATATATATATATATATATATATATATATATATCACTCAAAATTACATCAAATTTCAACAGCATACTGAATCATTATTCTTTAAATCATGATTTACAATGTTAAATTCTAAATATTTCATAATCAATATTTATCTGTTTAAAACACTTTACAAAAGATGTTCCATTAGTAAATGTTTATTGTCCTATTCATTATCATGAACAAAGGAACAATGAATTTATTACAGTACTTGTAATGAAAATAAAGTTGTTTATTGTAAATTCATGTTAACTCAGTCCAATAACAAATATCAAGCACAATTTTGGGTTTTATTAATTTATCATTAGTAGGTCTAATTGTTGAACTATGATTAATAGATGCTGTAAATGTATTGTTCATTCTTAGTTTATGTTGGAAAATACATTAAGGGTGCTTTCACACCTGCCTTATTTAGTTCGGTTGAATCGCACTAGAGTTCGTTTTCTCTCTTGGTACGGTTCGTTTGGGCAGGTGTGAACGTAGCAATCGTACTCGAGTGCGCACCAAAAGCGGACCAAAAAAGCGTACCGAGACCTCCTTGAAGAGGTGGTCTCGGTACGCTTTCAAACGAACCCTGGAGCGGATCGTTTGTGGTGAGAACATGATCCGTACTAAAACAGACCCAACCGCAAAAAGTACGGGGCCTTTTTGGACTAATCCAGCTGCCGTAGGCCGATGCGCTGTGCATTATGGAATGTGGAGGAAAAGTATTTGTTGACAGCGCTTTACCAAAGAGAGAGAGGGGGAAAACATTACCTGATGGATCGTTGGTAATATTTCCGGAAGATGACCATGTTGCAGTTTAGCTAAATTAAATTTACGCCTCCTCCTGAAGTGACGTACGATGCACCTTCGCCCGTTTGCAATGCCTTAAAACATTGTTTTCCACACCACAGCCGCGCTTTATATCCTCGAAATGTATAGTTTGTTTAACGTGATGTATACAAACTATATAGTATACTATGAGCAGGGATACAATCAGCCAGCGCAGTCGTCCCTCCATAGTGTAAAGCCACATTTTGTATCTGCTGGTTTGTTTATTTGCGGGAGTTCCATTGGCATTTTCCTGCACGTGAATTCGGACCAATCGATAAGCAGTTTAGGAAATATATTCAACAACATCTGGCCAATGAGTGATGTGGATTTTGTCACATGAATGCATTTTGGTTTTTTTCAACTGGTTCGGACCAAAGCAATCAGTGTGGTGTGAAAGCGGCCCAAAGACGGCAGAAAATGCTACAATGTATCATATATTGCCCTTGGTCCGGACCAAATAAAACGAACTACAGATGTGAAAGCACCCTAACTAATCATTAACTAATATGGACCATTACTGTAAAGTTTTACCTTTAAATCGTGTGAGTCATTTGAAGGAAATGACCAATAGATGTCGCCCTTTGTACAAAGCAAAGAACAGTGAGCAAATAAAAAGCAAGTCTTTTAATGCAGTGCGGAAATATATTTGTATAGGGATACGACGTGTTTTTGTATTTGTATGTTATGCATACCAATGCAAATTTAGGTATAATATAGATTATAGTAATAAAGAATGACCTACAAAATTATATATACGCATAAATGCATAACGTTCATTAGATGTGTATTGTATCGCTGATCGATAAAATAGGTCAAACGAGTAAAACTAAACGAGACAGTTCATTAGGATTTTCTTTTTGTTTTATTTTTGCATTCATTTTAGAGAATCAGCTTTTACTCACCCGCACTGCTCCTCTTTGAATCTTCAAAACACCACAATCTTTCACTTTCGTTTGGACTTTCAGATTTGTCAGCACGTGATTTGTACCCTGATAGATTTACACCGATGACTGTGCTTAAAACTGCTATAGGCATACATTTTATATATAATTGTTTAGGACCTTCACAGAATTATTGGAGTAAAAAGCTCATGTTTTCCCATTTACCAGCAATCTTGTAAAGCGTATTTCAGTTCTGTAAAGTTTGGTAAGTACATTAACTAATCATTAACTAATATGAACCATTACTGTACTACTTTGAAATCATGTGACTTCACAGAGTCCGTTGAAGCAAATGACCAATAGATGTCGCCCCCTTTACAAGCCAAAGAAAAAAAAAGAAAAAAAAAAAACGGTGAGCAAATAAAACGCGTCTTTTAATGCAGTGTGAAAATATATTTGTATAAGTATACAGGACATTTATATGCTAATGTTTATATGCATATTAATGCATGTTTAGGTCTATAAATTAAAAATGACAAAAAGACTACAGTTTATGCATAACTGCACAACGTTCATCAGATATGTATAATCATCAGAAGAATGTATAATTTATCAGAAGATGTATAATTTGTATAGCTAGATGAACTAAACGAGACGGTTCATTAGTATTTAATGTTTTTTTTTTTCTTCTTTTATTTGTTCCATTTTTGCATGCATTTTAGAGAATCAGCTTTTATTTTACTCACCTGTCACTGCTCCTTTTTTAATCTTCTAAACAGCAGGATATTTCACTTTTCTTTGGACTTGCAATACTGCTATAGATAGGCATACATTTTATATAATTGTTCCTTCACAGAATTATAGGAGTAGCTTATTCTAAACATCATTGCATAGTCACCTTATATTCTGGACATACCTTAAAAAAACACGAATGATTTGAACAATTTTACTAGGCCATTTTAATCGTGTAAACAATTCAGTCTGTTGAAAGAAATTCTAATGTAGTTATAATATAATGATTTGCTGCTACTCACACGATGTCCTGCTGTAATATTAAAGCAAAAAACAAAAATCACTTTTATTTATATCCTAAATCTTTAGAGAGCATTTATCTTTAATTACATAACATATTTCATGCAATTGTTCCAGATTTATGGAGACACTAATCATTCATTCATTTTCTTTTCAGGTTAGTCCCTTTATTAATCTGGGGTCCCCACAGTGGAATGAACCGCCAACTTATTCAGCACGTTTTATGCTGCAACCCATCACTGGGAAACACCCATACATTCTCATTCACAAACATATACGGACAATTTAGCTTACCCAATTCGCCTATACCGCATGTCTTTGGACTTGTGGGGGAAACCGGAGCACCCGGAGGAAACCCAGGCGAGGAGAACATGCAAACTCCACACCGAAATGCCAACTGATCCAGCCGAGGCTCGAACCAGCAACCTTCTTGCTGTGAGGTGAGAGCGCTACCCACAGTGTCGCCCAGAGACACTAATCATTTGATTGATAATTAATATCACGTTCTGCATACTTTTTCCACCACAGACATTAGATATACTCAGAAATAAAAATGATCCTGTTCCTGCAGTACCCTTACAAAAGAAACATTATTGTACTTTTTATGTACTATATCTTTAATTTACATGTAAGGTACACTGTATGTACCCATTTAGTTACTACTGTGAAATACAAAAGTGTTCTTTATTTCTGAGTGTTGTAGCACATTATGATATGCACTTTTGCTAACATTATTTCATCATAAATTTAATTTAATCATCTTGTGGTTATATAGACAAAATGTTGTGTATTATGTTTCTCATAGTTTCTCAAAGTGAAGAAAATAAATGAACGAGAAAATTGCAGTTGAAATTCACTTTATTTAATTGATTTTAATTAAATTGTCATGCTGAACATATAAAGTCTCAATATATGTGTTCTGAACTTTGTACTTTTGTCTCTTAGGCTGCTTAGATATCCACAGTTAATGATTTATTTTAAGTCTTTTCTGACATAGTCCATGTCACTGTCGTCTACATCTTGGAGCATCTTTGGAACATCTGAGGGAGAATTCAGAATTTAATTTAGTTAGTCATAATTCATTTTGAAATGAAGTACAATAATGCGCTACTCAAATAATCCCAAGACTTGAACCTATTCTCACCTTGGTGTTGCTTTTAGGCACATCTTTCTTCATCACCGTTATGCCTTTTTTTGTTCTGTTGAAACAGTGAGAATGCAAGTTCATGGCTTTCTTGTTTTGGGAAGAAAATGTTACTAAAATTGACTGATTTCTGTTCAGTAGTTGCAGGATTCCTTCTACAAAAGGGGAAGGAAAAGATTTACAGTAAGTAAGCTAAGGATTAAAAAATAGCCATGAGTGGAAGCAAAAAAACATGTTTTTTATTCATTCATTCATTTTCTTTTCAGCTTAGTCCCTTTATTAATCTGGGGCTGCCACAGTGGAATGAACCGCCAACTTATCCAGCATATGTTTTACGTAGCGGATGTCCTTTCAGCTGCAATCCATCACTGGGAAACATCCATACACACTCATTCACTACAGACAATTTAGCTTACCCAATTCACCTGTATCACATGTCTTTGGACTTGTGGGGAAACCAGAGCACCCAGAGGATACCCACACGAGCATGGGGAGAACATGCAAACTCCACACAGAAATGCCAACTGACCCAGCCAAGGCTCAAACCAGCGACCTTCTTGCTTTGAGGTGATTGTGCTACCCATTCGTCACCTTGGAATTATAAGGTTCTATCTGCATTCGGAGTGATTTTAAGATATTGAGCTTCAAAGTTTTTGCATTCCATAGTAAACAGTGCGTGTGTAACATTTGTTTTTTTTTAAATAAAACGTCTTAAAATGTAAACAACTTCTAGAAAAACACCCCATAATGTAAATAAAATATCATTTAATAAGAATATGTCAATAACTCAAATTTGACAAAAATGTCAGATAGAACCTTATAATTCTAAGATGACACATTGCGCCACCATGAAGCCCCATGTTTTTTATTAATTTATTATTTTTCAGTTGTATTATTCAATGATTTTTGTCTTTTTTTTGTTGTATGGCTATTCCAATCTTGCATAACTGTCTTCACTTCGTTATTATTATGTAATTTATGAAAAATATAAATCACAATTTTAACTATGTGAGTAAATGTGTGGCGAGATCTGATCAGCAGAACAGATAAATTTGGTTTGAAACAACCTGAGGGTTCATTTATGGATGAACTACTTTATATATAATCATTTATATCACAGGTGACTTTTCACAATTGAAAGGAAACGTTCAAGTTTAGGATCTTAGTGGTTAAAGATGTGTGTTGGAGACCCTTCATTATTAGGTCAAATCCTATAAAGTATTCTGCATGAGCTTTCACCACAAATTTACCTTATTGCTACACTATACGTTCTGGTCTTATTGGTGTACTGAGATGTTTAATCCAAAAAGAGCATTCTTTTATTTTCTGTGAAAGAAGTGAAAATGAAAAATGTTTTCAGTTACAATAAACGCTGTTCACATGATTCTTCTTAAGCTTAAAGGGTTTGTGTGGTGAATAATAAAGCAAAATGTTTCACAAACGCTCAAATCAGAAACCTGTCTCATTTCAGACCTTTTAAAGTAATTAAGAAACATCAACATTTTATAGCTTTAGAGCACAACAATGGAAAAAACTATAATACATAATATAATTTATATTACATAATAAATATATATTGCAGAAACCTAGAGCTACTAAGTCCTTTACTAAGTAATTTTATGGTACTTTTTGCCTAAGAATTTGACTGCTATAGCCTAGATTTGTTGTTTAAAGGGCACCTATGGTGAAAAACAACTTTTGTAAGCTGTTTGGACAGAACTGTGTGTATGTAGTGTCCACTGTCATATTGGAATGATAGAAACACAACAAGTCTTTTTTTTATTTCCTAACGTTAAAATAGGATCCAAACCCCAGGCTGCATCCGAAATCGCCTACTACTCAGTAGGTACTGCATTTAAATTTAAACGTACAACTCGGCCGTTAGAAAAGTACGTTCTATACAGTATGAATGTGAGCAGTATGAATGGTTTCTGTTTTGTTCCACTGTTTTGTCATGATCACGTGACCTACCCGCATCAGTTGCGTCGCTTCACTCCCATTCATAAATTCTCTTGCGAGGCTTCATGGGATAGCGTAGCGTCCATGTGATGTGCACTTCAGAAACTTGCCGGAAGTAGTAGGTCATCCAGGTACTTCTCGCATACTGATTTTCGAATTCTATGACTTCGGACATACTACTAGGCTCCCATACTAATTTTAGCGTACTATATAGTATGGAAGTATGCAATTTCGGACACAGCCCCAGTGATTTTGAGGCCCACCGCAACGTGACGTAGAAGTGTGGTTTCCTCGCCCACAAAATTGATTGACAGGTGCCATGTCTCCATAATAACCTGTATACACATGTCCACAGAACATTTTTTTGCTAAGAAACTGGGATTAAAACACATGTTACAACTCTCTGGGATCAGCTGCACCTCAACAATTAATTTTATACATTTAAAACATTTTAGAAACAGAGCATGTTTGTAATAAAGAGAGTAAAATTGCTATGTAAATCTTAACTGATAATCACGGCTGTTTATCTGATGTAACACATGTGAAGCAGACACACACATCAGAGCGGTGGGCGGGGAGAAGCATCTCATTTGAATTTAAAGCCACAGGCTAAAAAACAGCTACAATGTGTTCAGACACCAAAATGGGCAGATTCTTTATTATATGATAAATAATCTGATTGGTATTTTGAGCTGAAAACTTTACAGACACATTCTGGAGACACCAAAGGATTATCTTACATCTTGTAAAAGAAGTAAACTAGGTGCCCTTTAAAAAAACTGATGTCGCTACAACTACTATATTACAACTAAGTAAAAAATAAAGATTTATACAATAAAAAGGTCTTAATTTAGATTTTTATACTACAGTCCATTGTGTAAAGAAAGAGGATATACAAGTAGATTGTAATCAACACCCCCCTCCCCCCTATCATCTCCTAGTGCTTCATCTTTTACTGTATTTCCCACATTTCAGAATTACAGCTGTACTTACTCCAGTGGACTCTTTTGGTCCGCTGCTTTGGTTGTTGGTGAACCATCCAGTGATGTATGATGGAATAAACTGTAATATTCTCTAGTTGTAAATTATATGCAATAAACTCAATACAAATACAAAATTTCTTACAATTATTTTACAGAGATTTCCAGAAGGTTTGTGTTGTCAGTGTTTCTCACCTGTGATATAAAACTGGAAAACCTGTTCCAGAGAGGTCCAATGATTGGCAAACTGGAGATTATCTGAATGGAGAATTACACAATCATTACAACACAAATGTTATAGATATAAAATTATTCTTAACAGTTATCCACAGTATGTGTAAAAATGTGTATGTGTAAAAGTGGCTGTCTGCTCATTCTTATGACATGGCTTCAGTGCTAAGAGATTTTCCTATAAGCCTTACCACACAAGCCCTACAACTCTACCCTTATTAAGATAAGGGTATAGGCCCTATCCATTATCTTATTTATGGTCTGATAAATAAGATAAAATAGTTTTTGTTTTCTGTAAGTGTAATTAAAAGTTTAAAAAATGTTTGGTCTTAGGTAAGGAAGCACAGTATATCCTCACTAAACACTTACAATATTCTTATCAGGGTAAATTAATCCAAAAAGAGCAGTCTGTCATTTTCTGTGAAAAAGGTGAAAGTGAAAGAAGTGTTCAGTTATGATAAAAGCTGTTCACATGACCCTTGTAAAGTTTAAAGGGTTCGTGAAGCAAACTTAGGGCAGTTAATTTCACAAATGCTCAAATCAGAAACTTGGCTCATTCCAGACCTTATAAAATAAACAGTGATCTATGATGGAACAAACTGTAAGATATAGTTGTAAATTATATGCAACAAATTCATATGAATAAATAGATAAAGATATAGCTGCAACCTATATGAAGAAATAGATATAAATATAGCTGCAACCAGCAATTATCGGGGCCAAGCAGACCAGCGGCCACATCATAAACAAGCACGGCAACAAGATACAGAGCAAATGGAAAATTCTATAACTTATTGGCAGCATGGTCTGAGCCTAATTTGGTAGAAATTGTGCTAACAATCTATGGAGAGAAACTAATTCAAGATGGTGAACAGGAAGTAGTGTCAATTAGGGAATAAATTATATCAATGTTCTTTGTATGATCCAAGGAATCTGCAAGACCAGTCTCATGACAAAAGAAAAAACAATTCAAAAGTAATTTGATACATTTTGTATGATTTCTATTGATAGATTTTAATTGTCAATTTTACCCAGAAGGTGGCGCAATTTAATGTAGTTTGGTCAATGTCAGGTCTAGATCACACACATTAAGTTTGGTTACAATACTTCAAACCATTGCAGTGATTCAGCCTGTAATGTCATCTTGTAGCATTACATCAAGTTTGCACATATGCTAAATGACAACAGTTTTGTCTATCGACATGAATTCCATCACTTTTGGTCTACATGGTCTGAAGATAATCCGAGTCAAATTTGGTGGTCAAAGATTGGACCAACGGTCTAGAACGAGCTAAAAAAAGAATGTTTGAACAAAATCAAAATGGCAGACAGAAGGTTTGGCAGATTATGGCATAATTGGTATCTGTGTTGTAGGCATGACCCAAGGAATAATTTGAGGCCAATTTCATCAAAATAAGCATATACAGGCAAAAGTTATTACCAAATTTGTAAGTTTCATTAATAATGGCTAATGAATGTCTTATATCTCTTGACCTATAGGTGGTGCTGTCAATTTTTATGGTGTGGTCAGTGTGAGGTGACAATGACAGGCCTAAAATTAGGTGTCATTATCTTTAACAATCGCAGAGATACAGCCTCAGATGTAGTTTGGCATCATGCCATCACATTTATCGGTGCAGTAAACAAAAACCGTTACACCTATAGACACAAATTCAATATTTTTTTTGTCAGCGTGGTCTAAAAATGAGTCAAATTTGATGCAAATCAGCCAAACGATATAGGAGGAGTTCGAAAAAGTAGGTTTTTGACTTATGGCGGACAGGGAGTTCAGTTAATTTTAAAAAATGTTATAATGTTTGACCAAAAGGTGGCGCTGCGACAAAACTTTTTGAGTACCTTCAGGGCACAGTCCCAAAGACACATACCGACTTTCATAATAATTTGCCAATGCGTCCATAAAATATATCAACTTTTGACATAATTTAAAATGGCCGACGGCCAAAAAGGCTGACCTAGGAAAATTTTTCAATTCAATTCACCTTTATTTGTATAGCGCTTATACAATGTAGATTGTGTCAAAGCAGCTTCACATGGAAGATTATAGTGAATTGAAACAGTGTCAGTTTAGTTTTCAGAGATTAAGTTCAGTTCAGTTTAGCTCAGTTCAGTGTGGGTTAATAATCACTACTGAGAGTCCAAACACTGAAGAGCAAATCCATCGATGCGCAGCTCTACAGATCCCAAACCATCAGACATCAAAAATCAGACATCATTTGACTCGGCATGCTCTGCCGGTTGTAAAGAGACCAATTTCATGAATTTTGGAAAAAGGGTTAGAATTTATAAGCAAACAAAGCCATTTTTTTTTTCTCTGGACCACTAGGAAGCAGTGCGCCGAAACGCTGCAGCTCACTTCAGATCACGTTTGTCATAACACACACCAAGTTTGGTGTGAATACGTCAATGCGTTACAGGGATAAGTCAACTTTCACAAGCTCTACGTTAAAATTTTTTGCAACTTAATCAAAAATGGTTTGTCTAAACTTGAATTCTAAAACTTTTAGTCAGCATGGTCTGTAGATGATGTGATTCAATTCAAAAGAAGAAGAGGAAGAAGATGTAAGAATAATAATAAGAACCAGAATGGATACAATAGGTGCCTACACACCTTCGGTGCTTGGCCTCTAATTTATAACATAAATTTGAGAACAATACAAAAAAAGTTGTAATTATTTTACAGAGATTTCTAGAAAATATTTGTGGTCAGTGTTTCTCACCTGTGATATAGAACTAAATAAGAGAGTTATCCAGTTCCAGAGAGATCCAATGATTGGCAAGTTGGAGAATATCTGAATGGAAAATTACACAATCATTACAACACAAATGTTATTGATATAAAAATTATTCTTAACAGTTATCTACAAGTAATGACTGTATGTATAAAAGTGGCTGTCTGCTCATTCTGACATGGCCACCACCATCCTGCCCTTGTTAAGATAAGGGTACTGTATAACCCTAACTATATCTTATTTCTCATAAATAAGATAAGATTGTTGTTTACTTAAGATTGTTTGCTTACTTTAAGTGCAATTAAAAGTTTAAAAATGTTAGGTTTTTAAGGAAGTACACTATGCAAATAAATGCTTACAATATTATAGATTATAATCAGGGAAAATTAATCAGTTTTACACTACACAGTACTATTACTAATACAAAATTATTACATTTATTTATACAGCCTAAGAAGGTCTTAAAAGTGGATTTTATACTGCGAGAAAAGGGATATAGAAGTATTTCCCCCCTATAATCTGCAGGTTTTAATTAGGTCAAATATTATAAAGGACTTTTCTTTTTTTATAAACTCAATTATTCCCTACAACATACTATATGCAATGCTTGCAATCAGGACATATTTTATTTCATAATTTGCAAATCAATGTCCAAACCAATGTATCAATAATTATTGAAAAAAAAAAAAAAAAAAAAATGAAAAAAAAAAAATTAACTTTGTGGACCTAAAATTATTTTTTAATGCTGCGGTTTTGTCATAGCTTCATTCTTTTTTCTTTTATTTTTAAAAATAGTAGCAATTCAGTGCTAATATGACTTCCCATTAACGTCTCAGTAATAATGTTGTTCATGCAGGCTAAAGCTCAGTTATCTTTTTGCATGCAACTTTTAACATTAGTACAATTTATAGCCTATTTTAGTTTAAAGTTGATAATATCAATGAGCAACAATCTCTCCTCTGTGATTACAGAAATTAATTTATTCAGCCATTCTCTTAATCTGTGTGGAAAAAAATATTTTTTAAATTGTTTGTTTGTAGCAGAAGATCAGAATTGATACTGATATTATAAGTTTAAAAAATTATACTGCATTGTATACTAAGTCTGAACAGAAAAAGTGTTCTCTGAGCTTTATAGTTTACTACAAAGTAACGTCTCAGTTACAAACGTAACCCTCAATCCCCAAATAGGGAACGGACACTAGAAAAAGACACTGTGGAAGATTGCTAGATGACCAATCAAAAAAATGGGCCAATTAATGCCAAATGAATTGGCAGAGCCCTGCACCGCAGGTTCCAGCTATTAATCATTAATAGAGTATGTCACCTGGTGCTTGTGAAGCGAGCATTTAGATTTTTTGCCTGTTGAAGAGCCGATCACTCAGCTAACAGCTCGAGACTACTGCTGTGGCATCAAAGACACACGTCTCTGTTCCCTCCATTCTCCATTCATAACCAAGACATTCCCCTCCATAGGAACTCCGACATGTGTCTAAAGAAGACACTATGGGAGAGTGTATGGAAAACACAACAGCAACTAAGTTTGCCAAGCATAGCGTGAGAGCCCAAGCACCAAGGGCACAACCTTCCAAAGTCGCCTAGGCCCTTTATTTACCATTACATGGGAATAATTAAGAAGAATTAGATCGGGGTCGTGAATGTGCTTTTACTCTAATATAGTCTAGGGATTTTAGAAATACGACGTTGGGAAGCATGCCAGTCCCTGAAGGGGGAGGACGCTGCGGAGGCCACCTGCTATCCAAAAGAGGGGAGACTTGATGGCAATAAATACGACCTTGGTTTGCTCCTGATTGACCAGGGTTACCCAGTAATCAGGAGGAAACGGCTCCACTCAAAGATTATAAAATCTCGCGAATGTGTAAGGTGTTGCCCAACCCACAGCTCTACAGAATCTGATAAGAGGTGCCGTCTACACATGCCGAAAAGGAGGCACCGCTCTTTTAAGTGTGCTCTCTGTTCCGGCGGACACGGCTCGCCCTGGCACAGCAAAGTAAGGGGGATGGCATAAACTATCAAGCAGACCAACATCTGCTTTGATACAGCACTTCTGCTGATCATAACAGAAAAGAGCTGCTTAGAGACGTATGCTCTTTGTGTGGTCACATTAAGCACAGTGCACCGACACAGTAATGAAAGGGCCGGGCCTGCCTCATCCGCAGACAGCACTTGCAGGTTCACTACCTGTTAAATAAATGTCGGTTGGAACCTTGGCACATCGCTGAACCAGGGTCTCAGGCCTGATGATTCGCTGACCAAAAATGCCACCAGAATCCTGACCCTGGTAGGTCACGTAAGTCCTCCGCGCTCGGTCTAGAAACCATCCTTGGAGGTTCCAGAACCCTGCGTGGGTGCCAGATGGTGCTTGTCCCAGTGAAAGGAAGTGCTTTCTCAGGAGAATTTGTCAGGGAGGGCCATCACAAGGAGTGTGATTTCTGAAACTCACGTCTGGTTGGGCCATGCAGGAGCAATAAGCAAGACCCGCTCCTCGTCTCCCTGACCATGCACAGAGTCTGTGCGAGCAGGCTCACTGGGAAAAAAACCCAAATTGCATAAACCCGGGGCCAGCTGAGAGCCAGCGCATTCGTGCAGAGCAGGAAAAAGCAGCTAGCGATGGGCCACTCGGGAGAAGCAGCAGAAGGACCTGGGTTTCTCTGAATTATGCCCATAACAGCTGGACCGTGCTGAAGTCCGGTTTTCGAACCTGCAGCTGCATGCTCGATACACACAGCCTGCCTGCCCATACTGGAAGCATCTGTCAGAATGACAGCATAACTGGATACTTGTTCTAAGGGCACCCATGCCCGTAGAAGGCAAGATCCATTCAGGGACTGAAGTTGCGGAGTCACAGTGTGATGATGGTCACCCGGTGCGTCTCCATGCGCCATGCCCATCTGGGGACCCGATTGCAAAACCAGCACTGAAGGGGTTTCATATAAACAATTTAAGTGGCATGATAGCAGCTACAAATGTAATAGGCCCCAGGAGCCTTTGAAAAACTTCAGTGAGACCACTGTAAACCGCCGAATTGATCAGACAGGGCAGCACTAGCCCGATGAGCTCTTAGTAAAGTGCAGTGTGATTGAGACCGAGTTCATGTCCAACTCGAGATAAGAGAAACTCTACCCGAGGGAGAGCTTAGTCTTTCTCAGTTGACCCGAAACCCCAAGAGGCCGAGGTGCCGGAGCACCAGGTCCCTGTGCATAATCGACTAGTTTAAAGACTGGAAAAATAAGCCAGTCAATGAATAATCAAAATGCTGATGCTCGTGCTCTAAAGAGGCATGCATAGATACAAGGAGAGCCCAAAGGGGAGGACTCTGTACTGCCATGCTCAGTCCCCATCGCACACTGGAAAAAATGCGGTACGAGGAGGGAGAGAGTGAGACATGGAGTAAGCGCCCTTCAGGTCTGTAGCTGCAACCAATCCCACGGACAGACACACTGGGGAATGCGTTTCTGCATGAGCATCTTGACCGGGATCCTGAACCGGTGACAGATCAAAGCGCACAGATAGGATTGGTTATAACCCACCGCTCTCTGGGTACAATGAAGTTGGGGCGTAAACCCGCTCTCCATCTCTGCTGGAGGGACCGGCTCGATTGTATCCTTAGCCAAGAGGATAACAATCTTCTCGCATGAGACGGGTGGCATGGTAATGACCGCTTTAAATACACACCTGTGAACTCAGGAGGCCCGACAGTGAATTCAAATGTATAGCCGAGTCTGACCGTCCGCATGAGCCACTACGAAGGGGCTGAGCAGAGCTAACCAGGCTGACAGTGTCCGAATAAGCAGCATCACCGGAACAATCACTGACATACCCCTGGAGGGGCAGCTTCGGGATGGGGAGTGCTCACCCCGGGAAGAGGAGTGTTCCGAGGAAGAGCTGAAAATAAGACATTGACTCTTACCTTCCTTCCAGGATGCCGCGAAGAGGCTGAAGGTGCCAGCTGGAAGGCAGCATGTCCCATGCTGGCAGCACTTGGGCTTCCACATCCGGAGGTAGGAAAAGCCGCTCTTTTTTGGATCACTACATTCATTTGTAGGGGGAAAACCCAGCCCTCCACCAGGAAAAGAACAATTCTTCTCCTCTCCAAGCAGCGACCTGTGACGGGAGCGTCAATTTCCTGCGGTGGTGCTCGGCACGTTCACTAGCCAGTGAAACAGGCTGTGATGGTGGAGCATCTTGGAGCCGCGGGAAGAGCACTCTCGATGAGGATCAGCCAGTGCAGACAGATTCGGTGGGGGAGCAGTTTTCGGAGCCACACCAAGAGATGACCTGCTCCATCGCACATGGCTGATCTCTCATCATCGAGGACTCCTGGGTAAAGTCTCCAACAGTGTCGCCGAGTAGGCCTGCCTGTGTTATGTAGTTTTTTTGGATTTTTGTCAGTCTTGGGGCGAGACTTGGTTTACTTGTTATCTCAAACACTATTGGTTACCCCCCTTTCCTGAAGTTAGCCGGGATTGGACGCAGGTTATGATGATCCACATTTGATCTGTATAGTTTCCCCTTTAAATAAAAATATATAGGCTATATTTCTTATCATAACGTCATAATATAAAACTATAATATACTTACTTTCTCAGTAATAATAGGTGCTGACTTACTTTCAATAATGAGATATTTCTTGTAATAATGAACCTTATAAAAATGTCTATTCTGACTGTCATGACTAAGTCATATAATGACATATCAAAATAATGAGATATATTCTTGTAAGAAATTTTATTATGGTAAAACTGAGGAGAGAAAGAGAGAGTTATGCCATGTGTTGAAAAGATCTCTCCATTAAACGGAAATTGGGGAAAAATCTACAAGGGGCTAATAATTCAGGACTAATAATTCTGACTTTAAATGTGTGTGTGTGTGTGTGTGTGTGTGTGTGTGTGTGTGTGTGTGTGTGTGTGTGTGTGTGTGTGTGTGTGTGTGTGTGTGTGTATGTATACAGTTGAAGTCAGAATTATTAGCCCCCCTTTGAATTTTTCTTTTCTTTTTTAAATATTTCCCAAATGATGTTTAGCAGAGCAAGGAAGTTTTCACAGTATGTCTGATCATATTTATTCTTCTGGAAAAAGTCTTATTTGTTTTATTTCAGCTAGAATAAAAGCAGTTTTTAATTTTTTGAAAAATTTTAAGGTCAAAATATTAGCCTCTTTAAGCAATTTTTTTTTTCGACTGTCTTCAGAACAAACCATCATTATACAATAACTTGCCTAATTACCCTAACCTGCCTAGTTAACCTAATTAACCTAGTTAAGCCTTTAAATGTCACTTTAAGCTGTATAGAAGTGTCTTGAAAAATATCTAGTCAAATATTATTTACTGTCATCATGGCAAAGATAAAATAAATCAGTTATTAGAAATGAGGTATTAAAACTATTATGATTAGAAATGTGTTGAAAAAATCTTCTCTATGTTAAACAGAAATTGGGGGACTAATAATTCTGAATTCAACTGTGTGTGTGTATATATATATATATATATATATATATATATATATATATATATATATATATATATATATATATATATATATATATATATATATATATATATATATTGTAAGAGCCAGTTATGCATAATTTATTTGTGATAATAATTTAGTTAAAAAGGTTAAAACATGATGAAAATTGATAATTAAATATAATAAGAATTCATAGTGATTGTATTATCTAAAATGCATAATTTAATAATTAATACAATTTAAAAGCTTTTACTTTGGTATTTTTGGCTTCCGACAGTAATACGTCATGAGGTCATTACTTTGTACGTTTAAGTCAGATTGCAGTTATGGATGTTGGAAGCAACACAGTTTTTTGACCGAGCTATATTGAGTCTATCGTAACTTTGTATTTTTGTTTGCATTTCTTCAGTAAACCTTTTTAAATGAAGATTCGGTCTAACTCGCGTTTTTTCAAATACTGGTTGTTGGAATAGAAGCTGCAAAAGGTGGTACATAAAGATGTGCACGGAAGGTGTATATATATATATACACACACACACACACACACACATATATATACAATTTACATGTGTGCTGTCTTGTTGTATTTCCTTAAATATCTGTGTTGAAAACAAAATAAATAATAGGTATTCTAATAGAATATGTAGGCGACGCGGTGACGCAGCAAGAAGGTCGGCTCGGTCGGCCTCGGCTGGGTCAGTTGGCATTTCTGTATGGAGTTTGCATGTTCTCCTTATATATGTGTGTGTGTGTGTGTGTGTGTGTGTGTGTGTGTGTGTGTGTGTGTGTGTGTACGTGCGTGCGTGCGTGTGTGTGTGTACGTGCGTGCGTGTGTGTGTGTGTGTGTGTGTGTGTACGTGTGTGTGTTTTCCCCTAAGGAAATCCTAGAACCACCATTTTCCATTTGTTATTAATTATAATAATATAAAAAGCTGCACTGCACATATAATATGCATTATATGGAAAGATCTAAAAAGCAAATACCATCTAAACTCTAAAAAAAGATTATCCCCAAGTGTCATAATGAGCACTGCCGTTGTGATTAATCAGCATAAAAGTAAAATTCAACAAACCAGACAAGTGCAGTGAGGGACAAATCAAATGGGTTCAGAAAGTCAAACATTTTTACAAGAATGTTTAGTCATTATTTTAGAAGATTAATCATTATTATTTGACAGTTTCTTGAGATTAAATCCTCAGAAAGCATCTCATCAAGTTTTTTATGATTATGACTTGCAAATTATACATATTTTTATATTTAATGGCGTGATGTTTTAACCTGCGTCCAATCCCGGATAACTTCCGGAAGGGGAGAGTAATCAATACCGTTAGCGATAACAAGTAAACCAAGTCCTGCCCCAAGACTGACAAAAATTCAAAAAGCTTCACGCGAGCAGAGAGAAGAGCCAGCGAAAGAGCAGAGAGAACTAAACGCGCGCGTGCACTGTAGGCATGACCTCGCTCATGACAGCGTACATCAAGCGCACAGATGATGATGTGTGGGCGCGAGGGTTCATGACGAGCTTACGAGCGCCCGTTTCCTCACGGTGGATCAGTTCAGTGCACATCCTCTGTGCGCCCACGAGCAGTAGTTTCCACACATGTAGGCCTGTAATCTGCTCGCGGTTCACTTCTCCTCGCGCGTAAACATCACCAGTGTGCTCGATTATTTTTGGCATTGATTTGCCATTATACAAGCATGGCATTTCCAGACCACTGTGTGGCCATCGTCCTCCCTAGGGCACGGGCGACAGACTTGAAGGTCATGACAGCATAGTTGACCACCATGCGGTGCTTACGCATAAGCCTAGGGAAGAACCGCCCTTGTGCAGCACAGCCAGGTGGTACCGTGGTGCAGGGCAGAAGTGGCATGGCCCGCAGCGGTGTGGGCTCTGGCCGTGAGAGACACAGATAATTCACCCGCCTTGGACGAATGTTTCAGCTTATCCCTCCAGGTGGCGGCGACCACCACCTGAGGATTAGCTTCGTACCCACTGGCTACCTTGCTATCAAGGAAGGTAAAGGCAGAAGGGCATGAGGACTGGGCAGAGAAAAACACCATATATGCCTGCGTGTCCTCGCTGTGCGCTAACGACTTTCAGGGGGAGCAATGGGGGTTGCTTGGAAGCTGCGATCTCAGCTGTGCAACAGCCATACCCCCACTGTGAGAGCATGAGTTGTCCGTGAGCACCGCATTGACATGCTGGACCCCAGACCTGTGATGCGGGACCTGTGCCCATCATCCGGAGATAGGAACCACAACATCCAGACACGCACAGTTGGAACAGCCTCTGCCAGCTGATATATTCTGTTAATGATTAATCGCTGGCATCTGTGGAGCCGAGCTCTGCCAATTAATTTGGCATTCATTAGCCCGTTTTCTTACTTTTCAAAGTGATTGGTCGATCTCCCATAGTGTCTTTCTCTAGACATACGTCGGAGTTTCCATGAGGGGGAACGCTCCAGTTACTAAGGTAACCCTCGTTCCCCGAGGGGGGAACAGAAATGCTATGTGGAAACCTCCACTATGGGGGATTTCATTCAGAAAGCCAATCATCTGAAAGAGTATGTAAACGGGCCAATGAAATGCCAATGAGTTGGCAGCTTCAGCTTGCGCACCTGATGCTCGTTGCAATTAATTTGGCTATAAGAGCACAGTGCGAGCATTTTTTAGCGAAAGAGACTTTCACCTCAACAGCCAAGGGGCAATCATTATGGTGAAGGAACATAGCATTTCCGTTTCTTTCCTCGGGGAACGAGGGTTACCTTAGTAACCGGAGCGTTCCCCTTCGGGAGGGGAACTTCAATGCTATGTGGAAACTTCCACTATGGGGAAATGTATGTAAAACGCCATAATGATTGAACCTTACCTTCGCCCCGATGAGAAGTTTGCCAGGCAAAAGTGAGCGTGAGCGCACCTGCGTCACCAGAGGCGTGGTCTTGCAACGTGTTCCCTGGCCCTTACTTATCCCACTTCAACAGAAGATTTACGGATTTAGATATATATTTTCCACATAGCATTGAAGTTCCCCTCCCGAAGGGGAACTATTGTGCCCAGATTTCTCATACATTATAGTTCATTGTCATTTCTAAGCCTTTAAGTCATGTCTGCAGTAGTTTTAGTTAGTTTGTTTTCCCACATTTCAAATTCATTTAAAATATGTTTTAAGAGGCAAACCTGAGGCTTGAAGCAGCAAACAACTCTGTCCAGTGCATCATCATTCATAATGCATTTCAACAATCCGACATCTTCATGGAAGAGACAGTCCACTGTAAGCAAATCGGTCCTGTCTATAAACCTGCCGCTGTCTGATACAACTTTCTCAGGGTCAGAAGTGTGATGCAGCACCATAAAAATGGCTGGCTTGAATTCTGTTTCGAATAAAGACACAATATGATAAATGTGTGAATAGAATTTTCACTTAAATACTTGTGTGCTTAATCTGAAAGTTACCTGACAAGTTATTAAGTTTTTTCATAGCAGCATCAATGTCAGTTCCTGTCCGTGAAGTAATGGGGCATAAAACCAAAATCACATTACACTTGTCCACACTGTACACCTCTACTAAATGGCGTCTTTGTCGATGGAGATGACTTAAAATCTCCATCCGTAAATTGCCTGTCTTGCCCGACTCAAGTACATAGTAGTATTTTCCTTTAAGATAAAGAACAGTATGTGTTAGTTTTCCAATATAGCATACAGTTTTTTTATGTAATTGTATTGAAGATTAAACACAAAATCAACATTTTTATTCACTATTTAATCACCCTCAAGTGGTTCCAAACCCTTTTGAGATTCTTTCTTCTGTTGGACACAAAAGAAAATATTTTGAAGAAATCTGGAAACCTGTAACTATATGTAACTTCCATAGTGAGGTTTCCAGTTTTTTTTTAAGATATCTTTTTTGTGTGTGTTCAACAGAAAAAAGAAAGTCTATCAGGTTTGCAACAACCAAAGGACTTTTAAATTGTAACTTAACCTAAAAATCAAAATCTCTATGATATAGTAGTAACTAAATAAGTACTGCTGAATTCAAAAATTAGGCAGAATGATTACATAGCTGTCAAACATCCAGATGCCATAATATTAACTTAACTTATAATGTACATTTCATACTTAGCTATATAATGGGTAGTTTTTCAGTGGTTGCAGAGTAATTACACATTTTCTACCTACTGAAGAGAGTTTGCAGTTTCGGAAGCAACCAATTAATGTCTCAATGCTAACTTGAAACTTTTAATAATCCAAAAACTTACCTGTAATAATTTTTGGTTGTAGGAGTTGGTACATGTTCTCTACTCTTTCCTCTTAATCAAATAGTTTTTGTGCTGATTATCTGGGTGTTGTCCTAACAACAATACAAAACATAAATTCACTTGATTATTATTATTATTTTTTTTTGCATAACAAGAACAATAACATACAAAAATTGAGGAATACAGTATTTACACTTTTTCCATTAATATCAAAGGAACAAATCAATAAAAAATAAAAAACAAAAATAAATTACCAAACAATTACAGGAAATAAATTTCAAGAAATTTGCATTGGAAAATGATTCCAAAAGCGTATACATCCTCTATATTTGTAAGATCTTTTAGGGTTTTTCTATATAATGCTTGAGATAAAGTTTAAACAAATAAATATTAGATTTATAATTGGGCCATTTGTGTATATGGAATTTGCCTATATAATCATTAAATTAATAATCAAATTTTGCTCCAAAGTTTTTTATATTATTATTGTATATTAAAAAAATCTTTACAAGAAAACTGAATTTTTAATTTTGTAAGTTTAAATATAAGATATTTAACATCGAACCAAAAAATTTGGGTATATGTGGATTCAAAGAAAGATGTTTTATCGATTGCTCCTCTAATTCACTAAAAGTGCACACAGATTCCATCTCCAAACAAATTTTTTCACTGGATAAATTAAATTAATTCGTTTATATGTCACTTCTTTAACTTTATTGGTGAGGTACAAGGTAAATTCTGAACTTTTTTCCATTCAATCTGCTCAAATAAGAAATTCATAAAGTGTTGCATTGAGGCAACAATGTGGTTCTGCATAACGTTTTAGTCATTACATTTATTGACTATAATTTTTACATCATTGATACTTAACTGATTAGCATGTAAAATATTGGATTCAGAGGATATATTACCAGAAAAGAGCTGAACAAGTCAGAATTGCATCAAATACTATTGCAAATTGTTTAGCAGTGATGAGATCTTGTAATAATTGAGAAATGCACAATAATTAAAAAGTTGCCCATTACTTTTGTCTTTGCCAGTTGCCTTTTTGTCAACTGTCTCACCAATATAATATCATTATTGTAGCAGTTTCTATAAAATAAGGATTTATTTTTAAAGGTTATACATTTGTTGTTCCATATCAAATTCACTTGATTAGTTGACTGGATAATCACTGGATCTGTCGTCAGTGTATCGACGACCATGAGTCAGCCTGCTGTATTGTGCTGCTCTTTATTGCCCTCTTTCTGTCACACTGAAAAGTAACTGTTTTTACGCTTTCACTTTCATTTTCTTTCTGTAATCATCTCTAACTATCATCATATTTTAAAAAGCTATATCGTTCTCAAGATCATATGTTATCACAGTGCCATGTGGTTTTGACCATGTGCATTTTAAACGACTGGAAATGTAAAACAATCAGGAATTTCAATAACGCAGCATTCAGTCATTAAACCTAGCATTTTTGTTTATGCTTCTCAAAGCACACAAACAAAACTAACACATTCGCGCACACATACTCTTACATACAGATGCAAATAACAAATCTACCCCTTGACTGCAGACTGCATGGTGCCTACTTACTGTTCCTGCTGCTGGCTGCGTTTCTGACAGAATAAAAGTCCTTTCATTTCGTTTGTTTTTGTTCTTTCATTTCTTGAAAAGGGGTCAGGTGACAAAATGACGTTGGTTGTATGTTACCTATTATTTTTCAATGATTTCAGTGTTGGTCAATAATCTGTGTAAAATAAATACAAGCATTTTCATTTACACAGTATACAAAAAAAAAAAGATCGTAGCAATGCATATTGCTGATCAAAAATAAATGTTTCATATATTTACAGTGGGATATACAAAATATTTTCCTTTACAAATGCCCTTTGGCATGTTTGGCATAAAATAAAAATCTGTCATTGTGACCAAATGTATTTTTCTATTGCAAAAATATATACCCTTGCACCATAAGTCTTTTAAGAAGTTTTATGGTGCAGTTTCACAATTAGTTTACATGAAGTTGCAACTTTCCATTTGTCATTTATGGCAGTGTGACACACTGATAGCGTATGTTTTATTGTGCTGTGATGAAATGGCATTTTGCTTCAGTGTCATATTTTCCATGCAAACTAACATTTCCTGTAAACCAAGTCTGTCAATTCATTGAGTTTGTTCTGGCTTTTAATAAACGCTGACTACACAGTTATGTTTTCCATTTTAGGGGCACTTATATAACCATATTTTTTAAGCTTTTTGTTTACACCTTGAACATAAGGGCTTTAAATGACGGCTATCTTCTTTTTGGTGTACAGAGTATAAACATATGATTAATTTCAATTAGATTCAATAGCAGCTCTCTTAAATACTAAATAGCTAAATCATTTGGGGTTTATATGTAATAAAATAAAAAATAAAATGTTCAGTGCTGACAGAGCCAGTCAAATGTGCTTTTACTTCTTGGTTTCTTGGGGAGTTTAATAAAGGGGTGGTCCAGTTCGACTTTAGTTGATGTGTAGTGTAGCTGTGTGAACATAAACAACATCTCTGAATGTAATACACTCAAAATTCAATGCAAAGTGAGTGAACAAAGTTTGGGGACTACAAAAAAATAGATCCGGGTTAGTGAGATCACACGGGCTTCCGGTTACCTGCATTCACCAATCACATACACCCCACGCAGCAAAGGGGTGTGGCCAGAGGTGTTGTAATGTAGAGGTCTGCATTCCGCGGAACAGGGAGCCGCGGGACCCGACCAGTTTTCTTGCCTATTTAATCCCTATACATTCTTCCGTGGCCCAATATGTACCTGCTATGTGTATAGAAATAATGCTGATATGATATATGAAACACAATCGGTAGTTGTCAAATATATTGAGTGGATATGTTTGTAAATCTGACTTTGAAAGAGCCTCACCAGCCACAAACCTCAACGCACGTCACGCGGCACTCATGTCTCATCACAGAGGGGCAAACAAAACTGACATTTAGCCTACAATCCTTGCACAACCTACACTTTTATCTGTTATCTCTCTCTTTTGGTAGTGACCAATTTTAACGTGAGATTTTGAAAACCAGATCTAAATTTAGCGGGAGCGGTCGGGTCGGGTATAAAACGGGGCGGGTCGGGCTGAGAGTGAACAAAGACTGAATATACGGTGGGAGAGGTCGGGTGCGGTATAAAACCTGGTGGGAGCGGGTGGGAGCAGGATTTAAATTTCAGTCCCACGCAGATCTCTACTGTAATGTTATAGCAGAGAAAGCTAAAATGGCATCCAAACACTGCTATTTCCACAGAGCTACTTCTGTTTCTGTATTTGGGCTTC
Organism: Danio kyathit; assembly: GCA_903798195.1. Lineage (NCBI taxonomy): Eukaryota > Metazoa > Chordata > Actinopteri > Cypriniformes > Danionidae > Danio > Danio kyathit. The sequence goes on along the minus strand of LR812523.1, from coordinate 45,292,606 downwards.
TAAAGGACACAACACAAAGAGAGAGGCGCTTACAGTTAAATTTTATTTATGTTTCAGAGAATTATAAAAAGATATAGCTAGCATTTTAAAGGCTGTATTTCAAATATAAATCTGTATATTCAACAGTGGTAAATGTTAAACGAATGTCAAAATAAACAGCTTATACAGCAAGAAAGCTTTCAAGCATTATAAATTAAGTAGCTATAACAAGATGCTTTTGAGTGACAGGTCATGACAAATGTTTGTTTGTTTGTTTGTTTGTTTGTTTGTTTGTTTGTTTGTTTGTTTTTCTAGGAATTTCCCTAGAATTTGGCATTTTATTGAACAAGTGGTCCATTTCTATAGTCATTTCAGACTTTCTAAAGAGGGTATTAGAACGTATAAAGGGAAATATAACTGAAGACAAAATTCTTAGCCCTCTTGTGAAGTTTAAACAAAAAATGGTATTGCATCAAATATGTAAAACTGTTGTTTAACAGATTTTGTTTTCAACAGTTTTATAAACTAACTAATTTCTTTAGTCTTTGCCATGATGACAATATTATATTATATATTTTACATAATATTTTACTAAATTTTTGCAAGATACTAGTATTCAGCCTAAAGTACAATTTAAAGAGTTAACTATAGATTAATTATGTTAAAGAAAAATGAGGAAAGTCATTGGACAACAGTGGTTTGTTTTGCAGACATGAAGAAATTCTTAAGGGGCTAATTATATTGACATGCTTATTAGGCCTATAAACAGCTTTTACTCCAGCCAGACTAAAATAAACAGCCTAAGACTTTGTCCAGAGTAAAAACTATTAGACTGTAGAAATTACTGTGAAAATGTTCTTGGTCTATTAAACATAACTTTTGACTTCACATACGTGTGTGTGTGTGTGTGTGTGTGTGTGTGTGTGTGTGTGTGTGTGTGTGTGTGTGTGTGTGTGTGTGTGTGTGTGTGTGTGTGTGTGTGTGTGTGTGTCTGTTTTGTTTACTACACCCCTTTCACTTTCACTTCTCAACCACACAAAATGAGGCATAATGGCAAAACAGTCTGATTACCTTTGTACTGTATGTATGCATAAATGTATGTTTTGGATTGACTTTTGTGGAATAACGTTGCATAAAAATTACAATACAAAATTCACACAAACATACAAAAAAGTGAAAATAACAACAAACAGGACTTAAATTAAGAGAGAAATAAAATACAGCACATGCACATCCTAATTATTTATTTGTAACATTTAGTATTAGATAGGTCACATTATGTTTTTACCATGGTGTGTTTTGTTTTTGTTTGCGTGTAAATCTACATAAATAAACATATGTAATGTATGGATACTACTCCACCCCCACCCCCCACCCCCTTCTTTTTTTATGTTATGTTTTTTGGATGTTGTGTAAGTTATGTTTTGTTTTTGTCTTTTGGTGTTATTATTATGTGATTGCAATTAATTGTGGAACACCCTTGAAAATGAGATGGTACATCTCAAGGGCTTTATCTCAATGAATAAATATCAAATCAAATCAATGCTCTTTATGACTTTTTTTTATTATCAATGAAAATACAAAAAAGGTATACAACAAAGCCAGGATAAATCTTATAAAAACAAGACTCTTCTTATATAAAACAAGATAGAGAATAACGTGTAGTTTGTCAGTCTCATCCAATGAGCATTCAGTTGTGTCGTCAGCCAGTCGTTTCCCATCATGCTTTTAGTAAGCGCAGTCTTTGGAGAGCAACTGCTGCCGACTGCTCAATTCGAGGCATTCGCCTCGCCGTCTCGAGATTTTTTTGGTGCACATCAGCATCACATCGAAGTGAGGTGGATGCAACTCGGACACATTTCTAAGCGGCATGCATCTTGCGATGATCACCGGTAATCGGTTCTGCGCAGATTTTGGCCATCTTAAACGAGCTTAGAAAGTCAGACTGAACGACAATGAAGACGCGCCAAACTCGAAAGAAAACGTTTGATGTCATCCACCCATGACACTTTCACTATCCCGCTTTTTGAAATGATTCCTCACAGCAAATGCAAACAATCTGTAGTGCCAGTTTTGCACATAGCGTGCCTCAATAATAAAACCAGAAAGAAAAAACTGTTTTGGCATTTCCCTGCGGTCATTTGAATTGTAGCATGAATCACAACATCAGATTCTGCGCTCCTAATGGTTCTTGGATTGACGTTCATCGCAGCTGTTGTCACACTGCAGGAAAGTGTCTGAAATCTTCCTACACTGCCAGAATTTCATTGAAGGAAAAATCTGATCGCAACAGGCATTAAGCAGCTGTCTGTGAACATGTCAAACCAACGATCAAAGATCACCAATTTTAGCCTAGGATTTCAGGAATCTTTTAGGATTTCCTAAATTTGTCTCAGAGGACAAAATTGTGGCTGAAATCTCACAGTGTGAGCAGGGCTTTACAACAGGTGATTCCGAGCAGATGTGACATCACGAGCAGTAGACGGCTTGCGGGGTGGAAAACGCATGGTTTCGAGTTCAAAACGGCAACTATTTCTATAGTGTTTTTTTTTTTCATAATTTAAAACTTGGATATCTGGACTTTATTTGTACTGAAGATTCAGAAAGACAAGCTGGATCAAGACAGAAAGTGGAAAGAAGGAGGGGGTTGGCATGAGCCGGTTAGTGAATGGGACATGATGGCAGGATCTGGGTATAAAGATGTGGACAATGTGGATAGTGATGACTGGGTGGCAGCTGGAAGTGGGAAAGGCAAAGGTAGAGGAAGAAAACAGAGAGATTGGGGCAATGAAAGGACTAATATAAGCCAAAAGAAGGGTCTGGAGAAAACTAGTAGTGAGGAAAAAGACTTTTCACATGCCAGTATCCAAGTTTTACGCATCCTCCAGAACAGTGGATGGCACCACTTTCCCGCCATCTGCTGTGTGCCACCACTCAAGCTAGATTAGCAACACCTGTGCTCTGCCCTATAAAAGGTTGTGTCTAACAAGCTAATGTGTTCGGCCTTGAGCCATTATTGCCCGGTGTCCTCCTGAATCGCTTAAGAAGCTAAGTGACACTTTATTGTTTTGTTTTTTGACCTGTGTGTCTGATTTGTTTTGCTTGTTTACTTGAAGCTCGGCTTCAATCATTTCTGTTGTACTTTGTATTCTATTTTTCAAGTAAAGATCAGTTGTTTATTTTTTCTGAAACTACAGTCTCAAGTTCCCTTATTAGTCTTCTCCTCTTGGGTTCATCTGTTGAGGAGTTAGCTCTGCTGGGAAAAGGCCCAGCTTTGAGTCCAAGAGACCCAGGTTCAATCCTCATCTAGACCAACACGTTACAAAAATGAGTGCATGGTGAGAAGAAAAATGGACACATTACTGTAAGCCCAGTTGCACTCACACAAGAGCTAAAAAAGAAGCTTGGTGAAATAGAAATGGCAAAAATACTTTGAGATGGAAACATTATGATAAAATGTAAATCTGAAGAGCAAAGAAAGAAGGCACTTCTCTTGGGAAATGTATGCAAAAAGAAGGTAGTGGATAAAAAAAAAAAAAAGTAAGAAGTGGAAGGAAAGGAACTTTGGGAGTAATATGGGGTATTCCACAGAAAGAGGATTTGGAAAATTTTTAAAAAGAACATTCAAGGAGGAAAAGCAAAAAAGTTACTCAGTTAGAGAGTATGCTCAGCCACCACTGAGGTGTTACAAATGTCAAAGATAAGGCATATAGCTGTGGTGTGTAAAAGTAAACAAAGATGCCCAAAATGTGGTGGAGAACATAAATATGAAGAATGTGGAAACATTGTTAAACCAAAATGCTGTAACTGTGGAGGAAACCACAATGTAGTGTATGGAGGATGTGAGGTAAGGAAAAGAGCAGTGAAAGTTGACAAAGAACAAAGAACAACATTAGCTATGCAGAGGTGATTTCAAAAAAAAGGAACAAGGCGGAAATATCGAAAGGGTGAGTGAAGGAAACAAGATGGGTGAACAAAAAACAGCCTAGGGACATTTCTGTTACTGTGGAGACTTTAATCATGTTTATAGCATATGTCATCAATTGTGTTGATCAGGTGAGGCATAAAACAGAGAAAATTAAAGTGATAGTGAAAGGTGCTAAGAATTTTTTGTCAGTCAAACACATTGGATGGGAACATATCAATAAAAGACTTGAGCTGGAAAGGAAAGCGGCCAGTCAGGTTGGGCCAGGGCCATGCTGATTATCCTATGGAATGCCAAAAGCTTAATAGCTAATGGTCAAGAATTCAAAGGATTCATCAAATTAAACATGAAACCGGATTTCAGGAAACTTGGCTGAAACCATCATTCGATTAGGTAATAGCAGGATATGAGAGCATGCGTAGAGATGGAGAAAAGGGTAGTGGAGAAGGACATGCAGTTTTTAATAAACAAAATATACAATATAAGATACTGGAAAGAGGTAAAGAACTAGAATTTGTTACACTGGAGGTTTGGACAGAGGAAGGTAATTTCAAAATAGCAAATTCTTATAATCCATGCCAGAAATTAACTTTAGGAAATCTACAGGAACTTACTGCCCAACTGGAAGGTAAAGTTATTTGTTGTGGAGACTTTAATGGTCATAATACACTATGAGATAATTATAATGATATGAATGGAGAGGTTATAGAGGAATTAATGGATAAAAAAAATTTAGTATGTGTTAATAATGGAGATGGTACCAGAATAAATGTTAGAAAGGGGAACAATAGAGTGTCTGCACCAGGTAAAGATCGGGTTTGCTATATAATGATGTCTAATTTAAATGAGATATCGAAAGATATTTTACTGGATTTTTATAACACGGTATGGGACAGTGAATAAACAGTAAATTACCTAGAACAGTGGTTCTCAAACTTTTTTCACCAAGTACCACCTCAGAAAAAAATTGTCACATATTATATGAAGTACGGAGACCACAGATTAATAAAGAAAAGGAAGTAGCAGTTTTTCTGGATATCGAGAAAGCTTATGACATGATGTGGAGCCAGGGGTTGATAATTAAATTAAAGAAAGCAGGGATTGATGGAAAAATGGTAAAATGGATTAAAGACTTTTTATTTGGAAGGACTATACAAGTTAAGATTGGGGAAAGTGTCTCTAGGAACAAGTGTATGGAAAATGGTACTCCTCAAGGAACCATAATTAGCCCTTTGTTATTCTCATGATTAATGATGTATTTTCAGATATTGAGAAAGGAATAGGTTGTTTTTTGTTTGCAGATGATGGTGCAATCTGGAAACATGGAAGGAATGTAGATTTGTGGTAAGGAAAATGCAAACAGCTATAGCAGTGGTCGAAAAACGGTCATATAAGTGGGGGTTTACGTTCTCTGTTGAAAAAACAAAAACAATAATTTTTTTCAAAGCAAAAATATAACAAGGAGTTCATTCTAAAATTATATGGAAAAGATATAGAAAGAGTTTCATGTTTTTAGGGGTATGGTATGATGAGAAGCTCAATTTTAAAGTACACATTAAGAAAATTGTGGATAAATGGAGGAAAGCGCAGAATGTAATGAGATGTTTGCTGGGTAAAGACTGTGGAGCTGAAAGGGTTGCAATGAAAAATTTATATAATGGTTTAATAAGATCAGTACTGGATTATGGTTGTATAGTATTTCAATCTGCTAATTATTATTATAAAAGAATGAAAAAAAGAAAAGAAAGACATAATAGTGCGATCTGTCGGACGTATGACAGTGCTCATTCAGTAAAGGCACCGCTAAACAGATGTGTTTTCAGTTTTGATTTGAATGTACCTAATGTTGGAGCACATCTGATCATTTCTGGAAGCTGATTCCAGCTGCGAGGGCCTAGTAGCTGAAGCCGATTCACCCTGCTTTGAATAAACTCTTGGAATTTCTTGTTTATATGATCCTAAAGATCTGAGTGATCTGTTGGGTTTGTATTCAGTCAGCATATCTGTAATTTATTGAGGTCCTAGGCCATTTAGTGATTTATAGACAAGTAATAATACTTTAAAATCTATTCTGAATGTAACTGGGAGCCAGTGTAAAAACCTGAGGACAGGTGTGATGTGCTCTGATTTTCTGGTTCTGGTCAGAATCCTGGCCACAGCATTCTGGATGAGCTGCAACTGTCTGACTGTATTTTTGGGAAGGCCAGTGAGGAGGCATTTACAGTAATCCACCCTACTGGTGATAAAAGCATGAACAAGTTTCTCTAAGTCCTCCCTGGAAACATAGCATCTAATTCTTACAATGTTTTTGAGATGATAGTATGCTGATTTATTTACTGCTTTGACATGACTACTGAAACTCAGATCTGACTCCAGAATAACACCAAGATCCTTGACCTTATTTTTTGTTGTTTTTTGGTTGATAACGGGGCTTGCGGCAATGGAGTGTGGCTGCTGAAATATATTGTCCTGGCTATTTTCCTGAGGATCATTGTTGAGAGCTGAGTCTTGATGCTGTTCTGATGCATCACAGTCTATCTGTGTTGAGCTCAGTGTGCAGGGCGCAGGCCTCAGTGTGTCTATGAACAGTGGTTGTTGTGGCTGCGTGGTGTTATCACTGTCCTTGTGTGATGCATTAGCCCCAAGTCCACTCAGCTGATTTGAAGTCCTGTGGTCATTCGGACATTTACTAGGTGTGTGTGTGGCATGTGGGTTGAGTTCAGTGGCACACACAGCTGATGGATGATGGAGGGAGAAATAGATATTGTCCTTTAGCACTTTTGCACCAAGTTTGTTTGGATGAAGGCCGTCTGATGTAAATAATTGTTTTTGGTTCCAGAAGAGACTGAAGTTGTCAATAAAATTCAGTCCTTTCCTGTTACATGTTTTCTGCAGCCATACATTCAGGCCAAGAAGCCATGAAAACATATTTGTCCCTCCTGCAGGGAGTGGTCCACTGATGAATGGCTGAATTTTTCAATATTTCCACTGTTTCCAAGAGTTCACAGAAATCTCTCTTAAGCAGTTCTGACTGCTCCTTCCGAATATCATTCTTCCCCACATGGATGATAATCCGTTTTGCAGTCTTGTGCTTCTTCAGAATTTCTTCAAGTTCTTTGTTTACATTAGAGACTGTTGCATGAGGGAAGCAGTATGTCATTGTAGCTCTGCTCCTAAAATTCCTGATTATTGAATCTTCTACAACTAGTGTTCTTATCTCAGGTGCAATCACAGCAGAATGCCACTGTCTAGTCGACCTTGTGCCTCAATTCCATGTAGAATTAGCTGTTGAGTCATGCAATCTCTGTCTGACTGCATTTGGGGATTTCTCACCCATAATACTCAAAACTTCATATCTGTTCTGAAGCTGTACTTGAGTCCGAACTGTATTTGGGGTAGAGGACACTAATGCATCAACGTACGATCTGACCCCGCGAGTACCCTTTGGTCTCGCACCTTGTTTACGCCATTGGTTATCACGCTCATTTTCAACAGTTTCATTCTGTTTTTCTGTGCTCAAAACAGTAGTTGGAGTAATATGCTGTATGCATGTGAGGGTCCACAATGAGGCAGTCCTGTGTGATCCGGCAGTTCTGGTCAAATCGCAAGTAACTTTGTTTCAAGAACTGCAATCTTGTGTAGAAATCTGTGGCAGTTTGTGCAGCAGTGAGATTCTGAATTAATCAGATCCAGAGGCATTTTCACAGCTGTTTTTCCTTCTCAGGAATGTAAGCAGCTGGATAGCGGGAGGATTATTTGGCCGATAATTCCCCTCGTCAGAAAGTTTGTAGATTCTATGTTGATCTTCAAGCTGTGTTGTTTTCACAGCTTTCATGGAGAGCAATGGGGGTGGCTTGCCAGCTGCAATCTCAGCTGATCAGAAACGCACAGTCAGAACAGCATCTTGGAAAAGACACGTTGCTCGACCGTGTTGCTGTCTTAAGCCGCCTTTCCACTGCACACGACATTCGGACGCGACTGTTGAAATACGCCCCCTTGTGGCAGTCGCACAGAATAGTCAGTTTTGTTGTGCACCATGGGAGAGAAGCTGATTCTCGTGTCTGAAATAAAGGAGTGCAAAAGCAAGAGCTCTTCTTCTCCGTGTGCTCACCATGGTTGAATGAATGACTACTAGAAACTCATCTAGACTGCTGTAAATTTTGAGGAAATGTGGCGACAAGATTAAAAATAATATTTTTTATTACTCATTTATGAATAGAAAGTTTTTTTTAAAATATAGACTTTTTTTCTGATTTACAAAATAACGAAAAACTACTATTTCTCATCTCGCGCCCATGGACCAGCTTGGACAAAACTGGAATACATCACATCTGATAGGCGGGTCACATACATTTTAGTCGCAGGAGTTCAAATATTTTAACGGATCTGCAGCTCAAATCAGATCCGGATTTTTTCGCATACAGAGATGATCGGAATTCGACGCAGTTTGCGGACTACTTTCCATTTGAAATGAATGACTTCTTGTCTGTCGCTTGTCGTTTGTCGTGTGTGTGGAAAGGCAGCTTAAGCAGTGGCGGAGCTAGAAGTTTTTACGTGGGGTGGCCAGGGGGTGGCCACTGCTATTTCAGGGGGTCCATGCACACACACACACACACACACACACACACACACACACACACACACACACACACACACACACACACACACACACACACACACACACACACACACACTCAAATACAAATGCACACACAAACACACTGAAAGTGTTTCGAAAACCCAAATCTAATTCATTACCAGCATTTAATTCAAAATACGAAAATTTTATAATTTTCTCATCATCTACTCACTTTGTTGTGAGTTAATAAGTAATGACAGGATTTGATTTCTAACATTGATTTTAACATTGGTTGAAACATGATTGCCTAGTAGATGCTCTGACCTGCTGGTGGACCTGAAGTCTGACCTAGTTTGGATATGCGCATAAAAAACAGTTGATGGAAACGCCAAGATGCACATAAATTTTGAACATGCGCATAAAAAAACATATGCACATAACGGAGTAGAATAAACTTTTTTTATTCTATAAGAAAAGATGTGCATAAACTACAATAGAATTAAAAAAAGTCATGTGTTTTTATGAGAGATCATGTGATGATAAAAATGTGTGTGAATAGACAAATCAGCAGGCTGAGCACATTGTAAAACATCTGAAATGTTGTATTGGTCATTGTTAAACGCCTTAACCATTTCAGTATTAGTGTTATTATATTATTAATGACCTCCAGAATCAAGAGCGTCTGTGCTTCGCATCTCACAAACACCTTCAAACGCCACCGCACGTTTACTGCGTGTCAGGATTGTCTTCTGAGACGCAAATCATTTATTACATGAAGAAAAGATTAATGCAGCTTCTCTTATCGCAGCAAATTCCGTTTTACTGTTGATATTTGGCACCAGTTAATCAGGAAGTGATCATTTTGTTCTCTTTGACTCGGATGGAAACGCTGCTTTATTCGCACATCTTTTTTGCGATAATCCAGTTTTGCGCATAAAGTTCATTCGCATTTTTGGATGGAAACATGGGCTAGCTGGTATGTTTGAACCTGATCTGCCTGTTTGTGTTACTTTATAAAGAAGTCTGATCTCGCTGTTTCTTTTTATGTTTAATTGACCCTGTGCAAAAATATTGCAACTGTCTGTTTACATCTGATCCAGTTAGAAACACATTTATCCTAATTAAAAATATCCATTATCATACCTGCACATTAAAATCAACAACCGATCTAAAAAATATTTTTCTGAAGAAAGTATATGAGCTGGCTATTCCTTTTCAAATAAATTTACCTCACAAACAGCTAACCTAACATTACTTTCCCATAGTAGCAAAATATTTGAGCATCGTAAATTAAGTATAATAACTTACATACATGGAATGTGCATGTAATACTAGCACAGATGAAGTATAGCGTTAACTGTCTAAAGAGCGAATTGATCTCTCTCATTAAGTTAACTGATGTCGTCGGTGCCTCGTTAACTTACGCAACGGATAATAAACGTTCTTCAGCAAACAAACCTTATAATAAACTTTAAAGCGTATTTCAAATATTATGTTATGGTGTATTATTATTATTCGTCTTACTTGAAACCATGCTCTTGTCTTCGGCTCGTCATTGATTTGAAAATAGCTTGAGCGTTGCCGGCAAAATTCAAAAACTTCTTTAGACAAATGAGATGTCAATCAGCATCAGGAACTGCCAGCAGCAAATACAATTTTCAGAGGGGTGGCCGGGGTGGCACTGGACACCCCTGACATCCGACTGGCCACCCCGGCCACCCCTTTGGCTCCGCCACTGAGCTTAAGGGATCTGCTCTTTCAGCTACCAGCGAGACATCCAATGGCTCTGAAGCGAAAATCTAACTGCTCGCTCTGCACACACCAGTTATATACTCTACTAATGATTATTTACTGGTACCTGCCAAGCTGAGCTCAGCCAACTCATTGGCATTCATTGGCCCGTTTTCTTATTCTTCAGAGTGATTGTTTGGCTAGTATCCTCCAAAAGTGTCTTTCAGATACATATTGGAGTTCCCATGAAGGGGACCTTTTTTTGCTGTTGTTAATTCAGTGTTTTTCGGCACTGTGCTTTCATACCTGTGCTTTATAATCTGTGATTTATATGTGATTTACATTTTGTTTGTTTTTTATTTACAGTCATTGGGTACCAGGAGAGCAAAATAATGTTTCAGATAAAGAAGACTGTGTGGAATTAACGACTTCTGAGGAGCTGAATGATGCCCGATGCTCAAATGCTTTCCAATTTATTTGTATGGCACCAGCCACTGAAAAATAACCCCATATGTTCTAACAACAGTACATATATTCTAAGAAATATGCAGAAGTGAAACAATGGAAATTGCTTAATTCACGAAATTGAAAATGAGATGTCCCATTGTGATATCTGAAGCCAATTCATTTTACTAATGTGATTTTTTTATATGCATAGAAAGAATATTAAACATCTACTTAGCACTGAGCATAACATTTATTTAAAACTGATACAGCACACTTATGACATGCAATTGTTAACATAAAACAATTAGTGATCATTATAAATCACAAGCTTTTAAATGCTAAAAATTGTCTTACTGATAAATGGGTAAAACTTTGTGGTTTTAAAGAGAGCAGCAAAAAGATTTAAAATGACAATTCATTATAATTTGCATAATGCACTGTAAACTTGAAATCTTTTATTAGAGTCTTCATTAAATGATTTATGCCAGACAAGATCTTTTGGTATATAAACTCTTTTTCTTCTTTGACTATAACAGACATACTGTAACAAATCAAAACTGTAAAGGGCTAAGCAAAGCAATTAGCATAAAGCACAAGTTACTCAAAAAGCATTTTGTCATCATTCATTGTAACTTTTAAACACAAAACAGTTAGAATTAATAATATACATTCACCATAACTCACATAAGTAATTACTAAAGCTAGATCTAAACAATTTAAATAAGGAGTTGGATAAATGATGAAGAAAGTGGTCATATTTGGGGTAAACAGCATGAAGCTTAGTGACAATTACTTGCTGCAGTAAAAATCGGTTCCATTCGCTGCATTTAATTTTTCTCATCAGTTATATAAGGTGTTTTTTGCTACATGTAATATTGTAGAATACATTGTTGTGTTTTGCCATGATGGTTAGTATAGCGTGAAAGACACCTTCTGTACTTTATCAGCTTTTTTCTAAGCTGTTCGTAATTAGCTTTTGTTTATCATGTGACGTTCATATATCAGTGCTTCAATAAGTTGTTATGAATTAGTGAATAATGGTGGTTTGTTGTTAATTAAAGTTAAATTTGTAAAAGCTTAAAATTTGCTGCTATAATTGTGGTCTTCTAACATCCACAGCTGTTGTTTTTGTTCATAAAATGTCACTATTTTTTGTGTCATTTGTATATTAATTTATATAACTAGTATCAAAACAATAACCAAAACAAAAATGATTATTATGATAGCACCAATAATAACAATTTGACTAACACGATCTTTTTTGATTAAATCTACAAATCCACTGAATCCACCTTGTTGTCCTGTGATGAGAGAATCTTCTCCATTCTGGTTTGAGTTTGTACGTGGAGTTCCATAATCTTTCAGAGCAAAATATGAAGCACATTTTATATAAGATACAAACAAATGTATTCCTTAACATTCCTCATTTGTTTTAAGAAGTGTATAATTAATACATTTTGATATAACATTGCAAGAGAAACAGAGAATAGTTGAAACTTGAATACTTACTTTGCAAGTAATATGAAGTCAGATTCTGAATTGGAAATAAATATAATAAAAATGTTTGTATTAAAACAATAAAAAAGATAAAAATCCTCTTTCAGAGACTACAACAATTATGATTTTTAAATTTACAATCAATGCAATAACACTAGATAATTAATCTACAGCATCTTCAAAAATGATAAAAATAAATCAAGAGATTGCATCAAAATCATTATAAAATATATAAAATTTTATTATATTTTTGTTAATAAATTATAGTTGAGAAAATAACATGACAATAGCCATAGTGATAACTGATAAGCAGACCTACCTTGGACTTGATGTACAGTGCAAGTTTATTGATTGCATCTTTATTCTTCTGACAATTCATGAACCCGTCATCCTCGTTGAACAGAAAGTCGACTAGATATGTGTTCTCTTTCTTTATAGCGTTGTTGCTGTCTGGTATGGTTTTCTCAGGGTCATTTGTAAGATAAAGCACAGCAATGATGACTTGTTTGTCAGCTGCAAGATAATTAAAGTGCACAGTAAGTAAACAGTAAATAAATTAAGTTTTATCGTGAATCAAGCTTTAAATTTGTAAATGACCTTGCACAAGCATAAGATTCCTGATTGCGGCATCAATGTCAGTTCCAGCACGAGAAGTAATGAGGCAGAAATACAGTATGAAACCACAATGCTCAAGGATAGTGACTTTCTTCAGGCCATATACTTCCTTATGAAGACGTCTCTGAAAATCTTCTATGAACCTGTCCATTGTTTGGCCTGTGTACAAAATAAATATAAAAAGTTTAACTGGTTTACAATATAACGAGTACAATTTTAAAGATTGCACATGAAAACAGCACTTCAAAATATCTCACATATTACAATTTTATGCAGACAAAGTTTTAGTACATTCCTTAAGACATATTTACTCTGCAGTAGCCTACAATATAAGTGCTTGGCCCCTGACACAACTGCACAGTGATAAGAGGGGCTCACGGTCTGCTTTGGACAGCACCCTACAGTGCACACATAGATGACCCCTCTCCCTTTCTCTATGTTGGATTAATATTTAGCCTACGTTGCAGCAACACTGGGATGTTGTTAAGCTTGTGGAGAGCAAGTTGCACAATCTAATTGTCGTGGAAAAACACAGTGCACTTTTTTAAGCTAGCTAGTTTTTTTCTAGGCTTGATCGGTGATAGTACATTTTCATACCTCATAACACATTCAAACAAGGCTAATACTTACATTTTACAGAGGTATATTTGGGAACCTTTTTGAAAGTGAATAAAGTGAAACAAAATAGGTTACTTACTGTTTTTATCTTGAGACGCAGAGAGAGGTTTGTGCTGCTGCTTGATGTTTGAGTGCTGGATCATGAGTCACTGTGCAGCTACTTTCGGTTTTATTTTCTTCAAGCGCTTGACTTTCACTTTTATAAGCAGATAAACCTCCAGTAATTGGTCAGTAAAGCTACTGATTTACAGCATTAAATTAGTGCTGGGCCGTTATCGGCGTTAACGTGCTGCGTTAACTCGAGACTCTTACCGCGCGATAAAAAAAATATCGCCGTTAATCTATTCTCAAAGTTAGGTTGGGAGCTGGGTCTATTTTACCCAAGCTGTGATAACTTTCGCCTATTAGCGCGGATGGATACCTGACCGATGAGCCGTCTGCCCTTCTGAATCAAATCAGCAGGCTGCCTGACTCTAACTGCAGGTCGACAGTTTCATTTTAACTCACGGATATTTCATTCATTCCTTCGTGACAAAGTGGGGTATTAGACGCAAATACGGAGAGAATGTTATGGAATTTAATAACGCATGCCAAATGGTAAGAAAAAAAACTTCCGCATTTCGCGATGTGTGTGTGTGTGTGTGTGTTTGTGTGCGTGCGGTCCTTTACTGACAGCCGCGTGTGGATCTTGTCGGAAAATATGGCGAAAGGTCCTAAAGACCGCCGTGTTTACTTCAATAATGCCACTAATATCTGCATACTCCACATCTTAATTCCATTTCTGTTTAGTTCAGTTATGACTTTAGATGGATTAAGGTAATAAAAAAAAAATCGCTGATTGGAGCTTATGTGGGCCAACAGTTCAACATTGATGTTTAACTGAATAAACAGTAAACACAAGTACATCTTATTGAACATCATTTATTTTCATCACCAATTATCATAGTAGAACAGTTTCTCAAGCAGTTTGTGATGCATTTTTGAAACAGGAGATGAGCCCCTGGTCTAATGCATCACCTGGCTTGAGAAACCTGTTCTCAAAGACTTATTATTTGGGTAACACACATATTTTGAATGCCTTCGGCAGAATTCAAATGAGCCATTTTAATCTAGATTAATCTAGATTAATTTCGAAATTAATCTAGATTAATCTAGATTAAAAAAATTAATCTATGCCCACCTATACATTAAATGTTTATTTTTTTTTGGATTATATATTTTTATTTTGCTTTTTCAAAAGTTAACAATACAAAACATCAACACTAAGCAGCAAACAAACTAAAGTAAAACATACACACACACACACACAGTATATAAAAATAAATAAGTAAAATAAAATAAAAAATAAATAACTAAAAGGGAGGAGATACAGAAGAGGACAGACGAGTCTTCGCTGAGGTCCAGCTTCCTGCACCTAGACTGCAGCTCTGCACAAGACGTTTGGCCATAGGAGAAATGGTCGTGCCCAACTGAGCCAGGTTTCTCTCGAGCTTTTTTAAATCTTCACTTTCGCCAATTGGTGAAGTTTTTTCCTCACCGCTGTCGCCACTGGCTTGCATGGATCGGGATCTGTAGAGCTGCGCATCGATGGATTTGCTCTTCAGTGTTTGGATTCTCAGTAGTGATTATTAACCCACACTGAACTGAGCTAAACTGAACTGAACTTAATCTCTGAAAACTGAACTGACACTGTTTCAATTCACTATAATCTTCCATGTGAAGCTGCTTTGACACAATCTACATTGTATAAGCACTATACAAATAAAGGTGAATTGAATTGAATTGAATTGAATACAGTATAAACCAGTGGAGAAAAACTATTTTGTTAAATTAAATCATGTGGTACTGTCTTAATATAATTCAAAAATGGATTCTAAACCTTTTTAAATAATTCACCCTTTCCTCTCAAAGAATATGTGATCTTCTCCAATGGTATACAGTTGCAAACTTCTGAGATCCACAGTCCAATTGGTACATCAATGTCTGTTTTCCATTTTAAAGCAATGCATTTTTTAGCTATTGTCAGCAACATTTCAGTAAGCTTAATAGCATGATTATGTTGGAGGTTAGGATTTGTATAATTGCCAATAAACATATCTCTGGATCCAATGGAAAATCAATTCCATGAATCTGTGATATAATATTGCACACTTGTACCCACAACACTTTCACTTTAGTGCACAGCCATGTAGAATGCGAAAATGTACCTTCTTCTATACCACATCTGAACCAGAGGGGAGAAATACTATTTTTAAATTTGTGTAATCTGGATGGAGTATAGTAAAGCTGGTGTAAAAAGTTAAACTGGATTAGTCGAAATCTGGAGTTCAAAGTTGAGGTAACCCCATCTCTGCATAGCTGACCCCACAGGTCATTTTCTAGTGTTATCCCCAAATCCTGTTCCAATCTAGTTTTAGACTTATCTGGGTCATTCAAAGGTTGTCTTAGCATCAAAGCATCATATATTCTAGAAATTGTTTTATGTAATGGTTTATCAGAGAAAACAAGTTCCTCCATAGCAGTTAAATTGGGTATCTTAGGATAATTTTTTAATTTGACCCTTAAACAATCCCTTAGTTCCAAATAATCCCAATGCTCTAAATGTGTAATTCCCTTATCTGCCCAAATTTTACATTTTTTGTTTTGATTGCACATTGGAAGCAATCTGTTCCCCCTTAAATTATTTTGGGAGAAAGAAATGTCTCTTGTCCCAACATCAACTGAAGTTTGTACCAAATCTGAACTGAGTGGACAAATTTGGCTCTAGTTGGATCTAGTTTTTATCAATTTTTCATCCCATGCATATAGTATATTAGTGGGACACTTCTCTTTCATCTCAAATGTCTCCATATTAAGCCATAATGGGTAAGGTTTCTGCGAACATCTGTGCCAGATACCTGGATTGGGCTGCCCAATAATACAACTTAAAATTGGGGAGCCTCAGTTCTCCTTTGCTGTAGTCTAAAGCCAGTTTGTCAAGGCCAAACCTTGGGGTTTTCCGATGCCAAATAAATGATCAGCATCATATTTTTAATAGTCTTAGGCAGAAAGTGAAGCTTTAATAACTGAAGTTTTTTATTGGTAGCCTATGATTCTTACAGAAAATTGTTACTTTTATTTTTGTTAAACAGTCTACATATAAATAAGTCAAAACCTGTATAAAGGCTACATTTGGTTATTAATGTAATGGAATATAAATTATATTTAATAATATATGTGATATAGTTTTCTTTCAGTTTTATTGCCCTTTTTCACCCTTTCACTTCAGTCCAAGGTGATGGAGGTGTGAGCGCAACTTAAAATAAATAATTTTGATAAAAGATAATATCTGCTATAAGAGGGTTTCAGTCTTTTTAGAATAGCTCAGCATCTTTCAGCAAGCCGGTGAAAACTAGTTTAGCTGTCAGTTAATGGGCCTTGTCAAATAATTAATTTCTCATGAGGCCAACCAAGTTTAGCTAAAGTTGTAAATAGTAAAAGAATAAGACTGTATAATAATGTGAATTTATTATAAAAAATATCAAATTTTTCTCATTCAGTTAAACTTGTTCTGATCTGTAAAGCAGGGTTGCGACTTTTCCTTTCCAATTGCTACTAGATTTCCAGCACTAAACTGACCTGGCAAATGACAAGTTTATACTGTTATGGGAAGGACAGCCTGTTGTATGATCTCATTTCATTTTTGTTTTCTTCATTCAGGATTATATTGTGCAACATGCTATTCTTTCATCCAAATCTTACTGGATTGGTCTTACAGACAAAATTACCAGTCAGTGAAGATGGATTGATGAAAAGTCATACATTATGAACAGCAGGCATGTAAAAACTTTGTTACTCATTTACACCCAGTCAACAAATTTCCTTTGGCCCTGATCTGGCCCAAATCAACAGCTAAGATGTGGCCCAGATCAGTTAGTGTTCCCCGGCCCAGAACTGGCCCACATCCTTTTAGCCAGAACTGAACCAAAGCAGTGCCACAACTCCACCAAGCTTGAGCCAAGTAATACATTTTTATGTGGCCCAGATATGGGCCTTGTATTCAAGATTAGTAAGGCTGAGTTCTGTGGCCCACATGTGGCTGACCACATATATTAACTGAGTAAATCACACAACAAAAATTACAATCAAATAGTTTAATCTATAATCAATGCAAATTACATTCAGATAAAACAATTATTGAACAAAATATGGACAGATAAAGAGTTAGAAAACATTAACATACAACAAACAGAAAAATACAAAATAGAAATAATTGTTAAATATAAATGTTATATATTTGATGCAAAGATGTTATAAAACATACATAAATACGTATAAATGTACATAGGTTTTTTATTTTATATATATATATATATATATATATATATATATATATATATATATATATATATATATATATATATATATATATATATATATATATATATATATTAGTCAAGGGCAACCCAGTGGCGCTGTAGGTAGTGCTGTTGCCTCACAGCAAGAACATCGCTGGGTCGCAGGTTCGAACCTCGGCTGGGCTGGGTCAGTTGGCGTTACTGTGTGGAGTTTGCATGTTCTCCCTGGGTTCGCGTGGGTTTCCTCCGGGTGCTCCGGTTTCCCCCACAGTCCAAAGACATGCAGTACAGGTGAATTGGGTAAGCTAAATTGTCCATAGTGTATGAGTGTGAATGTGTGTTTGGAAGTTCCCAGAGATGGGTTGCGGCTGGAAGGGCATCCGCTGCGTAAAATCGTGCTGGATAAGTTGGCGGTTCATTCCGCTGTGGCGACCCCGCAAGGGACAAAGCCGACAAGAAAATGAATGAATGAAATAATATTAGTCAAAAGTTTGGGGTCAGTATGCATCACATGATCCTTAAGAAATCACTCTAATATTAATTATTATTGTTATTATTATTATTATTATTAATGGTAGTAATAGTAATAAAAGCAGTAATGACTGGAGTAATCATTTCATTTAAAACTACATACAATCAGAAAGCCGTTATTTACAATTTTAATAAATATTTAACAATTTAAGATTTTCTTTTTTACATTTAATAAATGCTGCCTTGATGAACAGAATAATTTTATTTAAAAAAAAAAATGTGAAAACAAAAATGACCCCAAACTTTTGACTGGTAGTGTATATAAATATACAATGTTGTGTAAGTTACTTTAAAAGGTAATAGATTACAGAGGTAAAAAGTAAATAGATTAGTAATAGATACTTCAGGTAAAACTTTGATTACTAATTACTTTACTTTGAAGTAATTTTTAAAACATGTAAAATATATCTATAAAAATACAGAATAAACTGCAGCTCTTTCAGTAATTTAATATTGACTGAAAAACATTACAATGGGTTGATCACAGCAGCTTGACATATTCAAAAGACAAAAAGAGATCAGCCGAAATTAAACTTCTCTCATCATTCACTTGCTCCAAACCTGTTTTTCTTTTTTATTTTAAACACAAGAGAAAACATTTAGAAGAAAACTGGATACCTGTAACCACCGAAATCCATAGTATGCAAAAGCACTGCAGTGTTTGAGTGTTCTGTGTTTGTCTGAGGTAATTAATCTACAGAAATGTATATTCCATACAAAGCCTGAAGCTGATTGGTCAGTTCTTGCCGTGTGACTCGTGGTTTTCAACTGGGTGAGCTTGGGAAATGTGAGCGCGCACAATATGCAATCCCAATGTGATCCCGTGTGCGCTAAAGATGCAATATGTGAACGGCCCCATAAGCAGCTACACTTCTCTTCACATTCAGAAGACACCTTCACTCCCAATCCTGCACAAAAGTCCAATTTAGCCTGTTCAGTCTGAGTTGGGCCGCTGTGTTTCTGGGTGCCGGTGTCCTCCTTGGTGACAAGTATTGTCCTAGAATGCCTTCTGTTCAAGTGCTTGAACAAGTTGCTGGTCGAGTTAAAAGCAGTCGAAGGTTCTTTAGAGACTGGACATAGACTGCAGTTCACAGAAATATTTTTGTTTTACGCTCAATGAGGGGAGTGAGAGAATTCTGTCTGACAGCACCTGCAGTGAAGAAGAATTTAAACAATATGATCAGCAATACAGCCTGGAGGTACAGCTGCAAAATTACAATACAAATCAAAATGCTAAACTGTGTGGTGAAACCAAATACATGTAATCTGTTACATTTTTAAATATTCATTCAAATATTATATATTTTCAAATACTGACCATTTTCAAACTCGTTGTTTTTTTACCGATTACACATTATTTAAACAATTGCAATACATTGTTAATGATAAATATCCCAGTTAAGTTTAAAATCAGTTTAAAATTTTCTGCAAATCTAAAGTGTTCCAGCTTTGTGAACATTAACCCAAGCACTAGTTACTAGGTCATTATCTTCTGGCCTGCACTTGACTTAAATTTTCAGCCCACATTGCCTGGATCTCATTTTTGACACTCTTAGGGTTTTGACACATTAGACTATGTGTACAGATTTTTAGTGGCAGGACTTTTTTTTTGATATTTGGACTAGAAACAAGGAAAAAATAAGAAAGGCATTTTTATAGTGTATTGACTAAATTAAATGATAAATAAAATACATAAATAAAAAAAAAATCCCAATTTGCCAATCACTTATGTTGCATTAGCACTGTTATAGTGAATATGTATTAAAGTTCACATAGTTCCAATGTTTATGAGTTCCTTTCCTCAGCTAAACACAAAAGATGATATTTTGAAGAAGGCTGAAAACCTGTAACCCATGACTTATTTAGTAGGAAAAACAAATACTACTGAAGTCAATTGTCACAGGTTTCCAGGTTTCTTCAAAATAAATTATTTTGTGTTCAACAGAAGAAAGAAATGAAACAGGTTTGGAACAAGTGAATGAAGAGTAAATGATGACAATTACAACTTTTGTGTTTTTTAAACTGTTAAAATGATCAAAACAGAGCTAACATAATTAATCTTTGAAAACCAAACTACTTACACATGCAATAATATTAGTTTTACATTTATATTTGAGCAGCTTAATAACTTCTAAACTTTTCACTCTTATTTCTTTAGGATTAATACTGTAATTATGTTTGCTTTAAATCTATTGTATACATTTAATATAAATGAACATACTGTGGTCGAAGTGACGATTGCAGAGATTGCATTGTGCCATTATCACATTGCTATGATTAAACGCTTTCTAAGTGCTGTCATTTTTGTTGTCCAGTTTGTTATTAAGAGTAAAGGTCTCTTCTTCTTTTAAACTGAACCCAGAAGAGCTGAAAACAGTCTCAGTTACAGCACCACGCTGGTCAAACCGGGTTATTGAAATCAGTTACATTACATTTAATGATATCAAATGACCATTAGACAACAAAAATTTGTTGATTTATAAATGTTTGCTGTTGAGTTTTGGCTCTATATTGTACAGAAACATTATACCTATATTGTTAGTCCATTTTACAATTATAAGACAATTTTTCTATTGGCTTACACTATCATGTTAGGCCTAATGGGATCGCTTTTATTTTAAACCTTACTAAACCACACTGAAGCGTGACTGAACATTTACACAAATTGATATTTATCTATAATAAATAAACCGTATTCTGTCATAATTGGAAATTGGCAATTACTTTAATGCTAACGTTAATTTAAACAGCAAACTGTTGGAGCTCTAACGTTATGTAAACACCACATTTAAAGAGGAAAATACTATTCAACTCGATGCATTTCCTAATTAAATGAATAACTAATCACTCAATGAGTTCTAACTTTTATATTTAATATTGAATATTTAAGTAAACTCACTTTAAATGCCAAATTATCACTTACCTGAAGCAACTGAAGGGAAGAATGTCAAACTTGCACAGAAGTCATTGCAACTGAAGTGTGGTGGGGCAGATGTTTGCTAACGAAACACCTGTGTTCAGTTTCACGTGTTTTCCAAATGCAATCCCAAAGTCAGCCAGAAGTCGATGTTAACCGATGTCAGCCATAGCTGAACCTTACTAGGATCAATCAAACACATAAAAATGCAATAAATTAATTTACATGCAATATTGCATGATTGCACGTGACAAATATTCTATACCACAGTTCAGTTAATAATGAGTTATTAATAATTGTCCATTATTTATAAAAAAGGTAAAAAGTTTTTACTGTTATTCTGTATTTTATCAACATATATGCCCAACAGTTGCATCAAAAGAGGTCTAATTTGGAAAAGCCCTCATTGCCTGGATCTCATTTTGACACTTTTCGGGTTTTGACACATCGGGCTGTGTGTAAACATTTTTAAAAAATAAAGCGGCAGGACTTGTTGATTTAAGAATTTTTAAATGTTTTTTACATTTGGACTAGAAAAAAGGAAAAAAATAAGAAAGGCATTTTTGTAGTGTATTGACTAAATTAAATGATAAATAAATAAATAAAAATACATAAATAAAAAAATTAAAAAATCCCAATTTCCCAAACACTTATGTGGCATTGCCTTTGTGTTTCAAGGTAGCACTGTCTTAGCTGAATATGTCAAAAAGTTCACATAGTTCCAAACATTTATGAGTTCCTTTCCTCAGCTAAACACAAAAGATAATTTGAAGAAAGTTGAAAACCTGTAACCATTGACTTACATAGTAGGAAAAACAAATACTACTGAAGTCAATTTTTACAGGTTTCCAGGTTTCTTCTAAATATATTATTTTGTGTCCAACAGAAGAAAGAAATTAAACAGGTTTGGAACAAATGAAGGAAGAGTAAATTATGACAATTACAACTTTTGTGTGAACTATCCTTTTAACTGTAAAAATGATCAAAACAGAGCTAACATTGGTTAATCTTTGAAAACCAAACTACTTACACATGCAATAATATTATTTTTACATTTATATTTGAGCAGCTTAATAACTTCTAAACTTTTCAGTTACATTACATTTAATGATATCAAATGACCATTAGACAACAACAATTCGTTGATTTATAAATGTTTGCTGTTGAGTTTCGGCTCTATATTGTACAGAAACTTTATACCTATATTGTTAGTCCATTTTACAATTATAAGACAATTTTTTTATTGGCTTCCACTATCATGTTAGGCCTAATGGGATCGCTTTTATTTTAAAACTTACTAAACCACACTGAAGCGTGACTGAACATTTGCACAAATTGATATTTATCTATAATAAATAATGTATTCTGTCATAATTGGAAATTGGCAATAACTTTAATGCTAACGTTAATTTAAAAAGCAAACTGTTGGAGTGCTAATGGTAAACACCACATTTAAAGAGGAAAATACTATTTAACTCGATGCATTTCTTAATTAATCAATTTCTTAAATTGAATAACTAATCACTCAATGAGTTCTAACTTTTATATTTAGTATTGAATATTTAAGTAAACTCACTTTAAATGCCAAATTATCACTTACCTGAAGCAAATGACAGGGAGGAAGATGTCAAACTTGCACAGAAGTCTTGGCTACAAAGTGTGGCGTGGCAGATGTCTGCTAACGATACACCTGTGTTCAGTTTCGCGTGCTTTCCAAATGCAATCCCAAAGTCAGCCAGAAGTTGATATTACCGATGTCAGCCATAGCTGAACCTTACTAGGATCTGATGTGTTTTTTGTTATCTGGCCCACATACTGCAAAAGGAGCTGTGAACCAGAAGAACATTCTCGCTTATACTGAATGTATGGCAAAACATATATGGTAATAATCTGGCCCATATCTGTTCAGCCATGCCATACCTATGCCACATGTGCCAGCTATCACCCACATTTGGCCCAAATGTTCTTGCTATCTGCGTAGTGTTTTTAACTTTTGGGATTCATTTGTGTTTGTTTGTTTATTTTCTCTCTAGTTCTTACGGTGATTCATGATGCAATGATGCTTAATAGTACTGGGGAGTGTGACTAATAAATGAATCGTGAACCATCAGTGAAAGACTTAATCAACTTTTTAACCAGGACGCTACATACGTGTTCTCTTTCTTTATAGCATTGTTGCTGTCTGGTATGGTTTTCTCAGGGTCAATTGTAGGATAAAGCACAGCAATGATGACTTGTTTGTC
Organism: Danio kyathit; assembly: GCA_903798195.1. Classification (NCBI taxonomy): domain Eukaryota; kingdom Metazoa; phylum Chordata; class Actinopteri; order Cypriniformes; family Danionidae; genus Danio; species Danio kyathit. Next base: position 45,269,187 of record LR812523.1, on the reverse strand, counting down.
AGCTGCAAGACAATTACAAGTGCACAGTAAATAATCAGTAAATAAATTGTGTTTTATCATGAATCAAGCTTTAAATTTGTAAATGACCTTGCACAAGCATAAGACTCCTGATTGCGGCATCAATGTCAGTTCCAGCCCGAGAAGTAATGAGGCAGAAATACAGTATGAAACCACAATGCCCAATGATAGTGACCTCCTTCAGGCCATATACTTCCTTATGAAGACGTCTCTGAAAATCTCCTATGAATCTATCCATTGTTTGCCTGTGTACAAAATAAAAGTAAAAGGATAAACTGGTTTAGAATATAATGAGTACAATTTTAAAATGCACGTAAAAACAGCACTTTAAAATATCTTATATATTACAATTTTATGCACTTTATGCACAGTTTCAGTACAGTCCTTAAGGCATTTATACTCTGCAGTAGCCTACAATATCAGTGCTTATTTACACCACTGTGTAGTTGTGTCAGGGGCTGTGTGCAAAAGAGGGAAATAATCTCATAATAAATCTAGGCTACTTAAAGTGATAGTTCACCAAAAATAACAATTTCGCTACCATTTACTAGGGTAACATTCTGGTTCTGAACATTTCTGAATTTATTTCTTTTGTTGAACACAAAATAAAATAAGTAGATTAAAACTATTTTAATATACCTTTATTATTTCTGATTCATACTTTTTTAAATAGATGCTTGTCTGCGTTTATTATATTTTAAATACACACAAGACTTTGCTTGCCTTATTACTGATTTATTTATTTTTTTCAAAAAACGTCTCACATCAAGGTATAATCATGACCAATATTGTTTACATTATCTCCTCCAGCTTGTAGCACAATGAAATCTTACCGTTATTGCCTTGGATGGTACTCTACCACTGATAGATGACCTTTCTCCCTCTCTCTATCTTGGATTAATATTTAACCTGCATTGCAGCAGCTCTGGGCTATATTTGGTTATTAATGTAATAGAATATAAATTATATTTATTAAAAATATCATAAAAATTTCATTTAGATAAACCTGTTCTGAGCTGTAAACTCTTCCTTTCTGCTACCAGATTTCCAGCACTAAACTGACCTGGCAAAAGGCACGTTTATAATGTCGTGGGAAGGACAGCCTGTTGCTCATCCTGGGGAATGACACTAGGGAGTGGGTTAGTAACACACAGACACAAACTAACACGTAGAAAATAGCAGATCAATCTTTTATGATCTCATCTAATGCCTGTTGTGTTTTCTTCATTCAGGATTATATTGTGCAACACGCTATTCTTCCATCTAAAGCTTACTGGATTGGTTTTACAGACACAATAACCGGCCAGTGGAGATGGACTGATGGAAAGCCATACGTTATGAACAGCAGCCATGTAAAAACTTTGAGCAATGGGCGTTGTCCGTGCTGACCAGCACGTGTTTCCCCTCCAGCACCAGTAAAAAACGGTGCAGAGTGAGATACAGCTCCAGGCAGTTGATATGCCAATGCAACCAGGTCCCTTTCCACAGGCCCGCAGCTGCATGCTCGCAACACATGGCCCCCAGTCCGTGTTGGAAGCATCCATCGAAACGATGATATGGCTGGACACTTGTCCCTCAGGTCTAGGGCTGCAAACCAATCCTGAGGATGAACGCACCAGAGGATGCGCTTCTGCGGAAGCATTCTGAACGGCTGCTTGTGAAGACAGAAATTCAAAACACGCAGATCTAGGATTGGCCGTAGCCCACCGCTCTTTTTGTGTACGATGAAGTACAGGCTATAAAACCCGCTCCTCATCTCAGCTGGAGGGACTGGCTTGATTGCATTCTTCTCCAGGAGGACAGCAATCTCCTCTCGACAGGGGCGGACGCAAGGCTGATCCTGGTGAAATACACACCAATGAACTTGGGAGGCTGTATTGTGAATTGAATCGCGTAGCCGAGTCTGATCATACGAATGAGCCATCGCGACGGGCTGGCCAACGCTAGCCAGGCTGGCAGAGCCCTCGCAAGTGGCACCATTGGCACAATCGGTGATGCACCAGCAGTGGGGCAATGTGGAGTGGGAGGGCTCAACTGGGGTCCCACGGAAGAGCAGGAGGCTAGAGGTTCACTCTCACCTCGCACCCAGGCTCTGAAAGGGGGGCTGGGAGTGTGAGAGAAGGAAGACCTTCCTTCCACACTCCAAGAGCCACTGGCGAAGTGCACCTATTCTGTGAGCTGGAAGGCATAGCATCCCAGGTTGGCAGTGTTCGAGCTGTCATATTCGGGGAAGGGGAAACATGCTCTTTCTTTGAGATTTTGGTGGCATTGAAAAACGCTGTTGGATAGTGTAGAGCCCGGTCCTCCGCTGGGGAAAGAGCAAGTTCCCTCTTTTCCGCATTGCCCGTTTCAGGGACGCTTCTCATCCGTTTACCGGACTTAGCGGCGCCCAGGAGCGAGGGTGCTGGTCACCTGCGGGGTGCTCTGCGCTGCCGCTTAGCTGGAGGCACAGGCGGGGGCAGCGGAGCAGATCTTGAAGCCCCAGGCAGGCACCCTTGGCAAGGAGCAGTGGATGTGGATGGCTCGGCGGGGGGAGCTGTCTTACAGTCCCGCCAATAGTTGACTCTGCCCATCGCATCCGACTGCTCCTTCACCGCCGTGAATTCCTGGGTGAATTAACCAACGGTGATGCTGAACAGGCCAGCCTGGGATATGGGTGTGTTAAGAAAACGAACTTTGTCAAATTCACGCATATCAGCCATGTTTAGCCAGAGGTGGTGTTCCTGGACCACTAATGTGGCCATCGTCCTTCCAAGGACACTCGCCGCCGACTTGGAGGTACGCAGAGCATAGTCGGTTGCAGTGTGGAGCTCGTGCAATAAGCCTGGGTTGGAACTACCCTTGTGCAGCTGGGCCAGTGCCTGCCCTTGGTACCGCTGGTAGGTGGCCATCGCATGCAAGGCAGAAGCAGCCTGGCCCGCAGCTGTGTATGCTCTGGCCCAGATGGAGGCAGATAAAGTACATGCCTTGGATGAGAGAAGAGGCTGACCCCTCCAGGGAGAGGCACCATGCGGGCATATATTGACCGCAATGTCTTGCTCAATCTGGGGAATCGACTCGTATCCCCTGGCTGCTTGGCTGTCAAGGGTGGTGAGGGAGGAAGCACACGCAGATCGGGCAGAAAAGGTGCCCTCCAAGATTGCGTGTGATCACAGTGATGGCATGCACTGCCCGCAAACACCGCATTAACGTGCTGGACCCCCAGACATGCAACGCAGTGCTCGTATCCATTATCTGGGGACAGATCACCGCATCCAGAAATGCACGGTCGGAACGACATCTTGAAAAAGACGTGCTGCACGACCGTGTTACTTTTTTAAGAAACTTGCTAAATACAAACCGCTCTGGAGGACCGGATCCAAAGAACGCCAGGCAAGGGAGAAACCCAGCTCGACCGTCTGCTGCCACGTATCGCACACTGTGGACCGGGAGAAGCAGCCTGCTTTCTCGTTCTCTCTTTCTGTGATGAAAACTCTGAGAAACCCTCATAAGACTCTCTCAGCTTTAAGCTTCGTGAAAGGCTCTAAATAGCTAACTGGATGCCTCGGCGTGGCCCGAATGGCGTCTTTATACAGCACTGATTGTAATTGTCGGCAGCTGTGCAGGCTGACGCTGCCAACTCATTGCATTTCATTGGCCCGTTTTATTACTCTTTTAGATGATTGGATTCTGACGAAATCCCCATAGTGGAAGTTTCCACATAGCATTAAAGTTCCTCCCGATGGGGAACCAGGAGAGCCAACTAATGTTTCAGATAAAGAAGACTGTGTGCAATTGACTGCATCTGGGAAGCTGAATGATGCCCGAGGCTCAAATTCTTTCTAATTTATCTGTAAAACACCAGCCACTGAAAACTAACCACTTTAAACAGTACATATATTCTAAGAAATATGCAGAAGTCAAACAGTGAAAACTGCTTAATTCATTGGATTAAAAATGAGACTTCCCATTCTGATATCTGAAGCCAATTCAATTAAATTAATAAGTGTTGACAACTATCAACGCTGGAACGTTAACGTCAGTGTGTTTAAATGACCGCGTTTGCAAATTACCGCGTTTGCACTTTCTCAGACATTTAGCGTTAGTAACGTTAGGCTAGTTCTGTAGTCAACTTTTTCCTCCGGCATGATATTGTACTTAAAACTATTGGCTAAACTTTGCATGTACACAACATTTCCGTTTCGTTAAAGGCATTTAGTGCGTTGTAAACAGCCACCTGTCTGTAAAATTAATTAACTGCTTCATATTTTAGCAGCCTAACGACCAAGGGGAAGTTCCTGCCCTGGCAATATAACTTACTACCACAACCCATTTCCCCTCGCTTTGGAGTTGTTAAAGCATATATGGTAATCCAGGGTCGCCACAGTGGAATGAACCGCCAACTTATCCAGCATGTTCTACACAGCGGATGCCCTTCCAGCTTCAACCCATCTCTGGGAAACATCCATACACACTCATACACTACGGACAATTTAGCCTACCCAATTTACCTGTACCACATGTCTTTGGACTGTGGGGGAAACCGGAGCACCCGGAGGAAATGCAGGGAGAGCATGCAAACTCCACACAGAAACGCCAACTGACACAGCCGAGGCTCGAACTAAATGCACATGTGTTCAAATGACATGCATTTTGTGCTTTTTCAGAAATTAAAAGGGTTTGTTCACCTATAAAATAAAATTTACACTTTATTCTGTATTTTAGTACAAAAAATAGCAAGGGAAGACCACTGCATCTGCCTATGCAATGCCTCCAGATACTATTCCATTTCATGGAATACACGTCACCATGTATTGTTTGTTTTATATAAATTTAGATTTTGCTCATTTGTTGCTTTTGTATAGTTACCTAACAAATGCATCTAAAGACCGTGAAATTGCTTGTCATTTTGTAAATTAATGTATATTCTTGTTAATTGTATTATTTACATATTATTGATTTGTAGAATTATTATCAAGAATCAATACCTGACCCAAAAGATATGTGAAGATACGTGAGGCATGTTTTGTGATGTTTTTTGTTTTTTTGTTTTTTGTTTTTAAATCTGAAGGTTATAGTCAGCTTCAATTTAGTATTAATTTTCTCCCAACTTAATACTTCGCCACATTCTGGAGTAGTCGGCAGGGTGTGTTTTTGATGATTGGTCTGAGATGTGGATCCCTTTTCAGATACATTGTGTTTTAGTTAATTATCGCATGTGTGGATTACTAGTGGTTTGTTTTTTTTTTGTTTTTTTTTTTTGTTTGTGTTAAGTGCAGGTGACAAAGCAGCAGTATCACTGGACTTGGAGCATTCCAGTATTTATTCCATAATTAAATGAATGTCTTTGGTGAGTTTTGGACATAAATAGCTTAACAAAATGGAGGAGGAATTGCGCCAGTTGCGTGACCTCGTTTCACAACTGCAATCAGAAAATGAGCAGTTGCGCCAAGAGCAAGGTAGTGTTCTTCCCCCGAGTCCAACAGGTGGTTCTTCCAGAGAAAATTTGGTACCGTTAAGTGATATGTCTGCAAAAGTTCCGGTAACTGAGCGATTTGTGTTTATCCCTAGGGATAGAAAGTGCCCAGTTTTTGATGGTAGGCCAGGTGTTAACTTAAATGAGTGGATCGATGAAGCAAAAGCTTGTATTCGAATTCGGCATTTGTCTGTTGCTGATCAGGAATTCTTCTTATTCAATCACTTGGCAGGGGAGGCGCGTGAGAAGATCCGCCATCACTCTGCTTTAGAGCGGGGGATCCAGAAAAAAAATTATTCCATTTTGCTGAGCTATATGAATGCTCTCAGTTTTATGTTGCCCTACAGGAAGCGTTTTTCTCTAGGGGGCAGCAGGAAGAAGAGACCTTGTTGGAATTCTCCCTGGCACTGATGGGCCTCCTAGAGAAGGTAAAAGAAAAATCCCCCACTATTATGCCCAACACAGATATTTTGTTGAGAGATCAATTTGTTGTATATGTTTGTGACCCTTCTCTTCGACGCAAATTAAAGCAGTTAGTACGCCGCCAGCCCATTTCTACCTTCTTAGAGATACGTAGCGAAGCAATCCGGTGGGAACGGGAGGGCAAGGGCAAGGGGAGGGCAAGGGGACGAAGTTTATCTCTCCCTCTGGCATGTGGGTTTCAATACAAGGTATCGGGGGGTGTACTGTCTGGTAGTGATTGTCCACCGGAACAATCTAAAATGGGGCAGCTTAAAGAAATGTTGAAGTTACAACAAGAACAGTTGAATCATCTTACGCAGAGTGTTGCCATGTTACAGGGCACTAGTTCACGATCCCGTCCCCTCTCTTTCCGTACTGGTCCTGTTATTTGTAGACGTTGTCGGAAACCAGGCCATTTTGCACGAGACTGCGAGAATGAACCGATTCCGTCACAGACACCTATGCATCCTGGGGTTGAGTCTGGGGCCCGTGGAGGTAGGCAGTTGCCCTCTACATATGTTTCGAAAAACTAACTCTCGTTGTGCTGAAGAGCCGCAGCTCGGCTAGGGAAAATGTTGACTCCAATATAATTCCATCTAATTCAGTCTAAAATTTAATGTCGTCATCTCCACATTTGGATGCGTTAATTGGTGGTGTGTCTGTTCCGTGCTTAATTGACACTGGTTCGATGGTGTCAACTATTACGGAAAGTTGTTTCGTTCAGCATTTTGAGCCATGGGGTCAAAATCATTTGAGGTCGTTCGTGGTTACAGCTAAGGGCTGCAAATGGCCTTTCTATCCCCAACATTGGCTATGTTGAGCTGGACGTCGAGCTGTGTGGTAAACTGGTACCTTGATGTGGGGTTCTGGTGGTCAGAGATCCTTCTGGGGGCTTGCGCCTTCGAGCACCAGGCGTTTTGGTCATGAATGTCCTCAGGCGCTGCTACCAGGAGCTCTTTGGCCAGCATGGCCCTGCTTTGTTTGACTGTTCCCCTGTTTCTAGTGCTCCACCATCTGTCTTCCAAGCCTTGCAGTACTGCCACGAGGGTGGTGTGCAGCATTCCCTTGAACATGCGGTAAGTGTAAAAGTGCGTGGTCCTCGGGCATGTTGGATTCCCGGCGGAGCTCTAAGATTTGTTGCAGCGACTTGCGCTGAGCAGTTAGCTGGTACAACGGCGCTGTTTAAACCGACAAGAGTCTGGGCTGCCAGAAGGGTTATTGGTCTCCCCTTTTTTGGTACAGGTCATTGAAAGTTCAGTGTATGTACCGGTGGTAAATAAAGGCTTATCTGATGTGTTACTTTTCCCACGTAGAGTTATAGGTACACTGAGTGGAGTGCATTTAGTAAGCCTGCCAGCAGGTGTGACCGAAGTTAGACCCCCGGCGGTAGGTGCTTATTCCCAGGCTACCCAAGCGGCGAATGCCACTGTCTCTGCGCAAATTGAGGCCTTGGATTTGACAGCCTTGTCAGCGTCAGAGCAAGCTAAGGTTAGGGCTTTGTTAACAAAGTATCAGGGAGTATTTTCTGAACACGAGGGTGACTTGGGATGTACTAACCTAATTTCTCATGATATCCCCTTGTTAGACAACATTCCAGTGAGGCAGCGACATTGCCGGGTACCCACTTCAGAGTATGAGGTGGTTAAGGCTCACATTAACCAGCTATTAGAGTCTCAGGTAATCAGTGAAAGTTCTAGTCCTTATGCATTTCCAATAGTCTTGGTCAAAAAGAAGGACGGTAGTTTACGTATGTGCGTAGACTACTGTCAGCTAAATGCCAAGGCTATTGGGATTCATTCCCCCTGCCAAGATTTGAGGAGTCACTGGACGCATTGACAGGGGCTTGCTGGTTTTCCACTATGGATCTGGCAAGTGGGTATAACCAAGTCCCTGTCAGTGAGGGAGAGAGACCTAAGACTGCTTTTTGTACCCCGTTTGGGCTGTTCGAGTGGAATTGGATGCCCTTCGGGTTGTGCAATGCCCCCGCAATGTTCCAGCGCCTTATGGAGTGACTGTTTGGAGACCAGCAGTGTATGTCATTACTGTTATATCTGGACTCCACTGTTGTGTTCTCCATTTCAGTTTCTCAACATGTGGACCGGCTGGAGCTCGTCTTGGGCCGTTTGGAACGTGAAGGGCTGAAAGTTAAGTTGGAGAAGTGTGCCTTCTTAAAACCAGAAGTAAAATACTTGGGGCATGTGATTTCATCTAAAGCGGTAGCCACCGATCCCAGTAAAATTGAGGCAGTAGTCAATTGCCCATGTCCATCCAGTGTCACCGAGTTGAGATCTTTCCTTGGGTTCACCAGCTATTATAGGAGGTTTGTAGAGGGATTTGCCAAGTTAGCTGCCCCTCTACATAACCCATAAGAACCCACTGTGACACGGGTGTCACAAACAATTGTGATCGTCTGGAAAGGTCTTTTTAAAGCCTTATTCCTCATTTTTAACTCTGGAAGTCTCAAAGTGACATATAAGTAACATCCAGGTTCAGTCACGTGAGAATATGTGCATTTTTTGTTGTCATGGCAACTTGTCCAAAATGGTGGACTGTGTGGTGAGCACATGTTGCAGTGTAAGCAATTTTTAAAGATACTTGTTTTTATTACTAAAGGTATGTTTTGAACCATTTAACTATTCTAATGTTTTAATAACACATCCTAGATTACACTTACCGTGATTTCAAAACATTTCTTGAGCAAACTGATATAAAACAAGTTACGAAGTTATTGTGGTGACATATATGTCACATCGGGCTGTTAACCTTAAAACAGAAGGTGGAATTTTGATGTGACATATTTGTCACATTAAGAAAATTGGTAATGAACTGCTCAATTAATTTAGCTGATTAATCTATTTTAGTGTTCTATATTTCCTACTGCTCATTTCAAAGCATATATTAACAATTTTTTTTAAAATTAAATCACATTAAATATATTGTTAATGAAATGTATTTTGAAACCATTTTTTTACCTGTAAGCTGTAGCAAGATGTTTATATCATATGTGTTTATATCTTACTTTAAAGTTGTTTTATCTTTTTTTGAAGTAGGAATAACATGATTAGATTCAGGAAAAAAATTGATGTTCAGAATGCACTGAAGATTATCCACAGCAATGGCAGTGTGTATGAGGGATCTGACAGTGACTCGAATAAAGACATTGATGACACTGATTACACTCCAAGTAAAGACATGGAGGATGATTAATCAAGTGGATCTGATTTAGAAATTAGCAGATCAAGTGATCTAGATTCAGAAGCTGCACAGCCAAACATAAACTCTGGCCAGCAAGACAACAAAACTTTTTCTTGGAGAAAAACATTTTTCAACATTTTGAAATCCTTGAGTGCACATTCAAATGGCCAAGTGCCACACCTCCAGACAATCTTCACACGCCCCTGGAGTATTTCAGAAAGTTCATAAAAGCAGAAATGTTTGCGTTACTGAAGGAACAAACATTTGTACAGTGTGTAACAATCTGGAACTCAAAAAATTGTATCGTAGTTGAATCGTAAATACTAATTGGAAGCTATCTGCGCATTGGTCTAAAACAAAATGCCAGGAAATCGTGCATACTGGGAAAATGTAACAAGGTGGTCCATGGTGGCTGACAATATGTGCATGTTTAACATATTGACCTTCAGTGTGAGGTAGTTCATTCATTCATTCATTCATTCATTTTCTTTCAGATTAGTCCCTTTATTAATCAGGGGTCACCACAGCGGAATGAACCGCCAACTTATCCAGCATATGTTTTACATAACTGATGCCCTTCCAGCCACAACCCAGCTCTGGGAAACACCCATACACACTTGCATTCATAAACACATACACTATGGCCAATTTAGCTTATTCAGTTCACCTATAGCGCATGTGTTTGGACTGTGGGGGAAACCGGAGCACCCGGAGGAAACCCTCGCGAACACGGGAAGAACATGCAAACTCCACACAGAAATGCCAACTGACTCAGCCGGAACTCAAACCAGTGACCTTCTTGCTGTGGTGCAAAAGTGCTACCCACTGAGCCACTGTGTCGCTGTGAGGTAGTTATTTATTTTTATTTAGTTCACACATTTTCAAGTTGTGAGAACAATACACGAACAACCATATACCAAAAAAGGTACAATTTTGATGTTTCGAATGAGTTGTTGAATAATGTATTGGTCACAGTTATGGGACTTTGAAATATGTTATGGAAAAGCAAATAAACTGAAAAAAAATGTTATGTAGCAAATAAAACTGACAAAATTAGTTTTTTTTTCAATTGTGAAATAAATGCCCAATGTGACATATGTGTAACATGAAAAAATTATTATAAACGCCCAATGTCACATATATGTAACATTACAGATCTTTCACAAAGAAGGGTTGCATTTCAAAAACAACTGCAGAAACATGTTATAAGTGGTCCATTTGGTCTGTATTATATGCCCCATAATTTCCCTATAAGGAGAAATCGGTCCGGGTTCTTATGGGATAAATTGGTTGGGGAGTTTGCTGGGGTAAAGGGCAAGCAGGTAGGGAAACGTTTTGCTAGTGCTTGGACAGAGGGCTGTTGTGAAAGCTTTGCAAGATTAAAGGAAAAACTAACCACCACTCCTGTGCTTGCCTATGCAGATTTTTCTGCATTCTTTTTTTTGGAAGTGGACGCTAGCTATCAGGGGCTGGGGGCAGTCCTCTCCCAAGAGTTTGAAGGCAAGGTGAGGCCAGTCGCAGTTTAAGGCCCACGGAGCGCAACATGTCCAATTACAGTTCCATGAACTTGGAATTTGTTGTGCTCAAGTGGGCCATGACAAAGAAGTTCCGTGAATATTTGTTGAGTAACAAATGTCTGGTATTTACGGATAATAACCCTCTTAGCAACTTGACCACTGCGAAGCTTGGGGCTGCAGAGCAGCGCTGGGCAGCACAGTTGGCTGCGTTCGATTTCGAGATAAAGTATCGTTCAGGTAGGGCTAACCGAAATGCTTATGCACTTTCGTGACGAGACCCCGTGGTGCCAGGTGTTTTGGAAGGGGTGGCCCCAGGCACGATTATCCCCGAGTCATTGCGGCGACTAACTGAATTGGGGTCTGCTGGGGTAGCAACTCAGTGTGTGATCTCGACACTCCCTGGTTATGCTGCTGTTGATTTGAGTTTGTTGCAGGCAGCGGACCCTGTGATCCAGAAAGTCTTGCCGTTTTTGAAACGACGTACTCGTCCGAGTTATGAGGAACGTCAGCATCTAACCAAATCAGCCCTGATTCTACTCCGACAGTGGGATCGGTTGATTGATAAGGAGGGGGTGCTTTATCGGCGGGTTTATTACCCTAATGGTAAGGAGAAAGCTTTTCAATTAGTCTTGCCAGTCACTTTAAGATCTGAGATTTTTAGAACAGCTGCATCAGCAACATGGCCACCAGGGCATAGAGCGCACCACAGAACTGGTACGACAGAGGTGTTACTGGCCGGGACTAACTTCTGACGTGGCCAGTTGGTGTCAGGAGTGCGAGCGTTGCCAGGCCGCCAAAGATACACGGCCGCTAGCTAAGGGTTTTATGGGACGGTTGTTGTCCTCCAGGCCAAATTACATCCTTGCGGTAGATTTTACTGTATTAGAACCAACTAGTACAGGTATTGAAAACGTCCTAGTAATGACGGATGTTTTTTGTAAGTACACCCTAGCTGTCCCAATGAGGGATCAACGCGCAGAGACTGTGACTCGTGTCCTGGTTAATGAGTGGTTTTACCGGTTTGGGGTCCCAGGGTGCCTCCACTCTGACCAGGGGCAAAACTTCGAGTCACACCTAATACGTCAACTGTGTGATTTTGTACTACACCGGGCCACCCAGCCGGCAATGGCCAATGTGAACATTTTAACCGCACTTTACATAACCTGTTGCGCACTCTGCCTTTTTCTAGGTAGTGTTTAGTTATAACAGTGCACCTCATCAGGCCACTGGGGAAATTGCCTCACTTTTTAATGTTTGGCCAGGAGCCGAGGTTGCCTGTTGACTTTCTGTTAGGCAGAATACCGGAGCCACAGGAGGGCAGTGTGCATGAATGTATTATAGAACACTAGACCCGGCTACAGGTAGCCTTTGCAGGTGCACGAGAGCGGTTACGAGACATGGCTGATAGGAGGAAGGCCCAACATGATCAGATTGTTCGTGATGAGCCACTGGGGTAGGGTCAGCTGGTGTACCTCTGTGATTTAGGGGTAAGAGGTCGTCACAAGATCCAGGAGCTGTGGAGCCCAGTGGTTTGCCAGATAACCAGGGCGCCACCAGCGGGTGGTGTGGTGTACACCATTGCACCAGTGGATGACCTGTCCAGGGTAAAGAATGTCCATCGCTCCCTCTTAAAACGCAGAATAGTCCGCAGTACTGGTGAGCTTGGTGACCACCCTAATCCTCTGCTAGATCCAGTTAGAGATGCCCCTGCATTGATTGAGGATGAAGTTGATTTGGTGGCGGTAGTACACTGCAGAAGCCCAGCTGTATCTAGGTCGGAGCCAGCAGAACTGCCATATGCTCCACCTCATGCACAGCAAGAAGAGGCATGTTCCAGGGAACAGGGATCCATTGTGGGGCCTGAATAAGAGGTTCCTATAGGTTAGTTAAATCAGACTAGTGAGGGGGGTTGCGTCGTACAGGACGTGTTACTGCAGGTCACCACCCGAATCTCCATCACCTTCCATGTTCGGTGGGCCAGACTAGCGGAGGTTCTCTTCAGCAAATGCATGTCAGTAGGCCAGACCTCTTTAGACCTTGGGATTAGCCAATTTGCCTGGGTGGTGAGCTCGTCGGGGCGACAATCCAAAAGTGAGGGGTGGATTGTTGCGGGGTCACATGGTGTCATCGCGAGTGATTTTTATTATCCAATCATATAACTCTTGGGTGTGTATTTAAGGGAGGATTCGGGTGTGTGTGTGTGTATTGAAGCACCCCTTGTGCGCCACTATCGGAGTCCAGCCGGTTCCGCCTCTGCCCCTTCCGTTCCCGCTGTAGACATTGTTTTGCTTTTCTTTTTAGCATTGGGGTTATGTAGCTGTACTTAACTGGCTGTATTTGATTTCCTAGCATCTGGGCATAAGATTGGCTGTGGCTTGTTGTTGTCACTGTCACCCCAGCAGGATCGTTCTTTATTCCCGGGCTTATTAAACCTTTAATGCATCCGTGAGTGCATGTTAACAAAGTGGTTACAAGCTAAAAGTATGTATGATTTTAAATAACTGTGCGCCGATCTGTTATCAATTTTTAACATCTTGTTATCTGTTTAGGAAGGATAACTGAGTGTGGGAGGACTGTTGAAGGGTCCGGTGGAGCAACATTTGTGATACTGCTGCTTTTGAAGTCTATTTGATTATTTTGCTGCTTGCTTTCCTTTTCTGATATCGGATGAATGTGTGAACTTTATGTGAAGATTCCAACTATTGCACTGTGAATCACTGACGCCATTGGCCTTCATATTGAGAACTTTTCACTCGGATTCAGTCAATTGTGTATCAACACGAGAGTAGCTGTGTAGCAGCTGATACTTTTGTGTGTGTGTGTGTGTGTGTGTGTGTGTGTGTGTGTGTGTGTGTGTGTGTGTGTGTGTGTGTGTGTGTGTATGTGTTTTTGTGACATATCAGGACACAAATCTGTATAATGACATGGGTATGACACAGTTATTACAAAAAGGAGGTGAAATATGAGGACATTGGTAACGTCCTCACTTCTCAAAAAGCTTCTAAATCACACAGGATGAGTTTTTTCAGGGAGTAAAGCTGTACACTGTCTCCTGTGATGGTTGGGTTTAGGGGTAGGGTGGGGTGAGGGCAATATAATATACGGTTTGAGCTGTATAAAATGAATGGAAGCCTATGTAATGTACCCACTTTTCACAAAAACAAACATGTGTGTGTGTGTGTGTGTGTGTGTGTGTGTGTGTGTGTGTGTGTGTGTGTGTGTGTGTGTGTGTGTGTGTGCGATTATCTGTGAGTTGATTGTGTTTGTCTTTAGCTGTGCTTAATTCATTGTTTTATCTCTTTATTTGCGCTTCCTATGGGAAGTTTATTCTTTTGCTTTCACAAGTTTAATTTGGTTTATTATTATGATTATTATTATTGTTATTATTATTATTAAGTTATTCCTTTCCTCTAAGGAGGTATTTTTGTGAACATAGTTGTTTGGGGATTGTTGTATTTTTTGTGTGAAAATTGTGATGTATGTGGACAATTGTTAATTGTTTCTTTGTATTGTAGGAGTCGAGGCTTCCAGGCAGGCCACTAGTTGTCCCTCGTGCAGTGGTGGGATACGACACTGAGTGCAGTGTGTGTGTTGTGTGCTCACGTATGCTTGTGTGCGTGTGTGTGGTGCACTTGCGGTAAGACCATTTGTATTTTTATGGAGTTTGGTGCTACGTAACTGGTTTACCTGCCATTGGTAAGCCTCTAACTCCCATTGTCCTTGTCTGTCTTGATGTGATTGTGCAACTACTGCTGGTGACGAATTTTTAAGAGATTTTTGGATATTGGATAATTAAGGAAAATAAAGTTTTGTATTTTTGGTATTCACGTCTCATGCCTGTTCCTTACACCAAGAACCGGTGTTAAATTCCCTGTGTTCAGGGTGGCATAGTCAGCTTCAATTTAGTATTCATTTTCTCCCAACTTACCACTTCGCCACATATCGATAATTTTGCACAGCCCTAGATGCAACCATTTTAATCGCACTTACTTACACTTGTGAAAAAGAGGAAGAAAATTATCCATGAACTATGTACTGTTAAGGTTTCTGTCAAGCTCTGACAAAGTCCCATACATCAATAGTCTTTTCTGATCCTTCCTTTAACATACGGCTGACAAATCCCCCGTTGCAGAGTAGATTGTTGCGTTATCACTAGAACGTTCACTCATTAATGTTTACTCATACTCACTCTGCTAGCATTTGAAGGGAAAGGCGCATTCACATTTTACTGGATCCGGCACCATATTTGGTATTGTTTCGTGTCAACGTCGATAGGAACAGGCAAAAGATCTGGACGAACGGCGAATCATTTTAAACGGCTCTGAGTCGAATCTTTTATTAAAAAATCTATATTTTTAAACAAGGTGCACTTTCAGATTTAACCCTTAGGTGGATGTTTTCATTCGCTTAGAGCTGTGCTACAAGATCATTTTCAAAAACCCATAATAGGGGCTTTCTAAAGCCAATGTTAGGTGTCAGTTTGACATCAAAGTAATTTACATGCATTGTAGGGTTACAAAATCCAGTGAGCATTTGGAATTAAATAATTCAGATAAATATTCATTTTCTTATAATATAATACATTTTGTGTCGTTGTTTTGGTGGTCATCAATGTGTGAATGTCAAATCGATTTGCATTTTTGCTATGTTATTTTATGTCAATGTCAATTTGATGTTATTTTGATATCAAGATGCCTGCTGGGAACCAACTTCATTTGTTCAGACCTTCATCAGGACAACTGCTGACAGAGGGTTTCAGTCATTTTAGAATGGCTCATCATCTTTCAGCAAGTCAATGAAAACTAGTTTAGCTGTCAGTTAAATAGGGTTTGTCAAATAAGTATTCTCAGCAAGTATTTTCTGGTAGTAACCCATCTACCAAGTTTAGCTAACACTGTAAATAGTAAAAGAGCAATACTATATTGTCAAATGATTATAAAAAATATCCTAAATCAGTTTTTCTCATTCAGATAAACCTGTTCTGAGCTGTAAAGCAGGGTGGCAACTTTTCCTTTCCAACTGCTACCAAATTTCCAGCACTAAACTGAACTGGCCAAAGGCACGTTTATACTGTAGTGGGAAGGACAGCCTGTTGCTCATCCTGAGGAATGACAGCAGGGAGTGGGTTAGAAACACACAGACACAAAATAACTTGAAGAAAATAGCAGATCAACTTTATATGATCTTATCTAATGTCTGTTTTGTTTTCTTCATTCAGGATTATATTGTGCAACATGCTATTCTTTCATCTAAATCTTACTGGATTGGTTTTACAGACGCAATAACCAGCCAGTGGAGATGGATTGATGGAAAGCCATACGTCATGAACAGCAGGCATGTAAAAACGTTTTTACTATTACTGAAACTTTTTGAAAATGTTGTAACTTTTGTGACCCTCCCGGTTAAGAAATATAATTAACATTCCCTTATTCAACCAACATACATTTTTTTATATACATTCTTCTTTCTTTTCTTTTTTAAATGGTGTACAACCTTGTTATTAGTTAAGTTGTCAAGTCTAAGTTTGTTTAAATCTTTTACATTCTGAAGAACTTTTTTTTTGTGCTGTTGTTAATTCAGTGTTTTTCATCACTGTGCTTTAATTTCAGTGGCTTGGCACAACACTGCGCTTTTTTTATCAGTGATTATATGTGATTACATTTTGTTTGTTTTTTACAGTCACTGGGAACCAGGAGAGGCAAACAATGTCTCAGGTGAAGAAGACTATGAGGAATTAACTGCATCTGTAAAGCTGAATGATGCTAGATCATGGATGGGCAAACTTTGTTCGTGTTTGATCAGAGTTTGAGCTAAACTGTGCAGGACACTGGCCCTCCAGGACCGAGTTTGCCCACCCCTGTGCTAGATGCTCAAATTCTTTCCAATTTATCTGTAAAGCACCAGCCACTGAAAACTATTCACTTTAAACAGTACATATATTCTAAGAAATATGCAGAAGTCAAACAGTGGAAACTGCTTAATTCATTGGATTAAAATAAGACATCCCATATCTGAAGCCAATTAGATTTACAAGAGTGATTTTATTTGCATGGAAAGAATAATAAACATCTACTTAGCATTCAGCATAACATATTTATTTACAATTGATACAACACACTTATGGCATGCAATTGTTAACATAAAATAATAAGTGATCATTATAAATTGTATATTTCAAATGCTAAAAATTGTCTTAATAAAAATTGGTAAAACTTTGTGGTTTTAAAGATAACAGCAAAGTGTAAAGATTATAAATGACAATTAATCATCATTTGCATGCTGCACTGTGAACTCGTAATCTTTTATTAGAGTCTTCATTAAATAATTCTTGCCAGACAGGATCTTTTGGTATATAAACTCTTTTCCTTCTTTGACCCATAGACAGTATGTAACAAACATACTGTAACAAATAAAAACTGTAAAGGGCTGAGCAAAGCAATTAGCAAAAAGCATGAGTTACTCAAAAGGCACTTTGTCATCATTCATAGTAACATTTAGACATAACAGTTAGAATTAATAACATCCCTTCACCATAACTCACATAATATAATCACTAAAGCTTTTTTACAAATTTAAAGAACTAAATAAGGAGTTGTACAAAAGCTGAAGAAAGTGGTCATATTTGGGGTAAATAGCAGTGTACAGCATATATATTTCTGCAAACAAAACAATACATGCTACATGCAAATGCTAAAAAGTGTTGTGAACTTCGTATATTGTAATATATCACAAAAACACACGTACATTCACAGTTTAATTCTCTTCATGCAGTGTGTTATATGAAGCTTAGTGACAATTACTACTGAAATTCACTTCTGAAATTGTAATTCACTTTGGTTTATCATGTGACTTTCATATATCAGTGCTCAATAACATGTCATAAGTAAAGCTGCGGTCACACTAGACTTTTCTCCCCACAGACTTCCATTCACACATACACAAATGCATCAGACCGGAAACGCAAGCTTGTGCGACAAGTTTCGCAGTTCGCTGCGTTGCAAAGTTCAAGCTTGGTGAACTCTGACCTGCGAAATTGCATCACTTGACTGCGTGAGACCAATCGAGGATCACACTAGAGTTTGAGCATGCGAAATTCTGTCGTACGGTGCTGCAAAAAGGGACAGAATTAAACAAGATGATTAGACATTTAAAAAAGCGAGCGATTGGTCCATAATTTTAATTTCTGTCCAGAGAGGTCATGTTTTGATCTTCGATTGGTCTCACGCAATCATGTGATGGCATTTAGCAGGTCAAAGTTCACCAAGCTTGAACTTTCCACGCAGCGGTCTGATGCATTCTCGTGCATAGGAAAGGAAGTCTATGGGGAGAAAAGTCCTGTGTGATCACAGCTTAAATCTGTAAAAGCTTAAAATTTGCTCCAAAATTTATGGTCTTTTGACATCCAAAGCTGTCTTTTTTCTTTTTCAGAAAATGTCAATATGTTTTACGGTGTCATTTCTGTATTGATTTAGATTGCTAGTATCAAAACAATTGTCATGTTCAGGTAAAGGGAAGGACGAGCACTCAATTGCAGTAACTCAAATTGGTTTATTAATAATAAAAATAAGACAAAAGGAGAACAAAAACAACCCAGAGGAGGAAAACATTAACAAAACAAATAAACTAACAAACTAGACTGGGCTGGCAAGGCAGGAAAGGGCACGACAGGACTGGACTGAACTGGACTGGACTGGACTGGACTGGACTTGAGCAAGAACACAAGGGAAGCTTTTATGACAAACTGGCAAAGGACAGCAGACATGAGGAGAATATAAGCAGAAATAATTAACAAACAAACAGGTGAACATAATAAACTAATAATGGGTAAACGAGGAGGGTGGGACTAGACAATAGACAGGAGAGCACATGACAAAGAAACAACACAAGCCATTTGCTTACACAAAACGAGACTAGAACACGCAGCTAATGAGAGAACTTATTAACCGCTGTTCACATGAAACACTAAAGCATGTGGCGCATGTAAACATGTACCACGTGCTAAACACAACACCAACAGAAGACTGAATGCAAGACACGAGTACATGATAAATGAAAACACACAATGACAGAAAATGAGTGCTCGACCTAAGAAAACTGAGCACAACATACAAGACAGTACTAGTTAAAGGGTGCTTTTACACCTGTGGATTGGATCGATTCTCTTGTTCCGAAACAGGGATTAAGATTGTTACAATGTTGCTCTTGGTTCTTGGTGCGGTTCGCTTTCACAATGCAAAGTTTCTAAACGAACCAAAAGAGCTAAAACAAGCCACGTGCGAGTAAACTCTCCTCAAATTTTTTCACGGTTTATTTTGTATAGAGTCCCGCTTAGCTGTCATGCGTCCTTATTTTAATTTATGACGATGAGCAATAAGACATTATAAGCAAAAAACTGCAATTTCTTTTTGATAGTGACACCCACAGACGTCGTCACCAGAGATAAAACAGCGTAAGACTTTCTCATACATAGCAGTTGGCTTATGCATTATAGGCTTTACATTATCGAGAAAAATAACAGATAAAAAGAAAGCCATAATAAAAAGATGAGTTTTAAGAAGTTTCTTAAAACAGTCCAGGGAACTGGCGTTTGTGAATTCACATATGCCAAACAAGCGCTAACTGGGGAAATGCGCCAAGTTCTGTAACAAAAGTCTAGGTGTCAAAAAACCCTAAGAATTAAAAAAAGTTAACATGAGCAGAATTTCTAAATAATTTGGATCCCAATACCATAGAGATATCAGAGCAAGAATGCTCAAAATTGCGGCAATACCAATGATAACAAAGCTAACAACACAAGTTATTCGAAGTAGGCGTACAGGTAAAGCTCCTCTTGTGGTTAAGGGAAAATCTTTTCCATCCTGGTATGAGTTTGTACGTGGAATTCCATAATCTTTTAGAACAAAAATATAAAGTACATTTTATATAAGATACATAAAAAATATTCCTTAACATCCCTTGTTTGTTTTAGCAATTGTATAATTAATACATTTCGATATAATATTGCAGGGGAATTATAGAGAATGATTTAAACTTGAAGTACTTACTTTGCAAGTAATATGAAGTCAGATTCTAAATTGGAAATATAATAAAAATGTATGTATTAAAACAATAAAAAAGATAAAATCTATTTAAGAGACTACAACAATTATGATTTTTTTAACTTGCAATTAAAGCAATAACACTAGATGATTAATCTACAACAGCGTCTCCAAAAATGACTAAAATAAAACAATAGAATCCATCAAAATCATTAAAAAATCAGTTACAGAAATTATAGTTGAAAAAATGCCATGACCATAGCCATGGTGATAAGCAGACCTACCTTGGACTTGATGTACAGTGCAAGTTTATTGATTGCATCATTATTCTTCTGACAATTCATGAACCCGTCATCCTCGTTGAACAGAAAGTCGACTAGATACGTGTTCTCTTCATTTCTAGTACTGTTGCTGTCTGGTATGGTTTTCTCAGGGTCAATTGTAGGATAAAGCACAGCAATGATGACTTGTTTGTCAGCTGCAAGGCAATTAAAAGTGCACAGTAAGTAATCAGTAAATACATTGTGTTTATCGTGAATCAAGCTTTAAATTTGTAAATGACCTTGGACAAGCATAAGATTCCTGATTGCGGCATCAATGTCAGTTCCAGCACGAGAAGTATTGAGGCAGAAATACAGTATGAAATCACAATGCTCAAGGATAGTGACCTCCTTCAGGCCATATACTTCCTTATGAAGACGTCTTTGAAAATATCCTACGAACCTATCCATTGTTTGGCCTGTGTACAAAATAAAAGTAAAAGGATGAACTGGTTTAGAATATATAAGGTACAATTTAAAAATGCACATAAAAACATCTCTTTAAAATATCTTACATATTACAGTTTTATGCACTCAAAGTTTCAGTGCAATCCATAATGTGACGGGGTATTTTTTTAATATGGGACTTTTATTTTGACGGGGCACCATGTTTGCCTGTGTGTTCGCGAAATCGCGGGCGATGCAAAGGTGTATGGGAAGAAGACGGGAGAGAGAGAGACGCGATTGTTCCATTTACTCGTATGTTCTGAAGGACAGTGATACACAGAGACTTTTGAAAAGAGATTTTTGCATCAAGAGAGCGCTTATGCTACCGTGTGAGACTGAAGACGGCAGACAGCGGATGTTCGGCTGATAGTGTCGTCGGATGGAGAACGGTGTGTGAGCTATAGAGGTAAAGTTTGTTTTATATTGGGATATTCAGACATTCTCCTTAATAATATAATTTCATAAAAGTATTATTTGCAAATTCGAAATAGTGAAATCATATTAGCAGCCAAAGACTATCAAAGTACAACATTGTTCACAGTCAATTAGATAGTGTTAATGTTGTTTTGAAGTCATACTTGCATGCTAATTCCGAACGAATATTCAAAGTAACATGGTAAACAATACATAGACATCTAAATGAACGAATGTGCGAATATAAAACCAACTTTACCTCAATGTGTGAGCTGAGATCACGAGGGTTTCTGAGCTGTGAGTTTTGTTCTGAACACCGTTGTTTTGTGTCATCTGAACTGTGACTGCATTTTTTTGAGTCCTGCTGCCTTCCAGAAGTGCTGATAAAAAGTGTCTCGTAACAAAAGACATTAATTTCTCTCCCCACGTTGGTTAAGTGCACTCGTTCGTGTGCGAGGGCATATGTATGAACTGTATGTAAACGTCAAACACCATTCCTGATTCATTTTTGTATTTTGAATTTTCTTTGGAGTGACTGGCATGCGTTGCTGTTTGAGTTTTGCCCTTGGAAGCATTTCTTTTTGAGAACTGGTCTGTGCTTGATGTGAATAAGCTACGCCATTTTGCTTTTTACACCACCAGTGTTTTCCTTAATACTATAATTACCCTGCCAATCCGACGACATCTCTTTGCAGTCCTGCCTGTGCTGTTTATTGAATTCATCACAAGTCATCACACCATATTCATCATTGTTACAGACTGGTACCAACTTCTTTGCACACACTATAGACCTTTTTCATGGAACGCCAAATTACCCATTATGCTTTGCGTGTATGCGCAAGGAAAATGCTAAGAACTTCCGGTCGGCAGCTGATGCGTGTAAACGGTCACATTTGGAGAGCTTTGAAACGACAGTTTTAATCTATTTTACCTGCTTTTATCATCTTTGAACTTATACTGTTGTCGATCAGCGCCACCTCCTGGACTGATCATTTAAAAAAAAAAATGTGATCTAATACGATGGCTGAGGCATTTTCCACTCGTTGACAGCATCTTCTGCCGTTTAAATGAAGCCTCGTCATCGCTAAAGTCAACAGTTTCTCTTTCTTTCAGATATATAACCAGCCCAAACAAATATAGTTCACCAAAATGTTTGACACACACACGTAGCCTGCTGTACTGTCCCACTAACACACTGATTTAATAACTGTGACAAAGTGAAAATAAAGTGACGTTTTGAAATGACAGAAAAACACAAACCCTGGTAAATATTACACACTAATGACACATAAACGGCTCGCGATTAGAATGAACAGCAAATCAGCCAGCAGAGTATCAGTAACGGACTTTTATTGGTCATTTTTATAAATTGCATGATTTACACACCTGTTGTGTTTCATGCCAGTAATCTGGTTTGCTCTATGATGCAGTGAAGTATTGCGTGTGTGTGTGTGCTAAAGAGCCGCTGAGCTAACAGCTGACAGGCCGGGGAAATACACACACACTGTATTTCTGCCGGCAGACACGTGAACTAGGAGAACGTTTTTCTCTCGCGCTTGAACCACATCTGACAGATTATAACGGCTTTAACACACACCTTTCAAAGTTGTGTGTCACCAAAACACTCCGTAATCCACTCAAAACGCTCTTGAAACCCATTTTCGGAGCGCAAATTACCAGTTGTAAACACTGTAAACGGAAGTTCTAACCATTCACCGGAAGACGCTGGTCGCTATGGCGGCCTCCATGCAGCAGCCATGAAAAAGGTCTATAGAGTGGGGGAACTTTGACGCCAATTTGTATGCAAAAACCCGGAAGCGAGTTAGCATTTTAGCACTTCCGGTTCCCTCGTGCCAAAGTCAGTGGGTTTTTTCAATGGGATTTCAGTTAAATCACTTAAATAAGGTTCGTGGCAAACACAAACTCAAGATACTTTCACGTTTTATTCTACGACATAAAACACATCAGTTACATCACACTATTGATTTTTTTTAATCGGTTATGCTTATTTAAAAAGAAGGTTGCTATCAAGTTGCTAAATGGGACTACAGGGGGTGTCGGAGACATTATACGTCATCGAGCTGATCTGGTCTGGAGTGCAGCTCGCTTGTGTTGGGCATCTGGATTTGTCTGTTATTTAAGTATTTTCATGAAGAGTATTTTATTGTTTAATATTTTTCTAAATGGGAATTGATATTGTGTAGATAATGCCTTCACTTGTAAAGACTGTCAAGACAGATTCATTTTTTGATCATTTATTTTAATTAATCGATATTATGGAGATACTGCTTACCAGTGCAGCCTGTCTCTTTACTGCTCTCAGTAATGCAAACGAGTGAATAAATGTGTAAAAATACATGCATATTAACTGTCATTTTAACGTGATCAATATATTTCTCGTCGTTTTTTTCTTCATCTGAACACATTTAACTCTGTCATAACTGCAATATTTACACTCCTTAAAATGTACAGCATATGTGACTGTATGGGCTGCTTTTCGCTGTACTCGGTGACAAAAAAAGAGTATTGAATGTTGTTCTGTGTCCATGATGTAATTTGCAGGCATATAACATTAGACTTGTCCCTCACGCCTCATCTCCTCATTTCTGTCGTCTGTAGGTAAGCGGGCTGTATGTACGAAAGCGATACAGTTATTTAAACATGTCTTATGATAATACTATGTAGGCACATTTACACGCACCGTTTTAAAACGTTTACAACAACCGTAAAGCAAAACAAAATGTATTTTCCCCGTAAAAACTATCCAAAAGGTACATGGGTCTAAGTGGTTTTGCGCATATATTTGTTTATAATATGTAGCGTGGATTATAATATAATAAACCAAGAGAGTAAATCTTTGTCATGGACCATATTCCAAAAAAATAAGCTTGAAGAGTTGTCTGTAGCAGGGTGGTGCTGACGTCAGAGGCGAGCGCCCCGAAGCCGCTGTAGTCCGTTTATAGCATAATGTTAGCTTTTCAGATCTTGCGTTTGCATTTAAGATCCAAAAGTGCTCAAAGTTGTATTTTCGTGTGAGGATTATCCGCACAGAGCTTATTATTTGCAATCTTCGAAAAGCCTATGGGAAAATCCTATAGAGATTTTATCGAGAGAACCAGTTTTATGCTAGCAGCCGATTGGCCTACAAGGTGACGTCATAGTTCCTCCACTCTATAGGTGCGTTCGACATGAAGCACAGCTGCAGCCGGTGATCAACGAGATTAGCCGAGCGCAGGCGGAGGCGGAGTTGAAAACGGAGCCGTCAAGCCGGAAAACCGGACAATTCGGGGTTCAAAGTTGCGGCAGTCATGATGACCGATCACATGGCGTCATCATCATTTTTTTTAATATATTACAAACGCATGAGAGAAATAAGGGGAAACGAGAGGGTAGGCTAATATAAACATAAAAACAAACATGCCTATTAAATACAAAGCAATAAGCAAAAATTCTAGGAGTTTAAACATCACTCTAGGCTAATACTTCTTGTTTAAATATGCTAAAAAGGGGTTTACATTTATTTACATGTATAGATATAAAACTTTCCAATAGATATTAGTGTAAAACCCAAAACAAGGTGTTTTGATTAAGTCTTAAACATTGATTAAGATTATTTTGGAAAATAAAAGCATTTTTTAAAAAGCACTTTAATCCAACAATCCAACACTTTAATGAACAAAAAGACATTCCTAAAATAAGTGAGCTACACTTTAAGTAGAAGTTTCCCAGAAAGAGCAGGTAGCTATAAACGGCTAGACAGGAAATAAATATATATTTTATAATCCTAAAAATAATTTTATAATTATTTAATAAAATAGTTCTTTAACTTAATTTGTTAAGAAACCTTTAGGGTGTCAGGATCAATGATGAAATTTATTTTATTTCAAGTCTGTAATATTTATTTGAGTTAATATTTAGGTTATTCACTAAAATATCTCATTTAAATGGTTTATGGAGGTGAATGCAGTAAATAGTCTGTATAACAAAGGTTGAAAATAAACCTGTGCAAACAATCTAGCCTTTATAACCAGATTATTTAACTAAAGATGATACTGCAGTAAAGTATTTGTAGTTTATTAATAAGCACGATGTATACAAGATAGAGATGGTATGAAAAGTTAATTGTTTGTTTGTTTTGAAACTTGTGAGACGGAATTTGTCCAATAATAAACCCGAAACACACGTGGTTGTTGTCATGCGGTGAACTCGGCCAATCGTGTAATATCGGACTCGTCACCAGAGCTCGTGCAGCCGCTCTTCAGATGCTGCGCGGGCTAAACCAGTCGTCTGATCTCGGAGCGCTACTTTGATGCCACATGTGACAATCACGTGGCGTCCGCGCAGCGTCAATCCGGACAACATTTCTAACCGGCATGCACCACTTTAAGACAGATTTCGATCGATCTGTGCAGCGCTGCATGAAGTCGAACGCACCTAATGAATGTATAAAATATGGACGACGCGACAGCGCCATTTCCCATTGAACGCTTTGAAGGCAAAACGCCTCGTGACGGGCACAAACTGTCGCAAAAGACTGCTGAAATTGGACCCTGGGCATGCGCAGAAGGACTGCCTGATGGAGCCAGAGGAGGAGCTGCGGAATCCAACTTCCAACCAAACGCTTGTACATCAAATCAACCACGCCCCCCGGAACTGCTCACTTGACCGCCGGTGTCTGCGCTATAACAAAAGCTCGCTAATGCTAAAAATAACACAGAAATCGAATAATATTACTTCAGTATCCTGCCGAAGCTCCGACGTCTGCTTTGAGAAACTGTCAATCACAGCTGTCAATCACGATGACACGCCCAGCATTAAATTACTGCTCAAAACATACTTTTTACAAAAATGAAGGTCTGCACCTATATCAGCACGATAACCAGTGCCTTAACTGACCAGAACCATCTTTCGGGACATTTTATTGCAAGTGTAATTAATTTTTTTATTTGGTCTCAAGTCTCCTTCATTAACACAGAGGAGGCGGGCTTTATGTCTTGTACTGCAGCCAGCCCCCAGGGGGCGATCTAACGGCCGAGACCTTCACTCAAAAGCTGGCTTGTGGCACACTTGTCGCTAACACACAAGAGGTGCGTTTGATATGAAGCACAGCTGCAGCCGGTGATCAACGAGATTAGCCGAGCGCAGGCGGGGGCGGAGTTGAAAACGGAGCTGTCAAGCCGAACAGCTCAAAGTTGCTGCGGTCATAATGACCGATCACATTGCGTGATCATTTATTTATTTGTTTATTTATTGCAATAACAACAAAAGATTTACAGTACAAATAAAACAGAATACAGTCTCTACAAACTATAGTTCATTTTAAACAAGGGAATTATGAATTAAAAGTAGCTTATATAACAAACGCATGAGAAATAAGGGGAAAACGAGAGGGCACATAAAAAGGAAATAAATATCCACGAATAGGCCTATTAAACATCAGTTTTTAACAGTTTAAACATCAGTCTTTGGGCTACTAGATGTTGAATGGTATGTCAATACTGTTCCAGTGCTTGTTTGAATATGCTAAAAAGGGGTTTACATTTATTTACATTTATAGATATAAAACTTTCCAATAGATATTAATGTAAAACCCAAAACAAGGTGTTTTGATTAAGTCTTAAACATTGATTAAGATTATTTTGGAAAATAAAAGCATTTTTAAAAAGCACTTTCATCCAAAAAGATAGAACAAAAGGACCAAAATAAATGAGCTACACTTTAAGTAGAAAATACCCAGAAAGAGCAGGTACATCAATGACAATTTAACCATTTCTGCATAAATGGCTTGACAGGAAATAAAATAATTTATAATCATATATTTTTATATTTCATAAAATATTTTTTTACTTAATTTGTTAAGAACTCTTCATAGGGGTGTCAGGATCAATGATGATAATTATTTTATTATAAGTCTGTGAGATTATTTGAGTTACTATTTGGTTATTCACTAAAATGTATAATACAGTAGTCTGTATAAAAAGGCTGAATAAACCTGTTCAAACAATCTAGACATTATGAACAAATTATTTAACAAAAGATGATACTGCAGTAAAATATTTGCAGTCTTTTAATAAGCGTGATGTGTACAAGATAGAGAGGGTATGAAAAGTTAATTGTTTGTTTTGAAATTTGTGAATCGGAATTTGTCCAGTAATAAACCCGAAACACACGTGGTTGTTGTCATGCGGTGAACTTGGCTAATCGTGTAATATTGGTGTCGTCATCTTAGGCCCAGCAGGCGCTCTTTAGTCAGTCGTCTGCACATCCATAAATGCAAATTCTCCAATAATAAACCACTTTTTAAGGTATTCATAAAAGAATTAAAACAATACTTTTAAACACTTTCCGGTTCAGGAAACACTAAGGCTAGGAAAACATTATCTTGTCATGCCCTATTTAAAATTCCCCTTTAACATCAGTACTTCATTTTGAATTATTTACTATTGATATTGTATTTTTATTTTTACTTTAAGCTTCACTTTATATGTATTTCTTGTTTAACTTGTATTTTTTCCTTACTGTTTTACCCCCCTGGCATCCTCTATGTTTCTTCTATAATTAATAATATTTCATTATGCTGTAATAATTTACTGTTCAATAAATAAAAAAAAAAATAATAATAATAAAAAAAAATAGTCAGTCGTCTGATCTCGGAGCGCTGTCGCGGTACTTTGATGCCACATGTGACAGTCACATGGTGTCGGCGCAGAATCAATTCGGAGAAAATTTCTAACCAGCATGCACCGCTTTAAGACAGATTTCGATCGATCTGCGCAGCGCTGCATGAAGTCGAACGCACCTAAGAACTGTTACACTGATATATATATATACCGAACTGAACTGAGTGATTTAATTTTGTTTTGAGGACTGAATCACATGAGTTGTTCATAAGATACATTTGTGAGTCATTTGAGTGAATCGTTTGGGATTTACAGAGTTTATATAAACTGAGTCAAAGAGTATTTCAGAGTTTATATAAACTGAGTCAAAGGTTCAATTGGAGCTCATTTAGAGTGAATCATTTGAGTCAAACTTAAAGTGTAGTTCACGTAGTACAGGGATTTGAGTCATTCAGAGTGGTTTGTGAAATTAATTTGTGTTTTGAAATTGAAACTAATTAATTTAGGAAGATTGTTTGGTGAGTTAAACAAAGGGGTTTAACATTACATCTGTGTACATCTTCCATAATTTTTTTGTATTGTATTCTTTATTTAAATATAGATTATCCATTTAGAATAATCCTAAAAAGGAAAATAATAAATTATTAATTAATAGATTTTATGGTCATCATTCATTTGTTCAACTTACCTTGGAGTAGGGGCGTCTCATCCACACTGGTTTAGGAGAGTGGGAATGTTTCACCTCGCTTAACATACTTCGGGTTAGCCACCATACTGACATTTACCTGAAGCCCACTTTTCTAATTCCTGTAGTTTTTAACACAACCGTGTGGGCAAAATAAATACACTAATATAGTGCACATTGAGACTAAAAGCACCAGGGGTGAGGACTAAGATCCTTTCACTTCTAGGTCTTCCAGGGACACACCCACAATAATTTTCCCCTACAAGGCGGGACTCATAGCCCGTTACATTAAGGCAATTATACTCTGCAGAAGCCTGCAATATCAGTGCTTGGCCCCTGACCCAACTGCACAGTGATGGGAGGGGCCGTGTACAAAAGAGGGAAATAATCTCATAATAATGAAACTAGGCTACTTAAAGGGATAGTTCACCTTCTAGAACATTCTGATTCTGAACATTTGTGAATTTATTTCTTTTCTTAAACACAAAATAAAATAAGTAGATTAAAACTATTTTAATATACCTTTACTATTTCCACTTCATATTTTTTTTTAAAATAGAAACATGTCTGGTATATTTTAAATACGTGCAATACTTTAATTGCCTTGTTACTGAATTTATTTCATTTTTTAAAAATAATGTCTCACATCAACGTATAATCATGACGAATATTGTTTACATTATTTCCAGCAGCTTATAGCACAATGAAATCTTACTGTTATTGGTTTGGGCGGTACCCTATCGTGCGCACAGAGGACCTCTCTCCCTCTCTCTCTCTCTCTCTGGATTAATATATAACCTGCATTGCAGCAGCGCTGGGCTGTCGTCAACTATCTATTAAAGCTAATTAATTTTAGCCTGATATTTTAATAAATTTGGTCTTTACAGAATGCTCTAGTCTAAACACTTTTTTTCTAGGCTCGATCGGTGATAATGCTCTTTCATACCTCATTAACACATTCACACAAGGCTAATACTTACATTTTACAGTGGTATATTTGCAATTTTTTTGCTAAGTGAATTAAAGTAAAACAAAGTAGGTTACTCACTGGTTTTAATCTTGAGACGCAGAGAGAGGTTTGTGCTGCTGCTTGTTGTTTAAGAGCTGAATCATGAGTCACTGTGCAGCTACTCTCATTTTCATTTTATTCAAGCTTGACTTTCACTTTCATTAGCAGATAAACCTCCAGTAATTGGTCAGTGCAGCTATGATTTACACTACACCATGTATGATTTACGCTATGTAATTTTTAATAGCCTTAGAAAGTGAAACTTTAATAATTAAAGTTATTTATTGGTAGCCCGTGAATCTAACAGAAAATTATTGATTCTTTCAATTTCTTTTCGGCTTAGTCCCTTTATTAATCAGGGGTCGCCACAGCAGAATCAACTACCAACTTATCCAGCACATGTTTTACACAGCGGATGCCCTTCCAGCTGCAACCCATCACTGGGAAACATCCATACTCATTCACACACATAGACTATTGGTATTCACCTATACCACATGTCTTTGGACTTGTGGGGGAAAGCGGAGCACCCGGAGGAAACCCACGCCAACACGGGGAGAACAGGCAAACTCCACACAGAAACACCAACTGACTCAGCCGGGGCTCGAACCAGCGAAAATTATGTTTTTTAAAAATATTTTTCGGGGAGGAGAACATTAAGTACACAGACTGATCTCTCTCTGTGTTTGTTTGTGTGTTTGTTTGTTTGTGTGTGTGTGTGTGTGTGGGGGGGCGTGTGCGTGTGAGCCGTTCAAATCCGTACAGAGCTTTCTGATAGATCTCGCGGTGCTTTGAGCCTTACCTCTAATCAAACGAGTTAACCGTCGCGCGGGATTTGAAGCGAACCGGTTAAGATGACTGAATAATTTGTCATGGAACTTTCAAGAGAAGACAGTGGAAACCTGATGATTTTTCAAGTTGGACCTTACGGGTTTTTAGCCTTTGGATATGGAGTGATACAGAGTAAGTGTGTGACATTTTAAAGTATATTTGCAAGTGTTCACACTGTCATGTGCGTTATATCGGCCTTAAATACAACGTGTACCTTAAAGCACATAAATAAATGTTTGTTGTAGTCGAGTTGAACTGTCATGGATGTTATATTTATGAACATAAATCTCGTCAACTCGCAGATTCAGCAAAGTTCACTTTTATGAACCTCAACAGCTGCTAATATGAAGATATAAAGGTGAGTTGTTCTTCCACAGTCCTAAAATTCTTCAAAATAACTGTCAGTTATAGCAATTAATACTTAAATTATTCAAATATGCATCTGCTTTCTTTACTATTAGGAAATCAGGAGTTTTGTTTTAATGAAACCATAAAAACAGTGAATTACACATGATGTTATCACAAATGAAATCTTTTTAAAGGGCCACGAAACCCCCTGTCTCAGCAGGGTGTTTTCACACCTCTGTTTTGAAAAAAGTCAGGAAAGTTGAGCGTGTCCAGCTCTGGGAGTGTGGGAGTGTCGGGGGAGGGAAAGAGGGTAGGTTTTGCAAAGAAGGGAGTTTCCATTTGGCCACGTGCTGATCACAGGTAAAACAAACACACAGAGGCTGATTTCGCACAGCGAATGAGAAAAAAAAAAAAAATCCGCATTTCTCTGTAACTTATGTACTCGGTAGGTAGCGTCAGAAAGCCGTGTGTGTATAGACTATCCTGTCACAAAATGCGGCAAAAATCCTGCACGACCGGAATAGTTTGTGTTTACATGTTTACACTCGGAGAGCAGCATTTACAGCGGATCTTTCAGTCCATAATATTGTACTGTAATATTGCAGTGATATTAACATACTGTAAACTTAGTAACTAAATCATTTTGACTATGGTAAGTCTTTAAAAACTGAAAGAGCACCGCTGACCATACGAACTAACTTAGCAATCTGGGTTAAACAACGAGCACTGCACACACTTACCAAATCTGTAGACAGACAATCAAACTGGAGCTGTGTCTTTTTAATAAAAGGAGACGAGCAGCAAATCCGGATTTCACCATTTCCAGATGCGAAAAGCTCTCGGGTAAAAATGTTCCTTACAAACGCATTTCTGTCATGTGTCGCGTGCACTGTAATCCGCACGTGATTCCAGCTGCTGAACCTTCACTGCAGCACACTAATAAACGCAACACAGACGACTCGTGTCTCCAAATTCTTGTTCTTTCACTTGTTTTAGCAACACAACGTGGCGTCTCTCTGCCGTCTGAACAGTGTAAACAGGTAAACAGTCTCCGGAGCTATCATGCATATTAATGAAGTTTCACGTCATACACAATAGAGCGCGCTGATTGGTTTGAAGCACGTCTTTCTCATAATATTAATGCCGCACACTCAGATACGTCACTATGTTCTGGAAAAGACAGACAGCCACTCTCCAGGCTGGATTTACACCTATGTATCTCATGGCCGTGACGTAGCTTCAAAAATTAGTTTCAAACCGCAAGAACGAATTTGCTCAAAATAACGCAAAAACAACCAATTTTCACTTTTTAGTGCAATATATGTGTCCTAATAGTGTTTATAGCAGCGTGGGACACATATATGACTGTCAACAGCTCAAAAAATGTGTTTTGGTGTTTCGTGACCCTTTAAGTAGACTTTGAGTCTAAGTGTTTTGTAGATATAAGGTTCATTAATATTTTGTTGTTAATATGATCATTAATCATATTATTAATCATTAGTATGTTGACTTCCAGGTTCTGTCATTTTGGTTCTAAGTACAAGGTACAGGTACATTTTCACAGCTATCTAAATTAAAATCTTAAATCTTAGATTCAATCCAAACTGAATTTGAATTGATCTGGGCAAATTAAATAAAATAAATCTGGGATTTTAAATATTTTCATTTTTGTATTATTCACAATGTTTGTGAAGTCTAAATGTAGACTGCATGCTACATGTTTCAAACTACTCGTGTTATTTGTGTTGTAGGTCTGTTGGTGTGAAATTGATGCTGACTGGTCAGTACTGCTTTTTATTTTTACCATAAAAATAAGTAATGATTTTGTAAGGCTTGAAACTTACGCTGCTATTCTAAACCAATAATCGGAAACAGAAAGCAGTTGAAGGATGGCGTGTTTAAATCATTTATTTATCTGACTCCATTGTAATTAATCTGACTCCATTAAAGTTGTTATCATCATTGATAAAGAGAAAGAATCTCAACGCCTTAAAGCAGGCAAAGTTGTTTATTAAGTTACATGTTTAAATATAGTATATATAGTTACAGTAGATTGAAACAAACTAACATACTGTATAAAGAAATTAGCTGTAACATATGCACTGCTGAGCAACAAAGACAGTAAAACTGCCTTTGTTAGCATATGAGGCTACGCACCGGTGTGCGGGAGAAGCAGAGTAAAAGCCATTCTCCCAGATCAACAGTTACCTTTCCTTATTATACCCTGAGCAAAGCATTGTCAAACATGAGTGAAAACCAACCCCCAAAACCAGCTGAACATGAGAGCAAAGTTGAGGAGATAAAGTGGGGGAGAAGAACATTAACATACTCTCCTCAGGCCATGACTCAACAATAGTAAATATATTGTATATTGAAATACAAGCAATCAATGTCTCTGTTGATTTCATCACTAAAACACTTAAGTCATAAACTGTCAAATGACACCAAACATGACAAAGTTATATGAAGGAAGATCACAAGCAGATTAATTGTGTATAGTGAAAAGCACATGGTTACTGTAAGCAAATGGCAGAGATGTGTATTGGATGTGTCTGTGATGAACTCTGCCACGCCAGGAGGACCCATCCCATGCTTGGAATGTCTCAGTAGTCCTTCATTAGCATAGAAGGAATAGCATTAAGGGTGTAACGATACGCGTATTCGTATCGAACCGTTCGGTACGAGCCTTTCGGTTCGGTACGCATTACGAACCGAACGATTCAGACAAATTTCTATAAAGATCAAAGAGAATAAGTGTACAGAATATAATGTTTTCAGTGCAACAACACTTAACAAGGCATCCCAAATGACGTGACAGGCAACATGCTGCCTTCCTGCGTCAATCTTTTTGTTAATCTAATAAATGACTTGCGCCTCGGAAGGCAATCCTGACACTGACACTGACACACAGTGAACGCGCAGTGGCGTTTGAAGGTGTCAGACACGGAGCACAGACGCTCTTGATTCTGGAGGTCATTAATAATATAACAACACTAATACTTAAACGGTAAGGCATTTTAGAATGACCAAAACAACATTTCAGATGGTTTATAATGTGCTCAGCCTGCTGGTTTGTCCATTTACACACTTTTTTTTATCATCACATGATCTATTATAACAAAATCACATGACCTTTTTTTAATGTGCACACTGGAATTTGTGCTGTAAAAGTGTTTCCATCGTAGTTTATGCGCATCTAGCTTATCGAATAAAAAGTCTATCCTACTCAGTTATGCGCATAGGCTATGTTTTTTATGCGCATTTTCAAAATGTATGCGCATCATGTCGTTTCCATCAACCGGTTTTTTTATGCGCATCTCCAAAATATAGGGCCATATAGGGCTTAAAAACGTGAAAAAAAAAACATTAGGTTCACTCCGAGCAGAATTTATATTTTTTCTGGCCTTCAGTATTAAACAAACATTCCGAAAACGGTTTTCTAGAAAAAAATACCGGTTAATAACGATATTACAAAGTATTGCAGGGCTCTACACTCTAAAAAAAAAGGTTCATTGAGGTTCTATATAGAACCCTGGGGTTCTATACTTGGCAAATAGAACCTTTTACCCTAAAAATGGTTCTATTTAGAACCCTTTGAGTGCAAAGAACCTTTTTGATTAAAATGGTTCTATAATTTTTGATTTATTAGATAATTATTAAAGATTATAAAATAATTATAAGCTATAACACAGAGAGACAATGATTTTTGAGTTCAAACCTAATAAAATGATTGCTGTGGTCAAAAACCTAATCAATGTACAGTATGATGGAATTTTTTTTCATGCAGGTTTGTACATTAGCATTTTATATATACTTAATATTTAACATTTTTGACAAATTATTTTGTGAAATAAATAAAATAACTAGTTTATTTAGACTGTGCAGTACCACGTTGTTATTGTTTAATAATTTATTTAAAACTAATAATCATAAAAAAGCCCTCTGGTGTCGTCATTCCTATTGGTGGACTGGTGGTGAAGAGCCTCGAGTCGAGAGTGACGGTTAATTTTTGAAAAGGAGAAGTCCAATATTTCAGCTTCATCATTCAGGTACGTTATTAATTTTAAAATATTATAATAATGAAATATTTCGATTATGAGGTAACGTTAATGTTTCTATTTGATAGAAAATCCCTTGTTTTATGGTGATACAGACTGAATATGGGGGTTGGGAGTAACGTTTATATGGATAAATACTGTGCTTTACTGATGACCTCGATCGTCACCCTTGGGTTCAGAAATCTGCGTTAAGTTGAATTTGCTCTGCTTTGTATAAGAAATAAGTTACAATCTCGCTTTATTTGTTTGTCAATATTAATTAAACTACCAATAACAATAACACAGCCGTGTTATTTGCTGAAGGCGAGCTTCGAGAGGGAGCGTGAATAAGCGCGTGCACATTGTTTTAACGGAAATTTGATATGAGCCGATTTCCGCTTTTTTCCCCGCAAGTTTTTGCTTCACCACTGAACAAACGCTCACTTCTAGCGTGTTCGTGTGTGTTTTATCAGGGTTTGAGCTAAACTCTGCAAAGTAGTGGACACTACTGCCCACTGTTGAGACATTCGGGCTAGTCTGCATTAAAACCGCAAGGGCAGTGCAGCGCTCGTAACCGCACCGTGCACGCGCTGAATTCGTGACGATTCAATTCAGATCAATTCATCTTTATTTCTATAGCGCTTTTACAATGTAGATTGATGTGAATGATGTGCAATATATTGCTAATATATTATTGAATTATTGAAACCTTTTAAAGCCAAAACATATTTTAATAATCCATAGATGAAAGATCAGGTGTTATTTATGAAGGACATAAAAATGCAGGCTAAATGTATTTTGAAATATTGAACCTTGTTAAATATATATATTTAAAATTCATGTTTTAATATATATCTTATTTGTCTTCAAACAGCCTGGAAACTGAACTGCATCATAAATCTTGTGCTCGGTATGTATCATTGTTTTAAAATCCAAACAAACTGTATTGTGGTAACTAAAATTAAATGAATATTATAAAAGACATTAACATTGTATTCATGATTACAGAAAAGAGTCATGGAACCCATATTAAGTTCCCAACCTTGGCCTGCAGGACACAAGTAGCTTTAAAGAGGAAGGATCCCAGCTTAAAGAAGGACTCATGCCCCATCCATAATTTGACATCAACAAGCACACCTGGTAAATTATTGTATTTTATAACATGCATATTTCAGACTTGGTTGTTGGGTGCTGAAATAATATATCACAAAAATATTCTATTACTTATTGGTGCAGTTTTAATACAGTGAGAATATTAAGCTTATTGCTTATTAAAAAGTCTTGCAGAGAAAAATTTGTTTTGAAAGAAAGTGTAAATTTGCCTACAGGATACCTTGTTGGAATGTCTTCAAAACAAATTTAGAAATGAAAGGATTTCAGTGGTGAGCTCATCAATTATCTTGCAAATGAAGCAAAAGTATGGGATCAAAAGGAAGTGAACTAGACTGAGGAACTTAACACAAGGCAAGTTCAGTTCAATAAATTTTATTTTATGTCAAAGGTCGATTAATTCTGTGATTTAAATTCATATTTACACACTCTACAATGCTGTCTTCCTACCTCAGATTGTGATGGACCTGGAATGTGACACCAGTTACTCTTAAGTCAAGAACCGAAAGAAATACACTCTATTCCAGAGTACATATTATGGAGGAATTTGCAGAACTAATGGAGCAGTTTCTTCTTCTTGGAGTGCCACTGCTTGTGAGTATACACTGTTACGTTGTGTGCCAAATAGATATGAAAAATCAGTGTATGTTACATTCTTATAGCTCATTTGGTAAAGCAATGCATTAGCAATGCCAATGGTGTTCCAGGGCTCACATACTAATAAATGTATAGATTAAAGACAATCTTAGTCCTTTGGATAAAAGTATCTGCCAAATATGATGTATGTTATTTGATATAGAGTTATTTTGTTTTGTTCCTATTCTAATTTTACTGTTTTATTTAATGTACCTACTGAATTCAGGTCACTCAGAAATGTACATTTCATGAAATTTTGTAACAAATGAATTGCAGATTGAATAGAAAATATATTACAGCTGTCTACACTGTATTTCTAATCAACTTTGTGCGCATCATGTTTCTTATTGAGCATTCGGTCTTGAAAATGCATCACTGTATGGTATACAATTGAAACCTTGAGTTCAGGATGACTTTAAGGATCTTGTATTGATGAAAATGTGTCATTTGGAAACTTACACATGAAGTTAACAAAATATTTTGCATTTAGGATGCTGCATAGAAAGACTTGGTGAAGAACACAGAAAATCTTTAAAAGAAATTGCCCAAAAGAAGGGAAGGAAAGAAGGAAGTGCTACGTCAGCCTGTCTGGACCAGCAGAAGAAACCACAGAAGGTAACTACACCCTATATCCCCCCCAAACACAAACACACACACACACACACACACACACACACAGACACACACACACACACACACACACACACACACACACACACACACACACACACACACACACACACACACACACACACACACACACACACTTTAATTATATTAATTATAACTGTTATTCTATTTGATCACTTGTGGTTATTGGTTAAAAGTACTGAACATTAAAATATTGTTTTACAGAAAATCCAAAGGTCCTACACCAACCAGGATTCAACAGCTCTCCTGATTCTGTCAAGGCTTGAAGTGTCAGCATTACAATGGACAACACTCACTCGCTATCCTTCAGCTCAATCATTTATCAGAGGCACCACAGTGGAATGAATCACCAGTTACTTTGCCTTTCCAGCCGCAACCCAGCACTGGGAAACACCCATATACTCTCTCTTACACCTACACACATTCACTCACTATGGCGAGGTCACATATACTGTGTGCATGCCTTTGGACTGCAGGGCAAACCAAAGCACCCAGAGGAAACCCACACGACTACTGGGAGTACTTGCAAACTCCACACAGAAATGCCAGCTGGCCCAGTCGGGACTCGAAACAGTGACCTTGCTGTGAGTTGACAGTTCTACCCAGTGAGCCACTGTGCCACCCATGGACAAAACTATTTACATTATAAGAGAGACCGACAGACATGGACATGCTACAGGTTGTGGAATGGCTGTTCGCAGTGTTTTGTCTAATCATTTTGCAATGTTTTGTGTGCCATTAAACACTTTCTTTAATGACTTTCATTAAACATTATGTATTAAAATGGTTGTCGCCATGACCAATACATACATGTACCGTCAACTTGTTGAAATTGTAGTGTTATTTAATAGATGTTTTAATTATTTGTGTATTGTTTCTACTGTATATGCATTGATATATTTTTCTTCATTTTAGAGATGTTTGAAAGTTAAGTACTGTAATTGTTTAAACAGTAAACAAGCTTATGAAAGTTTATCAAAAAGTGAAATTAGTAGAATTATATTGTTGAATGCCATCAAGCTGTTAATGATGTTTACTAATTAAATAATAAAATGTAAAATGTTTAGAGGTAGATCTGCCATCTAATACAAAGTATGCAGAGGTGCAATTTTAAATATTATTTAAAAAATATTTGTATAAATGAATTGAATAAATTTAAACAATTTGAATTTTCTGGATTGGTTTTATTTTTTTATTCAATAATAAATAACATTAATTCAATAATAAATAAAAAGAACCCTTAATTGGTTCTAAATAGAACCATCTAACTTAAATTCAAAGAACCATTTGGGGTTCTATTTAATGAACCTCTAAAATGGTTCTATATAGAACCTTTTTGGGGTTCCATATATGAAGCGCTTGATAGAACCATTTTTGGTTCTATATAGAACCGTTTCTTTTAAGAGTGTACGCTACTGTTGTCTATTGGAAGGAATGTGTTAATAGAGCTGCCATTTTAGTACAGGGTAGCGCTCCTTTGAAATGAGTGTGGGACCAAGGTGTAGTGGAGGACTGGCCAAGATATGTAAACATTTATACATATATCTACCATCAGGAATTTTCCTGGTTGTCAGTATGCAAATATTTTTTTTTTAAATACCGCACGGGCATTAATGACAAAGAGCATGTGTTTGTGTGCATGGAAATGTATTATCCTCTCTCCCTGTTAAAGTTGATCTAATCCGTGTCCTGAACACACCCCCTCTCCCGCTTTCATTTTTCATTCTAACGGAGGGAGCGATTAGTTTGTGAACGAATCTCCGTTATAAATGAATCATGTGAACCATCGATATCCCTGTGTCTCAATGTGCACATCCACCTTTCTGATCTAAATGGAACAGTTTATAACATTTGTAATATATATTTGTAATATATATATATTTTAATATGTATAATTTAGGGTGGACAGTATGCACATTGAGGCGCAGGCACTGTTATGTTATCAGGCACCCTTATAAGTTACTTCAAACACCTATGGTCAGTGCAGCAAGTGACTGTATTATTATCAATAACGTGACTTTTGCACAAAAGTTCGTAACATACAAAATCATAAAAAACTAAATCT
>LR812523.1:44920329-45225329 GCA_903798195.1 Danio kyathit | reverse complement strand
TCACCTAAGTAAATCTGGTGAGGTGAAAGAGCACTTTTTACCTATGCTTTGTTATTCAACTAAATAAAAATCATATCAGGAAAAAAAGGAGTGCTAAAAACAGAAATTTCCTGTCATCTTTTTACATTACACTTATGGTTACCAAGACACAGAGTGACTTACTTTGCATTTTCACTGATCTTCACGTACATCGATTGTTTTCTTCTACTTTTACACTTGAACAACTAAATGAAAAGTTTTGATTCTGAATTTTTGGCAGAAGTCCTTTCAAAAACAATCTGTCTTTTCATGGATGCAAGGGCACGTTGGTTTTTCAGAAAGAAGTTCAGGTTGATGCTGAGTTCACTCTCTGTCAGCTCTAGGTGGCCATGCTTCACGTGCACGCGCAAATGACGGATCTGTCTGCGTGAAGAGGGCGTGCAGAAATACAAATTTAAATTTATTCACTGACAGTTTGAGTTACCTGTCGTAATTGAATTATTTATCTGCCCTACTAATTTTTAATTAGACAAATATTTTTTTAGTCTTATGCCTTACCCAGAATATAAAAATAGGCCTACATATAAATAAATTTAGATCTTTTACTTTAATCATTACTATCAGAATGTGAAGAGTCTTTTAACCAGCACAACAAAAAATGTTTCGGAAGACAATCACCTGCACCTTTAAAGGGTCACGAAACACCAAAACACCTTTTTTTGAGCTGTTGACAGTCACTAAAAGTGAAAATTGGTTGTTTTTGCGTTATTTTGAGCAAATTCGTTCTTCCGGTTTGAAACGAATTTTTGAAGCTACGTCACGGCCATGAGATACTTAGGTGTAAATCCAGCCAGCAGACTGGCTCTCTGTCTTTTCGCGGACTTTCTGACGTATGTGAGTGTGCTGCATTAATTCATGACAAAGACGTGCTTCAAACCAATCAGCGCGCTCTATTGTGTATGACGCGAAACTTCATTAATATGCATGATAGCTCCGGAGATTGTTTACAGCGTTCAGACAACAGAGAGACGCCACGTTGTGTTGCCAAAACAAGTGAAAGAACAAGAATTTGGAGACACGAGTCATCGGTGTTGCGTTTATTGTTGTGCTTCAACGAAGGTTTTGTTTTCATTTTCCCTCTATGAGAGCGCTGCTGGACTCGCGTGTGGATTACAGTGCACGCGACACGCGACAGAAATGCGTTTGTAAGGAACATTTTTACCCGAGAGCTTTTCGCATCTGGAAATGGTGAAATCCGGATTTGCCGCTCGTCTGCTTTTATTAAAAAGACACAGCTCCAGTTTGATTGTCTGTCTACAGATTTGGTAAGTGTTTGCAGTACTGTGCTCTTTGTTTTACCCAGATTGCAAAGTTAGTTCGTGGTTAGCAGAGCTCTTTCAGTTTTTAAAGACATACCATAGTCAAAATGATTTAGTTACCAAGTTTACAGTATGTTAATATCACTGCAATATTACAGTACAATATTATAGACTGAAAGATCCGCTGTAAATGCTGCTCTCCGAGTGTAAACATGTAAACACAAACTTCCCGTCGTGCAGGATTTTCGCTCCATTTTGTGACAGGATCGTCTATACACACACGGCTTTCTGACGCTACCTACCGAGTACATAAGTTACAGAGAAATGCGGAGGATTTTTTTTCTCTCAAATCAGCCTCTCTATGTTTGTTTTGCCTGTGAAATGAGCGCGTGGCCAAATGGAAACTCCCTTTTATGCAAATCCAATCCCTCTTTCCCTCCCCCGACACTCCCACACTCCCAGAGCTGGACACGCCCAACTTTCCTGACTTTTTTCAAAACAGAGGTGTGAAAACACCCTGCTGAGACAGGGGGTTTCGTGGCCCTTTAAGGCATTTATACTCTAGCCTTTATATCAGTACTTGGCCCCTGACCCAACTTCACAGTGATGGGAGGTGCTCACCCTGTTTGCGCATGCGGTGTGAAAGAGGCGTTAGTAAAAAGAGGCGTTTAGTGTCTTTCCTTTGGGCTGTACCAATGACTGTATAAAATATGGACGTCCCGAGAGCGACATTTTCCATTAAACGCTCTGAAGGAAAAATCGCCTCGTGAGAATCGTGACGGGAACTACGGAGACCCGGAAGGGACGTGATGGTGGAAAAAAAAAAGTGAAAAAAAAATGGGTGGGAGAAAAAAAAACAGTGATAGGAAAATATATAATTTTTAAAGTTTTTGCGTTCCCTCGCAAAAATGTTTTTCCACAAACACTTCCTGTTCACTTCATACATCTCAACCCTCCCGTTTTTGCCTGGATTATCCCGTATTTTACAATTCTATCCTGCTATCATCACATCATTCAGTATTTTCCCATCTTTCTCGTGTATTTTTAATCCTGAAAACACGCTGAAATTAATATAAAAATGTCTTCATTCACTTTCTTTCCATTAAAGCTGTGCGTCGATCATCACCCTTCATATGCAACCTCTGAATCAGGGAATGCATATGTATGAGCCAATGACTGGTATAAGCGCTGACTGACAGAAGCGCTCCGTATGATAAACTGATTCCAGATCAGGAGTGTGAAGGTATTTCCCTTGTACAGTCAAACCGATCTGCTTCTCCTTTATTTTAACAATTTGATTTGACCATTTATTCTTTTCTTGTTCACAATCACAGCTATTTTAAGTGAGAGTTTCAGAACTTGTCTGAGTTTATTACGTCTG
The DNA here is from genome assembly GCA_903798195.1 of Danio kyathit. NCBI lineage: Eukaryota > Metazoa > Chordata > Actinopteri > Cypriniformes > Danionidae > Danio > Danio kyathit. The sequence goes on along the minus strand of LR812523.1, from coordinate 45,222,650 downwards.
AGCAATTATTGCAAATTCACTACTCATCTATAATGATATACTGTATTCAAACAGCAATAAATATAGTTAAATTGACATGCTTACATAAAAGCGTAGTGCAAATATAAATTTATTTACCATAGGCTGTTAAACAAACGGAAATGGTAGAACGTGATGACGTCAGTAAAATGCAAATTAGCGTATGACGCAATCTAGCGACTTTTAGCAACTTTTCGGGCAGAGCTTAGCGCCTTTTCGTTGAAAATAGTTGGCAACAGTGCCTTCACTCAAAAGCAGGCTTGTGGCACACTTGGCTTGGGCTGTACCCTACCGCGCACGCATAAAGGACCTCTCTCCCTCTCTCTATCTTTGATTAATATTTAGCCTACAGTGCAGCAGCACTGGGATGTTTTCAAGCTTGTGGAAAGCAAGTCGAGCAACCTGATTGTCGTGGAAGAACACAGTGTACTTTTTGAAGCTTCATTCCTCACAAACATTCACACAAGGCTTGTAGCATATATTACAGTGGTATGTTGGAAAATGTTTGGAAGTGTATTCAAGTAAAACAAAGTAGGTTACTCACTGGTTTTTATCTTGAGACGCAGAGAGAGGTTTGTGCTGCTTGTTGTTTGAATGCTGGATCATGAGTCACTGTGCTATACTTTCATTTTCTTTTTGTTCAAGCTTGACGTTCACGTTTGTAAGCCAATAAACCTCCAGTAATTGGTCAGTACCCTTGTGAAAAAAATACTAAGTTGTATTGCAAATATATTTTAATTTCAATAGTACATTTCAAGTACTGACCAAAAAGTTTACTTAATTTAAATATATTAAAAGTAAATAACCAACATACTTTTATTTACAATACAACTTTTAACTCACTTTAAAACAATTGTAATTTAGTATATTTTCTAAAAATATATTTCAGAAAAATTTATTTTAATTGAATGTTTAGTTTGTTTTACAAGTGTATTTATTTAGCATTTGATGTAAATATATTTTAGTATTATTTTAACTGCATTGAAATTGAACTTTGTAAGAATGTATCAAAAGCATACATTCAAAGCACATTATAATATAAACAAGTTGTATACTTGAAGTTAAATTTTGTAGTATTTTTTCTCCTGGCAATTCAGTTCATTACTGCTTTTAGAAAGTAATAAAGTATGTCAAATATATTTTTTGTCTGGTCCCCATAGATCTGCTATCTACTAAACTGAAACAAAACTATATAATCATACCATGATCATTACTATAGAATCAAGCAGACCAATTTACTTAAACTATTAATAACTTTGAGTAATCACCGTTTGATTTAAATAGTATTATAAGTTTAGAGATAAAGGTCCACCCACATTTAGATTGGTCTCAAAAAACTCTGTTGCTCCGTCTGTCGTGTTTTAGTCCGTAACCTGTACAGAGGCTTGAGGTGTTATGGACTTGACGTAATCTACCAGAGTTAATAATATAAGATGAATTAGAACAATCTGAAACATAACAATTGATTAGTCAGGTAAATGTGTATTATGCCAACTATTCAACCAATTCATGAACAACCAATACAAGACATCGAGTTCTCAAAGATAAATCTAAGATAAAAAGATGCCTACCTGACTTTCAATAAAATACATAGTATGGAGCATGAGAGCTTTATAGGCTACTATGGGCTAATCTGGTTACAGAATCGCACTGAGCTTTTTGACACTGTTCCTTAAATAGTCAGACCAAGAAAGAATCTTCTTCAAGGAGGGGTGTGTAAATAAACAACTATAGGCATTTGCATTTAGTGGCATGTTAGATCTGAAGAGTTGTTGCAGGAACAAATGGTCATTTGAATAGAAGCCCCCTAGATAGGGGCACACCCTAACCAGTGGGTCAAAAGATACCTGGAGTAATAAATCTATTATTTTGATTATGTCTATTTTGTGAGGGAATGAGAGCATTGTACCAGTTGCAATGAGACATTTCAAATCATATTAAACATGATGTCAGGTTTTTTTTCTGTCTTGTTTCTGTCTCCCTTTTGTTCCTGTCTCGTGCGCACTTGCATACCTATTAATTCCCTTGTTGCTCTGCTCTTATCACTCTCACCTCTTCCTCCTCGTCTCTTCATCCTATTGTGTATCGGCTCACCTCTGCTCTGCCCACAGTCTGCGTTTGAGTGACTCTCTCTCTGAAAGCCTTGCCATCTGCTCGCCAGCCTGAGGTCTGTGCAGTTATTTTCACGTTGCCGTTTTTGGTCCCTTGGAGGATTTTTTATTTTACTTTATGCCCAGTCCTGCATCGCCCAGAAGAAGGCTGATCTACCGGAATTATTCTTTTCCATTATCTAATAAAAGATTGCTTTTGATTGATCCCTTTCATTCAGGTTTCCTATTGAACTTTGACACATGATGGAAAAAGTCACTTGCACTGATATAGGAACATTTATAGTCTGACATGGGGTGAAGGGAAGGGAGTGTGGGAGAGAAACGAAGAACGATCTTTTCCCGCATTCCCTCTCCATAGGGTGTGAAGGCAAATGTCTCTGTGTTTATATACCCTGTTTGTACTGTCCAGTTGTGGATGCATAAAAGTATCTAAGATTTACCAAATCTTACACTATTCTTTCATTTGAATCTTACTAGATTGGTCTTACAGACACAATAACTGACCAGTGGATATGGATTGATGGAAAGCCATACATTATTTTACATCACAGCAGACAGGTAAAAAGTTTGTTACTCATTCCGTCTTTCAAATAACAAGGTTTTAGCATAGTTTGCTATTATTGAAACTTGTTTTGTAACTTTTGTGACTGAAAAGGTTGCCTCCCAAGTAAGAAATATAATTGACATTCCCTTACCTATTCAGCCAACATAATTTTTTATTCATAATTATAAGAAAGAAAAAAAAGGTGTATAACCTTGTTATTTGTTAAGTCAGTTTGTTTAAATCTTGTACGTTCTGAATTACTGAATAACTGAATTAACCGCATCTAGGAAGCTGAATTATGCCCTATGCTCAAATTGTAAAGGACCAGCCACTAGAATCTAACCAGATTAAACAGTACATATATTAAGTGAAACAGTGAAAACTGCTAAATTCACTGGATTAAAAAAAGAGATGTGCCATTCTGATATCTGAAACCATTTCAATTTACATGAGTGATTTTTATCTGCATAGAAAGAATGCTGGGCATTCAGCATAACATATTTATTTAAAATTGATACAACACGCTTATGACATTCAATTGTTAAAATAAAATTGATCAATTAATAAAACAGACAAATGAACAAACTGAACAAAAGGCATTTTACACACACTCACTATACAGACCCTAATAATGTAATTTATCTATGTTTCACAATATTAACACAGCTTCTTCTATTGATGTATCTTTTTGCAAAATATATCCACAAAATCATTGAGATTATTGACCCTTGTGAGTCAACCAGCAAAAAAATGAAGGTGCTAAAAAACTATATTCTGAAATGCTGATTTTAAAATGCATTTATTTATTTTTGGATTTGTGGTTTTTAATCGAATAAAACTATTTTTCATTTCAACATTAAGAATGTCTTAATAAGAATGTCTTAGTATCATTTTAAAGACCACAGTTAGAACCAATAATATCTCTTCACCATAACTCACATAATGTAATTACTAAAGCTAATCTAGTTTGGTGTTTTCAGCAATGGAATGAATTTTACAAATGTAAAGATCTAAATAAAGAGTTGGACAAATGATGAAGAAAGTGGTCATATTTGGGGTAAACAACAGTGTACAGAATATGCAGTATATATTTTTGCAAACAAAATAGTTACATGCTACATGCAAATCTTAAAAAGTGTTTGTGAACTATGTATATTGTAATATATCTCAAAAACACATACATTCAGTTTAATTTTCTTCTTGCAGTGTATTATATGAAGCTTGATGACATGACATGACTGAAATTCACAATGACTGCAATTTTAGTGGCAAAATTAAAATAGTTAAAAAAATAAAAAAAACAGTTCAATTTGGTTAATTGTTAAAGTTAAATCTGTAAATTTGCTGCAACAATTATGGTGTTCTGGCATCCACAGCAGTTTTTTTTTTTTATTTTTTTAATGAAAATGTCACTATTTTTTACAGTGTTATTTCTGTGTTCATTTATATAGCTAGTATCAAAACAATACACCTAGAATTATCCAAAGAAGAAGGCCGCAAATGACAACACCAACGATAACAATACAAGCAACACGATTTTTTTGGCAAAAACCTCCACCAAATGTGCCTCGGTGTCCTCTGGTTGGTAAGGGAAAAACTTCTCCACCCTGGTATGAGTATGTACGTGGAATTCCATAATCTTTTGGAACAAAATATGAAGCACATTTTATATGAAATACAATCTTTTTTTTTATCCCTTAACATTTTTCAGTTGCTTTAAGAATTGTATAATTAATACATTTTGATATAACATTGGAAGAGAATCAGAGAATAATTGAAACTTGAAATACTTACTTTGCAAGTAATATGAAGTCAGATTCTGAATTGGAAATAAAAATGTACATATTAAAACAATAAAAATAAAAATCTCCTTTAGAGACTACAACAATTTTGATTTTTTTAACTTCCAATAAATGCAATAACACAAGATAATTAATCTACAACAGCATCTCCAAAAATGTAAAAATAAAGAGAATGCATCAAAAAAAAAAATATATATATAAAAACATTGTTCTATTTTTTTTTTTTTTTATAAATTGTAGTTGCAAAAATGCCATGACAATAGCCATGGTGATAAGCCCACACCTACCTTGGACTTGATGTACAGTGCAAGTTTAATAATTGCATCTTTATTCTTCTGACAATTCATGAACCCTATGTCCTCGTTGAACAGAAAGTCGACTAAATACGTGTTCTCTTTCTTTATAGCACTGTTGCTGTCTGGTATGGTTTTCTCAGGGTCATTTGTAAGATAAAGCACAGGAATGATGACTTGTTTGTCAGCTGCAAGAATAAAAATGTACAATAAATAATCAGTAAATGAATTGTGATTTATCGTGAATCAAGCTTTAAATTTGTAAATGACCTTGCACAAGCATAAGATTCCTGATTGCGGCATCAATGTCAGTTCCAGCACGAGAAGTAATGAGGCAGAAATACAGTATGAAATCACAATGATCAATGATAGTGACCTCCTTCAGGCCAGATACTTCCTTATGAAGACGTCTCTGAAAATCTCCTATGAACCTGTCCATTGTTTGGCCTGTGTACAAAAAAGGATAAACTGGTTTAGAATATAAAGTGTACAATTTAAAAATGCACATGAAAACAGCACTTTAATATATTACACATTACAATTTTATGCACACAGTTTCAGTACAGTCCTTAAGGCATTTATACTCTGTAGCCTACAATATCAGTGCTTAGCCCCTGACACAACTGCACAGTGATAGGAGGGGCTGTGTACAAAAGAGGGAAATAATCTCATAATAATGAAACTAGGCTTCTGTCACAATCACCAGCTATCTAAATTCCATAGATCGCTGGAAACCTGCCTGCCTTCTGACCATCTGCCTGTTATTTTACGACTCTGGATTGCCCTTATACATCTATTTGCTCCTGTGTTGATCTTTGCTTGCCTGACCATCCTGTTAATAAAACCTTGCATTTGGATCCTCACCTTCGTTGTCAGTGTCACATCCAGTTGCACAGAAGACTCAGCCACTGGAGTGAGCGTTTGTGCTGCTTAAATCGAGTGTGTAATCAGTCCTTGACAATCCTCTGGTGGTGTGTGTGCAATCAGTCAGGATCAGAAATGTGTGTGTGTGTAAGCAGAGTGCATATATGAAGTTGTAGTCCATGAAATGGCGCATTTGTAGTCCGTTAGTGATTGTGAATGTTTTCCAGTGATCTATGGAGTTCGCTGGTAATCGTGACAGTTCACCCAAAATAACAATTTTGCTCCCATTTACTCCCACTGCACATTCTGGTTCAGAACATTTATGAATTTATTTCTTTTGTAGTAGATTAAAACTATTTTAATATACCTTTACATTTCCACTGCGATTTTTTTTTTTTTTTTTTTTTAAAGAAACATGTCTACTTTTATTATATTTTATAAACATGCGAGACTTTTCTTGCCTTGTTACTGAATTTTTATTTTTATTTTTTTGAAAAAACGTCTCACATCAAGGTATAATCATACGGAAGTCCTAAGAGGCCATGCATTAAAATATTTTTTCTCTCTTGTTTTGTCGTGATCACAAATTAATTATCTTGTGATCTCGACATAACAACAAAGTTGTTTTCTCGTGATAACGACTCATTTTTCTCGTGATCTCGACATAACAAAAACTTGTTATGTCAGATCAGAATCAGAAAGAGCTTTATTGCCAGGTATGTTCACACATACAAGGAATTTGTTTTCGTGACAGAGCTTCTACAGTGCAACAGAATTACAGACAAAAACAGACAATAAATCTATTTTAAAAAGTGAATGCAAATATACAAATTGACAAGTGTATGTACAGCTATATTACTATATACAACATAATATGTGCAGCTGTTATGTGCAAATTGGCATGTAAAGTGTGTTGTTAAATAAGTGTATGTGTGTATAAAAAAAGTGTATAGCAGGTAGTGATGTTGGTTCCACAATTACTATCATCAAGTGTTCATGAGATGGATTGCCTGAGGGAAGAAACTGTTTCTGTGTCGGGCTGTTCTGGTGCGCAGTGCTCTGTAGCGTCGGCCAGAAGGTAAAAGTTCAAACAGGCAGTGTGCTGGGTGTGAGGGGTCCAGAGTGATTTTGGCAGCCCTTCTGCTCGCTCTGGATAAGTACAGTTCTTGGTACATTCTCCAATTACATCTTCTCTTACAGTTCGTGATCACGACTTATTTTTTTTTTTTTGCTTTAATTTATTTATGTATTAATTATTATTATTAGTAGTAGTATAGTAGTAGTAGTAGTATTAATATCTGGCAAATGTCAGGACACCGGCCTTGCGAACAGGGAGAGAATAACTGCAGACGCGCATTCGTGCAACACATTAAAGGCGTTCAGAACAGCCATATGAGAGCAAACGCTCGTGCTCCTGATTAATGTACATTCATGATTATGTTCATGTATATGATCATTATTTACAATAATTTGCATCAACTGTTACCATTTTAAAGCAACTCTATGGCGCATTTTTAAAGTTGTAAATAATTTGCGGAAAGGATCAAAGCAAGCAGGATCTTCATCATTCTTCATAATTTAATTCATGCATGCAACAACTTATTTTGCGCCATATAGAGTTGCCTTAAAATGGTAACAGTTGAGGGAATATTTTTGTAAATAACGGTATATAATCAAATACGTGAATATAATCATAAATGTACATTAATCATGAGCACAAGCGTTTGCTCTCATATTATGGCTGTTCTGAACGCCTTTAATGTGTTGCATAAATGCGTGTCTGCAGTTGGGAGATTCTCTCCCTGTTCGCAGGGCCGGTGTAGACTCTCTGGCCAGACATTTGCCAGATATTAATAATAATAATAATAATAATTAATACATAAATAAATAAAAGCAAAAAAATAAGTCGTGATCACTACATAACAACTTTTTGTTATGTCGAGATCACGAGAAAACGAGCCCAGCAAGCATTATTTGGTTTAAAAGACGTCTATTAGACGTCTAAACATGGCCTAGACGTCTAGGCTAAATGACGGCTAAATTTGGGCTGTCAGTGAAAATCTAATAGACGTCTATGCATAGCCCAAGATTAGACGTCTTCATTTAGACGGCTAATAGACGACTACATATAGACATCTAATAGCCGGTGAAATTTGGTCTAGGCTAAAACACGGCTAAATTTGGGCTGTCAGTGAAAATCTAATAGACGTCTAAGTACAGCCCAAGAATAAACAAGTCATCAAAATTTCAGCTAATGAATGGCTATGTTTATTCATTCATTCATTCATTTTCTTGTCGGCTTTGTCCCTTGCGGGGTCGCCACAGCGGAATGAACCGCCAACTTATCCAGCACGATTTTACGCAGCGGATGCCCTTCCAGCCACAACCCATCTCTAGGAACATCCACACACTCATTCACACTCATACACTACGGACAATTTAGCTTACCCAATTCACCTGTACTGCATGTCTTTGGACTGTGGGGGCACCCGGAGGAAACCCACGCGAACACAGGGAGAACATGCAAACTCCACACAGAAACGCCAACTGACCCAGCCTAGCCGAGGTTCGAACCTGCGACCCAGCGACGTTCTTGCTGTGAGGCAACAGCACTACCTACTGCGCCACTGCGTTGCCCGGCTAGGTTTATACATTTTATAAACAACAAAAATACACAAACATATCAACATTTTTGATTAACAGGTTCTCAAAAAGGCAATCCATTCAAACTGATTAAACAAAAGCTTTTATTAATAAAAGCAACATTAACAATATTAAAAACATTAAACAATACAAAATAAATATATAAAATGTCAAAGTTATGACAAAACAAACAAGATAAAAACAATGATTTTTTTCTGTTGAACAGAAGAAGATATTTTGAAGAAAGCTGAAAACCTGTAAAAAACATACAATAGAAGTCAATGGTTACAGGTATTCAGCTTTCTTCAAAATATCTTGTGTTCAACAGAAGAAACTCAAAGGCTGTTTTTTAAAGTCTTATTTTTGCTTTATATGCACTCAAAATTATTCTTGTAGCTTGATAATATTCTGATTGAACAACTGAAAGCATGTGATTTTAGGTATTTCTCTGGACTTTAAACAAGTTGGGACCATTGTTGTCTATAGAGAATGAGAGAGCTCTCAGATTTCACCTAAAGTATCTTAATTTGTACTCCGAAGACAAATCAATGTTTGGAACGACATGAATAAAAAAACATTTTAATTTCTGATTGAACAAACCCTTTAAGGGTACATGAACCCAAAAAGTCCATCCAATCCATATGTGACACTAAGCAGGTGCAGAACGTCTACACCAGGGGTGTCCAAACTCAGTCCTGGAAGGCCGGTGTCCTACATATTTTAGTTCCAACCCCAATTAAACACACCTAAACCAGCTAATCAAGCTCTTTCTAGGTATACTAGAAATTTCCAGGCAGGTGTGTTGAAGCAAGTTGGAGATAAACTATGCAGGACACCGGCCCTCCAGGACAGAGTTTGGACATCCCTGGTCTACACCAACATCTGTAGGTCTGTCTCCAGGACCAGCATCCTCAGCCCAAATGATAAAGATCTCCACTGCTATGTGTGCATTGTGAGATTCAGCCTCTGCACTTTCAGTCCTGGAGAAAAAGGGGGAAAAAATACTGAGATGTGTTCTAAACTCAGTGTTGTGACTCTGTGAGTTTTACAAATACATTTATGAAAGCAGGGTGGGTTGACACACTTACCACATACTCTTTTACAAGTCTTTATTGAGGTAGATGCACAGTCTCTTCAAATGACGTCGGTCTTCAGGACACAATCATGCTTGATGGTTACATATTAAAACTAGAAAAAAAAAAACATCAACCGTCAACAAAAAAATAACATTAGCCACAGGTTAAGGCTGATTACTTATTTACTCACTTATTTTAACTATTTTAGTATCAATGTGTTGTATTCAATGTTTCTTTATGTCAACAGCAGTTATATGGATAATGCTTTAATATTGTTTAAAATTTTCATTCTGTGTGTTGGATGTTACTCGAAAGCTTCTTCCAGTTTGTGAATGTACAATGGGCAATCTGCATATGGACAGGGAAATCAGCAAATGTGGTCATAGTGTAAATGTTTTAATCTAAAATGTTTAAGCAACTAATACCTGCTAGACTGCTTCTTTTACATAGCCACACTCAAATATCTGTGGAGAAAAACAAATAGTTACAAATATTAGTGAAGCATTATAATAATAAAAATAACCAACAGCTTACTTTATACTTGAATTTACTGTGACAAGTCAAAATACAGTTACTCATCTTACTAAAAATTACATTTTCCATAAATAGTAAAGTTTATTTATCAAATCTAAATCAATAACCTTGTAGCAGGCTACACAATAGAGGATGTCTTGTCAAAATATGCTTGAATGAGTTTTCTGTAAGAGACAAATGGCTCTAACTAAAATTAGAATTAAATTGGTGTTTGTGTCTCTTTTGTTATGAAATCACAAGTAAACAATTATTTTAAAAGCTAGAACTGCAGAAGTTTCACCTCATGACTGACCTTTTCATTGACTTCATGAGGCAATTTAATGAAGACAAAATAAATGCACTTAATCACCGAACTTTGCTTAATAAGTGTTTAATTTTGAGTGTTTAAAAGGTAACGTTAACACTCCTTCACACCGTTTTTATTTTTGTCTAAGATTTATGGAGTGAAGGGTGTCTGTGCATTGATATTAGCGTAATACTATATTAAAACATGCACATATAATAAAAAACATTGCCAAACAACATGATATTAAAGCAGATTACGCTTACCTTGCAGGGCACTCGCGCAAATTTCAAACGACAACAGCTTTCTTCTTCTTGATTTTAACCGAACCGACTCGACAAATGTGCAATAGCACAATCTATCGTGTGGAGTACGGAGATGCGTCAATTTTGCTTAACTGATTAGATCTGGCTTGATCTACCGTAAGATATATAAGATATTATATATAAGATTTATTACACCATATTTATTTTTAACTTAAAATAAAAAGGCAGTAAGTCTACAATTAAAATGTTTGTTAATTTTGCGAAGTGGGTAAAGCCCATCTAATTCAAAGCTAAAAGATGGCTATAGAACATGTCACGAAATTACACCTTCTAGTGGACGTAGTACTGATAATGTGGACGTGATGTATTAACCATTGCACGCGCTGCACGGCCAAATACTACAGTGAATCAGTTTATGCTATCAGTGGGCTATAAATAGCCGGCCTGATGACGAGCTAATTCAGGGCTGCGGTCAGGCTATGAAAATAACACCTATATTTAAAAACCCAAACACCTTATAAATGCTATTTACTTTCCTTATATGAAGGAATATCAAACATATCACAAGGTATTTTGCCAAAAAAAGACAGGTAACCAAATTTAAGGTTTTTTGGGCTAGAGATGGGTTACACATAGCCGGACTAGATTGGGTCTATACTTCACAGAGAAAGTGGAACTACAGTTATTACTTGCAGGTACCTCATAAACGTTATTGACTTTGCTTACATGATGAAGTATCATACATATCATAAGCTTTATTTTACAAAAAACAACATTCTACCAAATTTAAGGTTATTCGGGCTAAAAGTGGGTTACACGTAGCCGGACTAGATCTGGTCTAGGGGAGCGCGGGGTACAAAGTAACACTTTTTTGTTTTGATTAATTATCGACCAAAAGTAATAGGGTTAGACAAATGATATTTTTATACAGATAAAATAAAAGCCTCTCCTACAAATTAGCACAATTTGCATGTCCATCGGACTTACCGTTTCTTTACAATATTGCCAAAAGCGCTAGGAGTACAATAGAAGTCAGTGGTTACAGGTATTCGGCTTTCTGCAAAATATCTTGTTCAACAGAAGAAAGAAACTCAAAGGCTGTTATTATTTATATACACTTAAAATTATTCTTGTAGCTTGATAATATTCTGATTGATCAACTGAAAACATGTGGTCTGTTTTGAGGATGTTTTAGGTATTTCTCTGGACTTTAAACAAGTTGGGACCATTGCTGTCTATAGAGAATGAGAGAGCTCTTAGATTTCACCTAAAGTATCTTAATTTGTACTCCGAAGACAAACCAATGTTTGGAACGACATGAATAATTAAACATTTTAATTTCTGGTTGAACAAACCCTTTAAGTGTACATGAACACAAAAAGTCCATCCAATCCATATGTGACACTCACCAGGTTCTGCAGAACTTCCACACCAACATCTGTAGCTCTGTCCCCAGGACCAGCATCCTCAGCCCAAATGATAAAGATCCCCGTATGCGGGGTAAGTTGTAACAGACAGGGGGTTAGTTGTAACACATGCTTATAAAGGCAGATTTCACACAATTAATTTAAATTCAGTTTTCTTTAAATAGTAGCTATATTTCCTCAGTAATTGGTTCATTTCTTTTTTATTCTACATAGCACAGTATGTTTATTTATTTATTTGTTTATTGGATAAACACATTTGAATCTATTTGCATTATTATCCATTTATTCATTATTATACAATGTGTTTATTTGCATTATTAGCAATAAAATATTTTTTTTCTATAAAAAAAAACATTTTCTATTAAAAAACATTTTTATTTAAAAAGTTCTCAACATTACATTAAAAATTAAAAAAAATATTTTGTTAGTTTAGTTGGTGTCCAACAGTGTGTGGCTTAACTGTAACACCCTGTTACAACTAGCCCCGCTGTGTCATGTTTTACTCAAAGCTGGCTAGCAGTCACTGTGTGTTCTATACATCTTTCAAAATGGTTTCATCTTTTAGCCTAGAAGAAGTGATCACGCAATATAAGATTTTACGTTCATACTTTCCCCTATTTTGACACAGCGGGGCTAGTTGTAACAGGGTGTTACAGTTAAGCCACACACTGTTGGACACCAACTAAACAAACAAATTATTTTTTTTTAATTTTTAATGTAATGTTGAGAACTTTTTAAATAAAAATGTTTTTTAATAGAAAATATTTTTTTTTATAGAAAAAAAATATTTTATTGCTAATAATGCAAATAAACACATTGTATAATAATGAATAAATGGATAATAATGCAAATAGATTCAAATGTGTTTATCCAATAAACAAATAAATAAATAAACATACTGTGCTATGTAGAATAAAAAAGAAATGAACCAATTACTGAGGAAATATAGCTACTATTTAAAGAAAACTGAATTTAAATTAATTGTGTGAAATCTGCCTTTATAAGCATGTGTTACAACTAACCTTCTGTCTGTTACAACTTGCCCCGCATACGGGGTAAGTTGTAACATTTCACTCCCCGCGCTTTTGGCAATATTGTAAAGAAACGGTGAGTCCGATGGACATGCAAATTGTGCTAATTTGTAGGAGAGGCTTTTATTTTATCTGTATAAAAATATCATTTGTCTAACCCTATTACTTTTGGTCGATAATTAATCAAAACAAAAAGTGCTACTTTGTACCCCGCGCTCCCCTAAATGTTAAAAGAATGACAAAATAAACAGCTTATACAGCAAGAAAGCTTTCAAGAAATCTCATTTGGCTATATCATAAATTAAGTAGCTATAGCAAGATGCTTTTGAGTGACAGGTCATGACAAATGTTTGTTTATTTATTTGTTTTGCTAGGAACGAATGTCCCTAGAATTTGGTATTTTATTGAACAAGTGGTCCATTTCTATAGTCATTTCAGACTTTCTGAAATGTGGCGCAGTAGGTAGTGCTGTCGCCTCACAACAAGAAGGTCGCTGGGTCGCAGGTTTGAACCTGGGTCAGTTGGCGTTTCTGTGTGGAGTTTGCATGTTCTCCCTGTGTTCGTGTGGGTTTCCTCCGGGTGCTCCGGTTTCCCCCACAGTCCAAAGACATGTGGTACAGGTGAATTAGGTAGGCTAAATTGTCTGTAGTGTATGAGTGTATGGATGTTTCCCAGAGATGGGTTGCGGCTGGAAGGGTATCCTGTGTAAAAATGTGCTGGATAAGTTGGCGGTTCATTCCGCTGTGGCGACCCCAGATTAATAAAGGGACTAAGCCGACAAGAAAATGAATGAATGAATGAATGAATGAATGAATGAATGAGATAGGTCACATTATGTTTTTACAAAGGTGTGTTTTGTTTTTGTTTGCGTGTAAATCTAAATAAATAACCATATGTAATGCTCTTTATGACTTTTTTTAATTATCAATGAAAATACAAAAAAGGTACACAACAAAGCCAGGATAAATCTTAGTACAAACAAGAATAACGTGTATTTTGTCAGTCTCATCCAATGAGCATTAAGCTGTGTCGTCAGCCAGTCGTTTCCCATCATGCTGTTAGTGAGCGCAGTCTTTGGAGAGCAACTGCTGCCGACTGCTCAATCCGAGGCTTCCGCCTCGCCATCGTGAGACAGTTTTTTGGCGCATGTCAGCGTGACATCAGAGCCAGGCGGACGCAACTCGGACACATTTCTAACCGGCATGCATCTTGCGGTGATCACCGGTGATCGATTCTGCGCAGATTTTGGCCACCTCAAACGAGCCTAATTCTAACCGACATGCATCTTGCGGTGATCGATTCTGCGCAGATTTTGGCTATCTCAAACGAGCCTATTGCTTTGGGCGGTACTCTACACATGGATTGATGAACTCTCTCGCCCTCTCTCTCTATCTTGGATTAATATTTAACCTGCATTGCAGCAGCACTGGGCTGTGGTCAAGCTTGTGGAGAGCAAGTTGAGCAACCTGGTTTCCATGGAAAACAAATTGTACTTTTTAAAGCTAATTTATTTTAGCCTGATGTTTTAATCGATTTGGTCATTACAGAATGCTCTAAACACTTTTTTTCTGGGCTCGATCAGTGATAATGCACTTTCATACCTCAACACATTTACAAAAGGTTAATACTTAATGCACATTACAGTATGTTTGAGAAAATATTTGAAGTGAATTAAAGTAAAACAAAGTAGGTTACTCACTGGGTTCTATCTTGAGACGCAGAGAGGTTTGTGCTGCTGCTTGATGTTTGAGTGCTGGATCATGAGTCACTGCAGCTACTTTCATTTGTAATTTATTCTAGCTTGACTTTCACTTTACAAATGAACCTCCAGTAATTGGTCAGTGCAGCTACTGATTTACAGCATCTAATTTTTAATAGCCTTAGACAGAAAGTGAAACATTAATAACTGAATCTATTTATTAGTAGCCTATATGAATCTAACAGAAAATTATGTTATTTAAAATTATTTTTCTTCTGCTAATCAACCTACATTTAAATAAGTCAAAAACTGTACAAAGGCTACATTTGGTTATTAATGTAATAGAATATAAATTTTATTTAGTACTGTATGTGATAGTTTTTTTTTTTTTTTTTTCAGTTTTATTGCCTTTTTCACTTATTCACCAGTCCGGTGGTGAAGGTGTGACCGATCATTTATGATAATAGATCATATAGATAATTTTGTAGATCATTTTACAATAGATCATTTTGATAATAGATCATATCTGCTGTCAAAGGGTTTCAGTCATTTTAGAATAGCTCACCATCTTTCAGCAAGTCAGTGAAAACTAGTTAAGCTGTCAGTTAAATAGGTTTGTCAAATAACTAATTTCTCAAGAGACCAAATAAGTTTAGCTTTACATTTAGCTGTAAATAGTAATAAAAAATAAGACTATATAATATTATAAATTTTTTAAAATAAAAATATAAGAAAAATCTCATCCAGATAAACCTCTTCTGAGCTGAAACTTTTCCTTTCTGCTATCAGATTTCCAGCACTAAACTGACCTGGCAAAAGGTACGTTTATACTGTAGTGGGAAGGACAGCCTGTTGCTCATCTTGGGGAATAACAGCAGGCAGTGGGTTAGTAGCTCAGAGACACAAACTAACACGTAGAAAATAGCAGATCACCTTTATATGACCTCATCTAATGCCCATTTTGTTTTCTTCATTCAGGATTATATTGTGCAACATGCTATTCTTTCATCTAAAGCTTACTGGATTGGTTTTGCAGACACAATTACCAGCCAGTGGAGATAGATTGATGGAAAGCCATACATTATGAACAGCAGGCAGCAAAAAGTTACTCATTCAGTCTTTCATTCAAATCACAAGCTTTTAGCATAGTTTTTAATATTATTGAGGATTTAAAATAATAATAATAATAAATAATAGACATTCCCTTAGATATTCAGCCAACATACATTTTTTCTTTTTTCATATAAAAAATAGTGTATAGCCATATTTATTAGGTTGTCAAGTCTTAGCTTGTTTAAAAATGTTATGTTTTGAGGAAGTTTTTTTGTTGTTGCTGTTATTATTTCAGTGTCTTTTCAGCATTGTGCTTTTATACCAGGCGGCCTGGCACAACACTGCACTTTTTATATGTGATTGCAAGTTGTTTGTTTTTTATTTACAGTCATTGGGAACCAGGAGAGCCACATGCTGTTTCAGATAAAGAAGACTGTGGGGAATTAACCACATCTGGGAAGCTGAATGATGCCCAATGCTCAAATTCTTTTTAATTTCTCTATAAAACACCAGCCACAGAAAACTAACCACTTTAAACAGTACATATATTCTAAGAAATATGCAGAGGTGAAACAGTGGAAATTCATTGGATTAAAAATGAGACTTCCCATTCTGAGAGTGATTTTTTTTTTATATGAATAGAATGAATATTAAATAATTTAGCATAACATATTTATTTAAAATTGATACAACACACTTATGACATTCAAATGTTAACATAAAACAATAAGTGATCATTATAAATTGTATAAGATTTTAAATGCTAAAAACTGTCTAACTGATAAATGGGTAAAACTTTTGGGTTTTTAATACAGCAGCAAAGTATAAAGATCTAAAATGATAATTAATCACCATTTGCGGGCTGCACTGTGAACTCGTAATCTTTTATTAGAGTCATTAAATGATTCTTGCCAGACAAAATCTTTTGATATATAAAGTCCTTTTTTTTGACCCATACACAGTATAAAACAAACATACTGTAACAAATCAAAACTGTAAAGGGCTGAGCAAAGCAATTAGCATAAAGCATGAGTTACTCAAAAAACATTTTGTCATCATTCATAGTAACATTTAAAGACATAACAGTTTGAATGAATAATATCTCTTCACCATAACTCACATAATGTAATTACTAAAGCTAATCTAGTTTGGTGTTTTCAGCAATGGAATTCATTTTACAAATTTAAAGATTTAAATAAAGAGTTGTAAATGCTGAATAAGGTGGTCATAATTGGGGTAAACAGCAGTGTACAGCATATATATTTCTGCAAACAAAATAGTTACATGCTACATGCAAATCCTAAAAAATGTTTGTGAACTTCATGTACATTGTAATATATCTTAAATACACACTTACATTCACAGTTTAATTCTCTTCATGCAGTGTGTTATTTGAAGCGTAGTGACAATTACTACTGAAATTCACAAAGGCTGTGATTTTAATCTGCAAAATGCTGTAAAAATGGTGCAGTAGAAATCAGTTCCATTCGCTGCATTTCTTTCTAGTTTTCCCTCATCAGTTATGTAAAGTGTTTTATGCTACATGTAATATTGCAGAATACAATTTTATTTGCATCAGTTTGATGTGTTTTACCATGATGGTTAGTATAGTGTGAAAGACACCTTCTATACTTTATCAGCTTTTTTTCTAAGCTGTTTGTAATTAGCTTTGGTTTATCATGTGACTTTCACATATTAGTGCTTCAATAAGTTGTTATGAGTTAGTGAATTACGGTCGTTTGATGTTAATTAAAGTTAAATCTGTAAAAGCTGAAAATTTGCTGGGATAATTATGGTTTTCTGGCATCCACAGCTGTCTTTTTTTCTGAAAATGTCACTATTTTTTACAGTGTGATTTCTGTGTTTATTTAGAGAGCTAGTATCTTAAAGAATACCATAGAATTATCCCAGCAGTAGTGCCGAAAATGACAAAACCTCCAACAGCAATAGCAACAAAATATTTTCTGATAAAACCTAAAAATCCAGTAGATCCATCTCGTTGTTTTTTTGTGGTTAAGGGAACATCTTCTCCATCTTGGTTTGAGTTTGTATGTAAATTTCCATAATCTTCCAGAACAAAAATGAAGCACATTTTATTTTAAATACAATCTTTTTTTATTCCTTAACATTCCTCATTTGATTTAAGAACTGTATAATTAATACATTTTGATATAACATTGCAAGATAATTATTTAAACTTGGAATACTTACCTGGCAAGTAATATGAAGTCAGATTCTGAATTGGAAAAAATATTATAAAAATGTACGCATTAAAACAATAAAAAAGATAAAATCCTCCTTTAGAGACTACAAAAATTATGATTTTTGAACTTACAATCAATGCAATAACACTAGAAAATTAATCTACAGCATCTCCAAAAATGACAAAAATAAATAAGGAGATTGCATCAAATCATTGTAAAATATCTAAAACTGTTATATTTTTGTTAATAAATTATAGTTGAGAAAATGCCATGACAATAGCTATGGTGATAACTGATAAGCAGACCTACCTTGGACTTGATGTACAGTGCAAGTTTATTGATTGCGTCTTTATTCTTCTGACAGTTCATAAACCCATTGTCCTCATTGAACAGAAAGTCGACTAGATACGTATTCTCTTTTTTTATAGAATTGTTGCTGTCTGGTATGGTTTTCTCAGGGTCAATTGTAGGATAAAGCACAGCAATGATGACTTGTTTGTCAGCTGCAAGATAATTAAAATGCACAGTAAATAATCAGTAAATAAATTGTGATTTATCGTGATTCAAGCTTTAAATTCGTAAGTGACCTTGGACAACCATAAGACTCCTGATTGCAGCATCAATGTCAGTTCCAGCACGAGAAGTAATGAGGCAGAAATACAGTATGAAACCACAATGATCAATGACAGTGACCTCCCTCAGGCCATATACTTCCTTATGAAGACGTCTCTGAAAATCTCCTACGAACTTATCCATTGTTTGGCCTGTGTACAAAATAAAAGTAAAAGGATAAACTGGTTTAGAATATAAAGGGTACAATTTAAAAATGCACATGAAAACAGCACTTTAATATAACTTACATATTACAATTTTATCAAAGTTTCAGTACATTCCTTAAGACATTTATACTCTGCAGTAGCCTACAATATCAGTGCACACAACTGCACAGTGATGGGAGGGGCTCACGGTTTGCTTTGGACATTACCCTACAGTGCACACATAGATGACTTCTCTCCCCTTCTCTATGTTGGATTAATATTTAGCCTACTTGCAGCAACACTGAGATGTTGTTAAGCTTGTGGAGAGCAAGTTGCACAATCTAATTGTCGTGGAAAAACATAGTGCACTTTTTTAAGCTATAGCTATTTTTTTTTCTAGGCCCAATCGGTGATAGTGCATTTTCATACCTCATTAACACATTCACACAAGGCTAATACTTACATTTTACAGAGGTATATTTGGGAACATTTTTGAAAGTGAATTAAAGTGAAATAACGTAGGTTACTCACTGTTTTTATCTTGAGACGCAGAGAGAGGTTTGTGCTGCTGCTTGATGTTTGAGTGCTGGATCATGAGTCACTGTGCAGCTACTTTCGGCTTTGTTTTCTTCAAGCGCTTGACTTTCACTTTTATAAGCAGATAAACCTCCAGTAATTGGTCAGTGCAGCTACTGATTTACAGCATCTAATTTTTTTTATTTTTGGATTATATATTTTTATTTTGCTTTTTTAAAAGTTAACAATACAAAACATCAAAACTATAAGCAGCAAACAAGCTAAAGTAAAACACACACACACACACACACACACACACACACACACACACACACACACACACACACACAGACAGTATATAAAAATAAATAAGTAAAATAAAATAAAAAATAAATAAATAAAAAGGGAGGAGATACAGTATAAAACAGTGGAGAAAAACAATTTTGTTAAATCAAATCATGTGGTACTGTTTTAATATAATTCAAAAATGGATTCTAAATCTTTTTAAATAATTCACCCTTTCCTCTCAAAGAATATGTGATCTTCTCCAATGGTATACAGTTGCAAACTTCTGAGATCCACAGTCCAATTGGTACATCAATGTCTGTTTTCCATTTTAAAGCAATGCATTTTTTAGCTATTGTCAGCAACATTTCAGTAAGCTTAATAGCATGATTATGCTGGAGGTTAGAATTTGTATAATTGCCCAATAAACATATCTTTGGATCCAATGGAAAATCAATTCCATGAATGTGTGATGTAATATTGCATACTTGTACCCACAACACTTTCACTTATAGGGCACAGCCATGTAGAATGCAAAAATGTACCTTCTTCTATACCACATCTGAAGCAGAGGGGAGAAATACTATTTTTAAATTTGTGTAATCTGGATGGAGTATAGTAAAGCTGGTGTAAAAAGTTAAACTGGATTGGTCTAAATCTGGAGTTCAAAGTTGAGGTAACCCCATCTCTACATAGCTGACCCCACAGGTCATTTTCCAAATCCTGTTCCAATCTAGTTTTAGATTTATCTGGGTCATTCAAAGGTTGTCTTAGCATAAAAGCATCATATATTCTAGAAATTGTTTTATGTAATGGTTTATCAGAGAAAACAAGTTCCTCCAGTTAAATTGGGTATCTTAGGAGAATTTTTTTATTTGACCCTTAAACAATCCCTTAATTGCAAATAACTAAAGAATTCTTTATTGGTCATGATGTATTTATTTTTTAATTGTTCAAGTGACATCAAAACACCATCATCAAAACAGTAAATGTGTAATTTTCTTATCTGCCCAAGTTTTATTTATTTATTTTTTTGACAGCACATTGGAAGCAATCTGTTCCCCCGTAAAGGTATTTTGGGAGAAAGAAATGTCTCTTGTCCCAACATCAACTGAAGTTTGTACCATATCTGAACTGAGTGGATAAGTTTGGTTCTAGTTGGTTCTAGTTTTTATCAATTTTTCATCCCATGCATATATATTAGTGGGAGACTCCTCTTTCATCTCAAATGTCTCCATATTAAGCCATGACGGGTAAGGGGTTTCTGCGAACATCTGTGCCAGATACCTGGATCGGGCTGCCCAATAATACAACTTAAAATTGGGGAGCCTCTGTCCTCCTTTGCTGTAGTCTAAAGCCAGTTTGTCAAGACCAACCCTTGCGGTTTTCCGATGAAGTTATTTATTGATAGCCTATGATTCTAACAGAAAATTTTTACTTTTTATTTTTGCTAAACAGTCTACATATAAATAAGTCAAAACCTGTATAAAGGCTACATTTTGTTATTAATGTAATAGAATATAAATTATATTTAATAATATATCTCCTATGAACCTGTCCATTGTTTGGCCTGTGTACAAAATAAAAGTAAAATGATGAACTGGTTTAGTATATAAAGGGTACAATTTAAAAATGCACATAAAAACAGCACTTTAAAATATCTTACATATTACAATTTTATGCACACAAAGTTTCAGTACAGTCCTTAGTGCATTTACACTCTGCAGTAATCTACAATATCAGTGCTTGGCCCCTGACACAACTACACAGTGATGGGAGGGGCTGTGTGCAAAAGAGGGAAATAATCTCATAATGAAACTAGGCTACTTAAAGTGATAGTTCACCAAAAATCACAATTTCACTACCATTTACTAGTGTAACATTCTGGTTCTGAACATTTCTGAATTTATTTATTTTGTTGAACACAAAATAAGATAAGTAGATTAAAACTATTTCAATATACCTTTACTATTTTCACTTCATACTTTTTTAAATATATGCTTGTCTACGTTTATTATATTTTAAATACACACAAGAATTTTCTTGCCTTTTTACTGATTTTTTATTTTGAAAAACGTCTCACATCAAGGTATAATCATGACCAATATTGTTTACTCTATCTCCTCCAGCTTGTAGCACAATGAAATCTTACTGTTATTGCTTTGGGTGGTACTCTACCACTGATAGATGACCTCTCTCCCTCTCTCTATCTTGGATTAATATTTAACCTGCATTGCAGCAGTGCTGGGCTGTGGTCAAGCTTGTGGAGAGCAAGTTGAGCAACCTGATTATCATGGAAAAACAAAGTGTAATTTTAAAGCTAATTAATTTTAGCCTGATATTTAATCGATTTGGTCATTACAGAATGCTCTAGTCTAAACACTTTTTAGGCTTGATCTGTGATAATGCACTTTCATACCTCATAAACACATTCACACAAGGCTACTTACACATTTTACAGTGATAAATTTGGGAACATTTCTGGAAGTGAATTAAAATAAAACAAAGTAGGTTACTCACTGGTTTTAATCTTGAGACGCAGAGAGAGGTTTGTGCTGCTGCTTGTTGTTTGAGAGCTGAATCATGAGTTACTGTGCAGCTACTTTCATTTTCATTTTATTCAAGCTTGACTTTCACTTTCATAAGCAGATAAACCTCCAGTAATTGGTCAGTGCAGCTACTGATTTACAGCATCTAACTTTTAATAGTCTTAGACAGAAAGTGAAACTTTAATAACTGAAGTTATTTATTGGTAGCCTATGATTCTAACAGAAAATTGTTACTTTTTATTTTTGCTAAACAGTCTACATATAAATAAGTCAAAAACTGTACAAAGGCTACATTTAGTAATAGAATATAAATTATATTTAATAATATATGTGATAAAGAATTATTTTAGTTTTGTTGCCTTTTTCACCCTTTCACTTTAGTCCAAGGTGATGGAGGTATGAGTGCGACTTAAAATAGATAATTTTGATAATAGATAATATCTGCTAGCAGAGGGTTTCAGACATTTTAGAATAGCTCACCATCTTTCAGCAAGTCAGTGAAAACTAGTTTAGTTGTCAGTTAAACAGGTTTTATCAAATAAGTAATTTCTCAGGAGGCCAACCAAGTTTAGCTAAAGCTGTAAATAGTAATAAAAAATAAGACTATATAATATTAACAAATTTTAAAATAAAAATATCATAACAAAATTCCCATTCAGATAAACCTGTTCTGAGCTTAAACTTTTCCTTTCTGTTACCAGATTTCAGAATTTTAAGAGTTTTAAGAATTCAGAGGCCCCTGGGCACAGTGTCTTGTAGGGCCCCCTACAAGACCGCACCCCTATAGTTGAATTAAAAAATAAGATTAATATAATATTTTTTAAATAAAGTTACTCTATAATGTTTTGCCCACATTTTTAAAATAAATGACATAGTACATATTTATAGTCAACAAAGATTTACCTGATTTTAAAAGCATTTAAATTACACTTTGATAAAAATAAAATACTAATAAAACTAGTGAAAATGAATGGTTTTTAATATACTTGTTCAAGTTCACAAAAGCAGTACTAAAAATGTATATTTAAGGGTATTTTTAATGTATAACTTCTACAATCTTATAATGCATAATTTGGATATAACACCTCTCCAATCCAGTTCTATGAATCTGAGTCCTCCATTATACACACACTTATTAATGATTTCTACTGTCTCCCTCGTGATGAAGAAGAGTAGGCAAAAAGCACTTGATTTTAAGGCTGAAAGTATCTGAAATCACACACCACACCAGTTCTCTCCTGTCTCTCTCCTCTTCAGGGGGCTTTTTCGGTCTCTCTCTCTCCATTTTCTGTCTGTCTCTCCTATTCAGACACACGATAAGTCCAGTCTGCGCTGCGGTTAGCTTTCTCCGCCTGGTTAACATTAGCTTGATAACTAGCCAACGTTCCCTATAGTTTCTTCTTTACCCTCATTCTCCTCATCATGGATCTGTTTGAAGAAGGTGTGTGTATACATGGAACATGCCTCAATAAAGATGCCTCCTCTCCTCTTTTTCTCTTGCATTTGCTACATCCACTTAATCTATGACCACTACTACACTACAGTCTGCCCAATTCAGCGCGGGTTATTTCAAAACTTTCCTTTCTGTTGAAAATAAATGTATTAACAATCTGATATGTAATGGGAGATATGTAACGCGTTCATCAGTCGCTGGATTCGAACCGGGTTCATGATCGATCGCCTCTAAACACATTGCCATGCTCTTTATGAGCTACACCACTCCCACTTGCTGTCAATTACGCTCTTTAGTTGTGTTGTCTCTGTCGATCAAACGGTGCTGGCGGGAAGCACTTGATTAACTTATTCCAACGAGGTGTGCTATTTGCACTTAGCCTAAATAGACACTCCAAAATCAGCATTTTTTTGCACCCTCGCAGGGGCCCTAAGTCTGCATGGGCCCCTGGGCCTGTGCCCATAATGCCCATTGGTTAAACAGTACATATATTCTAAGAAATATGCAGAAGTCAAACAGTGGAAACTGCTTAATTCTTTAGATTAAAAATGAGACGTACCATTCTGTTATCTGAAGCCAATTTAATTTACTAATGTGATTTTATTTGCATAGAAAAAATATTAAACATCTACTTACAGTAGCATTGAGCATAACATATTTATTTAAAATTGATACAACACACTTATGACATTCATGTGTTACGTATTGAGAAACTTTTTATTTTGACAATGCCGGTGTGTATTGTGCCTGTGTGTTGTATCCATCCTTGTCTATCTCTTTCTCTCCACATGAGTGGAGATCAGGTGCAGCTGTGAGAGGCGCAGCACTAATTATAAAAACACACTGTTGGCGCTGTTCGATGAGTTTGTGTTTGTTTGTTTAAAGTGTATATATACTTGCATGGGAGGAAATGGGTAAAGAAATCTATTGGCTTTAGTTTGGCTTGCAGTTTTTCAGCACACAAAAAAATTACAATTCAGATAGACATTGTTTAAAACAAAGTTTAAAATAAGTAAATGCTCTTTAAAACAGCTAAACTTAATAGAGATATTTGCCAAAAGGCCTACAACTAATAAGACAAATATTGCTCCCCCAGGGTGGAGACCGCAGTCTCATCAGCACCTGAGCTGGGGGAACTCCAGGCCCAGTCCATGTCTCTTTCAGATCCAGCTGCCAGCTGTGCAGCCTCCTTGCATGGAACCGATACCATTCAAGGTGTTTTCAACAATTTTATCTGACAGACTGGCTGATGTGCTTTCATTTTCTCCATCTCACTCGCAGCAAGTTCAGGTGAGGGAGTGTTTAATAAGCAACCCTAGCAGGAAAATATAATTTTATATTTCAAAAAAAATATCTTAATATTAAAAAGGAAACAGGCGATGCAGTGGCGCAGTAAGTAGTGCTGTCGCCTCACAGCAAGAAGGTCGCTGGGTCGCAGGTTCGAGCCTCGGCTGGGTCAGTTGGCGTTTCTGTGTGGAGTTTGCATGTTCTCCCTGCCTTCGCGTGGGTTTCCTCCGGGTGCTCCGGTTTCCCCCACAGTCCAAAGATATGCGGGATAGATGAATTGGGTCCGTAGTGTGCATGAGTGTGTGTGTGGATGTTTCCCAAAGATGGGTTGCAGCTGGAAGGGCATCCGCTGTGTAAAACACATGCTGGATAAGTTGGCGGTTCATTCCGTTGTGGATACCCCAGATCAATAAAGGGACTAACCCGAAAAGAAAATGAATGAATGAATAAAAAGGAAACATAAGTTTGATTCTATCAATGTTGTAACAAATACCCTTAAATAATGTAGCCTTTGACAGCAAGCATCAGTGTTTCTTGAGATTGAAATAAGAATAAGGGATGATGGGACTGTTCAGTATGTGCGTACCTTGGAATAAAATCCTCCAGGCACCCCTGACAACTACTACACTACAGTCTGCTCAATTCAGCATGGGTTATTTCAAAACTGACGTTTCCACTCTTGACCAATCACCGCATTCTGTTTAGTTTAGTAAAAAAGTGCTTTTTATTGATTATACATAATGTCATTTTCTGACAACTTAAATATAAAGATATGTTTGGGTGTTCTGTGTTTGTAATTAGGTAATTAGTCTACCGAAATGTGAATATTAAGTATTAAGCTGATCGGTCAGTTCTTGTCACATGACATGCAGTTTTCAACTAGTGCGCCTGGGAAATGCGCGTGCACAAAAGACGCGATAAGTGAATGGCGCCATAAGCAGCTACTCTCCTCTTCACATTTAGAAGATACCTTCACTCCCGATCCTGCACAAAAATCCAGTTTAGCCTGATTAGGCTGAGTTGGACCGCCGTGTTTTTGGGCGCCGGGGTCCTCCTTGGTGACAAGTATCGTCTTAGAATGCTTTCTGTTAAAATGCTTGAACAAGTTGCTGGTCGAGTTAAAAGCAGTCAAATGTTCTTTAGAGACTGGACATTTTACACAGCATTTTACGACAATATTTTTGTTTTTATGCTCAATGAATTTATTGAAGTAATGTCTGTATTTCCACTTGAAGAAGCAGCTGCACTCGACAGAAGCTATTTCAGCTCGCATTCTCCAGCAATGTAAAAGCGCATGCTTATTAACCGACTTTGCAGCGGAAAACCTGATCTAAAAGAAGCATTTTTTTTCTTCTAAATATTATATTTGTAACGCAAGTAACGCAATTACATTGACTTTAGTAACTGTAAATTACACAAATGTAAAATGTAATTCGTTACATTACTGCGTTCCTCAAAAATGTAAATAGAATACAGTAACACATTACTGTGGAACACATTACACCCAACTCTGGTTATGATATAAAATGAATGCATAAAACATTGAAAGGAAGGTTAACCTGCATGTTAAATAACCTGACTGATGTTGCATAATTTTACATTGTTGTAGATGCTGTTTTGCTGAATTATTTAGCTTTTGTCTCAATCATGTAGGAATCTAAAGAGTACCTGCCCTAATTGCAACAAAACATGTTGCCATGCGCTTTACACCATTCATGTTGCTTTCAATTACGCTCTTTAGTAATGTTGTCTTTGTCGATCAAACAGTGAAAGGCTAAAATCGCTCAAATAGCTTAGTCCAACGAAGTGCGTTACATGCACTTAGCCTAAATACACACTTCAAAATCGAAATTTTTCTCGTCTCACAGGGGCCCCAAGTGCGCACAGGCCCCTGTGCCTGTGCCCATAATGTCCACTGGTTAATCTGGCTCTGGGTGAAATACTCTGTTTACTGCTTAATGATTTAAGGGAAGGCCATTTTTCTTTTGTCACTTTTCTCATGTTATGGATAGGCAATGATGGCAAAATTGTTGTTTTATTTATAAATCTTTATTTTTGGTTTAGGTAAGAGATGCTTAATATTAGGCAACGTACTTTGTTTTGTTTGTTGTTTTGGCCTTTTGTTCCCTTATCACCATTTTTGATTGGAAATATTCATGTTTAATAAATCTGTTAACCCCTTTTTGACAACCTGTGTGTGTGTGCTTGGGGAGCAGGTAAG
Organism: Danio kyathit; assembly: GCA_903798195.1. Taxonomy (NCBI): domain Eukaryota; kingdom Metazoa; phylum Chordata; class Actinopteri; order Cypriniformes; family Danionidae; genus Danio; species Danio kyathit. The sequence continues at coordinate 45,195,733 of LR812523.1, read as the reverse complement.
GGGACTCCGGGTGACCGCTTTTAATAGACAGTTCACCAGCATGGACCACGCCACATTTTGAGCTAGACTTTATTGTAGGGATGAAAGAAATGGTAAGGGAACAGTGGGATGATGGGGAAGGGAGGTAAGAGGATAAACAGTGAACAGGTATAGGTAGGTTGATCGAGCATCCTACGATGATGCCCAGATACTCAGAGTGGAGGTACCGTCTTTAAATATTTTGGTAGAGGGATTGGATTCAACCTAGTAATGAAGAGAGGGTTATAGGATTGTTATTGGGAAGCAAGGAAATAGAGAGAGAGAGAGATGCTGGAGGGCTGGTCTGCCTTATATAAGTTTTTAGGGAGAAGGTGATTGGTTAAGGAGACAAAGTAAGGCGTGGTTCCCTGCCAAACTTTGTTAACAAATTAACTCCATTCATCCTTATCTTTATGTGCATAGGGTGGTGCTTCCGCTACGTAACAAATTGTTAAAATAAAACAATAAGTGAAAATTATAAATTGTATAAGATTTGAAATGCTAAAAACTGTCTTACTGATAAATGGGTAAAACTTTGTTGTTTTAAAGATAACAGCAAAGTATAAAGATTTAAAATGACAATTCATTACCATTTGCGAGCTGCCATTTGAACTCATAATCTTTTATTAGAGTCATTAAAAATAAACTCCTTTTCTTATTTGACTCATGCACAGTATATAACAGACATACTGTAACAAATCAAAACTGCAGGCTGAACAAAGCAAATTAGCATAAAGCACAAGTTACTCAAAACGCATTTTGTCATCATTCATTGTAACTTAAACACATAACAGTTAGAATCAGTAATATCTATTCACCATAACTCACATAATGTAATTACTAAATCTAGATCTAAAGATCTAAATAAGGAGTTGAATAAATGCTGAAAAAAGTGGTAATATTTGGGGTAAACAGCATGAAGCTTAGTGACAATTACTTGCTAAGAATCAGTTCCATTCGCTGCATTTAATTTTTCTCATCAGTTATATAAAGTGTTTTATGCTACATGTAATATTGTAGAATACAATTTTATTGCAGCACTTTGAAGTTGTGTTATAGTATAGTGATGGTTAATAGCATGAAAGACAGCTCCTATTCTTTATCATTTTTTTAGGCTGTTTGTAATTGGCATTAGTTTACTATGTGACATTCATATATTGGTGCTTTAATAAGTTGTTATGAGTTAGTGAATTACCGTAAGTTAAATCTGTAAAAGCTGAAATTTTGCTGCTATAATTCTTTTGGCATCCACAGCTGTCTTTTTTTCCTGAAAATTTCACTATTTTACAGTGTCAATTTTCTATTCATTTAGATAGCTAGTACCAAAACAATACCCTTAGAATTTTCCAAAGAGCAGTACGGAAAAATAAGACAAAACCAATGAAAACAATACAAGCAACACCATTTTTTCGGATAAAATTTACAATTCCATTGAACCTGCCTCGGGGAAAATCTTCTCCATTCTGGTTTGAGTATGTACGTGCATTTCCATAATCTTTCAGAGAAAAATATGAAGCATATTTTATATAAGATACAACAACAAAAAAAATTCTTTAACATTCCTCATTTGTCTTTGTTGTATAATTAATACATTTTGATATAACATTGCAAGAGAATTAATAGAGAATAAGTTAAACCTGGAGTACTTACTTTGCAAGTAATATGAAGTCAGATTCTGAATTGGAAATAAATATAATAATTAATAATAATATGTATTAAAACAATAAAAATGATAAAATCTATTTTAGAGACTACAACAATTATGATTTTTGAACTTCCAATTAATGCAATAACACAAGATAATTAATGTATAACAGCATCTCCAAAATGACAAAAAATAAATCAGGAGATTGCATCAAAATCATTAAAAAATAAAACTTTATTATATTTTTATTAATAAATTATAGTTGAGAAAATGCCATGACAATAGCCATGGTGATAATCCCAGACCTACCTTGGACTTGATGTATAGTGCAAGTTTATTGATTGCGTCTTTATTCTTCTGGCAATTCATGAACCCATCATCCTCGTTGAACAGAAAGTCAACTAGATACGTGTTCTCTTTCTTTATAGCGTTGTTGCTGTCTGGTATGGTTTTCTCAGGGTCAATTGTAGGATAAAGCACAGCAATGATGACTTGTTTGTCAGCTGCAAGATAATTAAAGTGCACAGCAAATAATCAGTAAATAAATTATGTTTTGTCGTGATTCAAGCTTTAAATTTGTAAATGACCTTGCACAAGCATAAGACTCCTGATTGCGGCATCAATGTCAGTTCCAGCACGAGAAGTGATGAGGCAGAAATACAATATGAAACCACAATGCTCAATGATATTGACCTCATTCAGGCTATATACTTCCTTATGAAGACGTCTCTGAAAATCTCCTACGAACCTATCCATTGTTTGGCCTGTGTACAAAATAAAAGTAAAAGGATAAACTGGTTTAGAATATATAGGATACAATTTTTAAAAATGGACATATTGCAATTTTATCAAAGTTTCAGTACAGTCCTTAAAACATTTATACTCTGCAATAGCCTACAATATCAGTGCTTGGCCCCTGACACAAATGCACAGTGATGGGAGGGGCTGTGTACAAAGGAGGGAAATAATCTCATATTAATGAAACTAGGCTACTTAAAGTGATAGTTCACCAAAAATCACAATTTTGCTCCAATTTACTTCCACTGAACATTCTGGTACTGAACATTTCTGAATTTATTTCTTTTATTGAACACAAAATAAGATAAGTAGATTAAAACTATTTTACCATTTCCACTTCATACTTTTAAAAATAGAAACATGTCTACATTTATTATATTTGAAATACATGCAAGACTTTTCTTGCCTTGTTACTGATTTTTTTTTTATTTTGAAAAACGTCTCACATCAAGGTATAATCATGACCAATATTGTTTACATTATCTCCACCAGCTTGTAGCACAATGAAATCTTACTGTTATTCTTACTGACTTTTCCTCTTTCTGTCTTGGATTAATATTTAACCTGCATTGCAGCAGTGCTGGGCTGTGGTCAAGCTTGTGGAGAGCAAATTGAGCAACCTGATTATTGTGAGAAAACAAAGTGTACTTTTTAAAGCTAATTAATTTTAGCCTAATATTTAATCGATTTGGTCATTACAGAATGCTCTAGTCTAAACACTTTTTTCTAGGCTCGAGCTGTGATAATGCACTTTCATACCTCATAAACACATTCACACAAGGCTAACATACTTAGCACACATTTTACAGTGGTATATTTGGGAAAATATTTGGAAGTGAATTAAAGTAAAACAAAGTAGGTTACTTACTGGTTTTAATCTTGAGACGCAGAGAGAGGTTTGTGCTGCTGCTTGTTTTTTGAGAGCTGAATCATGAGTCACTGTGCAGCTTTCATTTTCATTTTATTCTAGCTTGACTTTCACTTTCATAAGCAGATAAACCTCCAGTAATTGGTCAGTGCAGCTACTGATTTACAGCATTTAATTTTTAATAGCCTTAGACAGAAAGTGAAACTTTAATAACTGAAGTTATTTATTGGTAGCCTATGATTCTAACAGAAAATTATGTTATTTAAATTATTTTTTCTTATGCTAAACAGTCTACATATAAATAAGCCAAAAACTGTAAGCTATATTTGGTTATTAATGTAATAGAATATAAATTATATTTAATAAAAATATCATAAAAATTTCATTCAGATAAACCTGTTCTGACCTGTAAACTCTTCCTTTCTGCTATCAGATTTCCAGCACTGAACTGACCTGGCAAAAGGCACGTTTATACTGTAGTGGGAAGGACAGCCTGTTGCTCATCCTGGGGAATGACAGCAGGGAGTGGGTTAGTAACACACAGACACAAACTAACATGTAGAAAATAGCAGATCAACCTTTTATGATCTCATCTAATGCCTGTTTTGTTTTCTTCATTCAGGATTATATTGTGCAACACGCTATTCTTTCATCTAAAGCTTACTGGATTGCATGTAACAGCAGGCATGTAAAAACTTTGAGCAATGGGCGTTGTCTGTGCTGACCAGCACGTGTTTACCCTCCAGCACCAGTAAAAAATGATGCAGAGTGAGATACAGCTCCAGGCAGTTGATATGCCAATGCAACCAGGTCCCTTTCCACAGGCTCGCAGCTGCATGCTCGCAACACATGGCCCCCAGCCCGTGTTGGAAGCATCCGTCGAAACGACGATATGGCTGGACATTTGTCCTTCAGGTCTATGGCTGCAAACCAATCCCGAGGATGAACGCACCAGAGGATGCGCTTCTGCGTAAGCATTCTGAACGGCTGCTTGTGAAGACAGCACTTCAGAACACGCAGATCTGGGATTGGCCGTAGCCCACCGCTCTTTTTGGGTACGATGAAGTACGGGCTGTAAAACCCGCTCCTCATCTCGGCTGGAGGGACTGGCTTGATTGCATCCTTCGCCAGGAGGACAGCAATCTCCTCCTCTTGACAGGGGCGGATGCAAGGCTGACCCTGGTGAAATACACACCAATGAACTTGGGAGGCTGTATCGTGAATTGAATTGCGTAGCCGAGTCTGATCATACGAATGAACCATCGCGACGGGCTGCCCAACGCTAACCAGAGCCCTCGCAAGTAGCACCATTGGCACGATCGCTGATGCACTAGCAGTGGGGCAACGTGGAGTGGGAGGGCTCAACTGGGGTCTCACGGAAGAGCAGGAGGCTAGAGGTTCACTCTCACCTCGCACCCAGGCTCTGGAAGGGGGGCTGGGAGTGTGAGAGAAGGAAGACCGTCCTCCCACACTCAAAGAGCCACTGGCGAAGTGCACTGATTCTGCCAGCTGGAAGGCATAGCGTCCCAGGTTGGCAGTGTTCGAGCTGTCATATTCGTGGAAGGGGAAGAATGCTCTTTCTTTGAGATTTTGGTGGCATTGAAAAACGCTGTTGGATAGTGTAGAGCCCGGCCCTCCGCTGGGGAAAGGGCAAGTTCCCTCTTCTCCGCATGGCCCGTTTCAGGGATCCTTCTTATCCGTTTACCGGACTTAGCGGCGCTTTGCGCTGCCGCTTAGCTGGAGGCACAGGCGGGGGCAGCGGAGCAGGTCTTAAAGCCCCAGGCAGGCACCCTTGGCAAGGAGCAGTGGATGTGGATGGCTCGGCGGGGGGAGCTGTCTTACAGTCCCGCCGATAGATGACTCTGCCCATCGCATCCAACTGCTCCTTCACCGCTGTGAATTCCTGGGTGATTTCACAGACGGTGACACTGAAAAGGCCTACCTGGGATATGGGTGTGTTAAGAAAACGAACTTTGTCAAATTCACGCATATCAGCCAGGTTTAGCCAGAGGTGGCATTCCTGGACCACTAATGTGGCCATCGTCCTTCCAAGGGCACTCGGCGGCGACTTGGGGGTACGCAGAGCATAGTCGGTTGCAGTGCGGAGCTCGTGCAATAAGCCTGGGTCGGAACTACCCTCGTGCAGCTGGGCCAACGCCTGCGCTTGGTAGCGCTGGTAGGTGGCCATCGCATGCAAGGCAGAAGCAGCCTGGCCCGCAGCTGTGTAGGCTCTGGCCCAGATGGAGGCAGATAACCTACATGCCTTGGACGTGAGAAGAGGCTGACCACGCCAGGAAGAGGCACCATGCGGGCATATATTGACCGCAATGGCACATTCGATCTGGGGAATAGACTCGTATCCCCTGGCTGCTTGGCTGTCAAGGGTGGTGAGGGCGGAAGCACACACAGATCGGGCAGAAGAGGTGCCCTCCAAGATTGCGTGAGCCTACTGTGCACCTCCGGTAGAAAGGGGACGGGAGGCTTAGAAGGTCTGGCCTTCTTATTATCCTCCATGTAACACCCATCTAGTCGGCCCGGCCGCGAGGCTGGGGGAGGAACCATCTCCAGACCCACGACTGAAGCAGCCCGGGAAAGCACGGCCATCATGTCTGCTTCAGGACCGACGCCGCGCTCACCATCCTGGAGGAAGGGATTGGGTTCGGTTCCTCGTCAGACAGTGATAACCCACCCTCTGATGCAACGATGGACATCATCCGTTATCTGGGGACAGACCACCGCATCCAGAAACGCATGGTCGAAACGACATCTTGAAAAAGACGCGCTGCACAACCGTGTTACTCTTTTAGGAAACTTGTTAAATACAAACTGCTCTGGAGGGCTGGACCCAAAGAACGCCAGGCAAGGGAGAAACCCAGCTCGACTGTCTGCTGCCGCGTATCACACACTCTGGACCGGGAGAAGCAGCCTGCTTTCTCGTTCTCTCTCTTCTGTGATGAACACTCTGAGAAACCCTCATAAAACTCTTTTAGAAGCTTTGTGAAAGGCTCTAAAAAGTGAAATGGATGCCTCTGCGTGGCACGAGCGGCGTCTTTATACAACACTGATTGTAATTGACGCCAGCTGTGCACGCTGACGCTGCCAACTCATTGCATTTCATTGGCCCGTTTTATTACTCTTTCAGATGATTGGATTCTGACGAAATCCCCATAGTGGAAGTTTTCACATAGCTTTAAAGTTCCCCTCCTGATGGGGAACCAGGAGAGCCAAATAATGTTTCAGATAAAGAAGACTGTGTGCAATCGACTGCATCTGGGAAGCTGAATGATGCCCGAGGCTCAAATTCTTTCCAATTTATCTGTAAAACACCAGCCACTGAAAACTAACCACTTTACATATATTCTAAGAAATATGCAGAAGTCAAACAGTGAAAACTGCTTAATTCATTGGATTAAAAATGAGACTTCCCATTCTGATATCTGAAGCCAATTCAATTAAATTAATAAGTGTTGACAACTATCAACGCTGGAACGTTACCGTCAGTGTGTTTAAATGACCACGTTTGCAAATGACTGCATTTGCACTTTCTCAGACATTTAGCGTTAGTAACGTTAGGCTAGTTCTGTAGTCAACTTTTTCCTCCGGCATGATATTGTGGTTAAAACTATTGGCTAAACTTTGCATGTACACAACATTTCCGTTTCGTTAAAGGCATTTAGTGCGTTGTAAACAGCCACCTGTCTGTCAAATTAATTAACTGCTTTATATTTTAGCAGCCTAACAACCAAGGGGAAGTCCCTGCCCTGGCAATATAACTTACTACCACAACCCATTTCCCCTCACTTTGGAGAGTTGTTAAAGCATATATGGTAAGTAAATCAACTTAAATTTATTCATTCATTTTCTTTTCGGCTTAGTCCCTTTATTAATCCATGGTCGTCACAGCGAAATGAACCACCAACTTATCCAGCACATGTTCTACGCAGCGGATGCCCTTCCAGCTGCAACCCATCTCTGGGAAACATCCATTCACACTCATACACTACGGACAATTTAGCCTACCCAATTCACCTGTACTGCATGTCTTTGGACTGTGGGGGAAACCGGAGCACCCGGAGGAAACCCACGCAAATGCAGGTGGAACATACAAACTCCACACAGAAATGCCAACTGACCCAGCCGAGGCTCGAACTAAATGCACATGTGTTCAAATGACATGCATTTTGTGCTTTTTCAGAAATTAAAAGTGTTTGTTCACCTATAAAATAAAATTAACACTTTATTCTGTATTTTAGTACAAAAACTAGCAAGGGAAGACCACTGCATCTGCTTTTGCAATGCCTCCAGATACTATTGCATTTCATGGAATACACGTCACCATGTATTGTTTATTTTATACAAATTAAGATTTGGCTCATTTGTTGCTTTTGTATAGTTACCTAACAAATGCATCTAAAGACCGTGAAATTGCTTGTCATTTTGTAAATTAATGTATATTCTTGTTTATTGTATTGGTTTGTACAGGTTTGATTTGTAGAATTATTATCTTTTTCTTTTTTAAATCTGAAGGTTATGCATGTGTTACTGTAGATACTAATGTATTGTTTTGTTTTGTTTTGTTTTTAACAGTCACAGTTCTCCATACAATAATACAAGACCCTGACAGTGACGATGGCTGAATGAAGACAGATTGAGATGGTGTATTTCCAGAGTTGGTGGAATGACCAAGCACACCTTCTTGGACATTCGTGGTGATTATAATGAAGGTATGTCATGTACAATAATAATAAAAGTTTGATAAAGTTCTGCATTTGTTTCACAATAAGCTGAGAGGGTAGTAGAGCATTAGAGAATAACAAATGACATGAAGGTAATAAGTTTCTATTTTGGGTTAACTGTTACTTAAATAATGTTCTGCTCTTTGCTTTGCACTTTCCCACCCTCTGTCTGTCCTAATATTTTAAATTCTATTTGGACTCGAAACATCTGCTAGACTCCTGGAAAGGTGGTATTGATACTGTATATGGAAGGGCCTAACAAGTTGAATATGGTAAAGAAACACACACTGGTTGCATGTTGCTTAATTAACAGTTTCCCTATTTCATAATTCATGTTTTGTTTTTGTTTATTTACTGTTATGAATTGTGTACAAACTGCAGCATTGCACTTGGTCAATTATTGATGTTGAAACTTTTATTAGACTTTTTTTGACATTTGTGTAGATTTAAATATTATATTGTATAAGAAATAACATAGAGAGAATTAAGTCGGACAAAAACTGACAGAAAATGTTCTTGCTGTTTCTAGTACAAGTTTTTGTACCATAATGTACACCACCAACCCAGACAATATACAGTTTCACTTCAAACTATTACAAATGTAACTAAAAGTAATTTTTTAAGTTAATAATTTTTAGAGAAAATATCAGGATCACATAATGCAATTTAGGGGGGGGGGGGGGGGGGGGGGGGGGGGGGGGGGGGGGGGGGGGGGGGGGGGGGGGGGTTTGGGGGGAAGACATAAATCACAAAATACAGAAAACTGTTAGCTTATGGATATTTTTTTACACTGTAGCCAATACTTGTGGGAAGTCTGCATCAATAAAAAATGTAACATTGCAAGCTTCTCTAAATTTTGCTCCAAATGTTGTGTTAAATTGAGGATTCTGGAGAGCTGCCTGTTTTTTCTGTTCATTATAGGTCATGAAAATTCAGCTTTTTAGGGTGCTTTCACACTATCACTTTTGGTCCGCACCCGGGTTCGTTTGACGTCATAGTACGGTACGTTTAGCTAGTGTGAACGTGTCTTCTGAACTCGGGTGCGCACCCGTGAACCGTACCCGAGTCCGCCTGAAAGAGGTGGTCTGGGGTACGGTTCATGCGAACTCTGGTACGGTTCACTTCTGGTATGAATGCAATCGTACCAAATAGCGGAAGTGAACCGGCAACTGTACAACAAACTATCGTTTTCATAACGTTCATTCGTGTGTGTGTGTGTGTGTGTGTGTGTGTGTGTGTGTGTGTGTGTGTGTGTGTGTGTGTGTGTGTGTGTGTGTGTGTGTGTGTGTGTATGTGCGCCACGTATTGTACCTTTAGCGGGACTGAGCCAAGCACAGTGATACACAGTGATGTCTGCTTGTCTCCTCCAGAAACAGCTTCTGCAGACACTGTGTGATGTTCTGAATGTTTATAATATTTTTGCAGCAGACAGACGCGAGTCGCTTTCTGTATGTCCAAAACTTATGATTCAGTAAAAGCAAATCGACCGCGATGTGCGGAAGTCTCCATTTTGGCGCTTTGCTTTCGTGACTGTCACCTAGCAACAGCCGTAAACAAAACAGCAGCTCTATGACGCAAGCGTACCGGGGTTCAGAAGGAAAAAAGACAGTAGCTATGTTTCCATCCAAAAATGCGAATGAACTTTATGCGCAAAACTGGATTATCGCATAACTGACGTGCGAATAAAGCTGCGTTTCCATCCAACGAGTCAAAGCGAACAAAATCGTCACTTCCTGATTATCTGGCGCCAAATATCAACAGTAAAAACTGAATTTTCTGCAGTAGGAGAAACTGCGTCAATCTTTTCTTTATATAATAAATGACTTGCGCCTCAGAAGGCAATCCTGACACACAGTGAACGCGCAGTGGCGTTTGAAGGTGTCAGACGCGGAGCACAGACGCTCTTGATTCTGGATGTCATTAATAATATAATAACACACCCTTAAACAGTAAGGCGTTTTAAAATGACAAAAACAACATTTCAGATGGTTTATAATGTGCTCAGCCTGCTGGTTTGTCCATTTACACACATTTTCATCATCACATGATCTCTTATAACAAAATCACATGACCTTTTTTAATGCGCACACTGGAATTTGTGCGGTAAAAGTGTTTCCATCATAGTTTATGCGCATCTTTTCTTATCGAATAAAAAGTTTATCCTACTCAGTCATGCGCATATGTTTTTTATGCGCATTTTCAAAACTTATGCACATCTTGGCGTTTCCATCAACCAGTTTTTTATGCGCATCTCCAAAATGCGCATAAAAATAGGTGGATGGAAACATAGCTAGTGTGAACACAAACCAACCGAGAAGGTGGCAAGAGGGGACAATCGAACTTGGGTACGGTCCAGGCAATTGAACCAAGTGTGAAAGCACCATTAGTTGGGGAAAAACAGGGAACTTGATATTTTGGCTTAGAGTGGGAACCCTCTAATATGATATATCTTTTTTTGACTTTTGCATATCCTGTCACCTCAACCAGCTGGGAGATTCAAGTTGTGGATTATCATGTAGATTTTCAAAAGATGTGTTTAGATTTCTTGAATATGTTATATTTACTTTAAATGACTTGAATATGTTCTTTGGAATATAACATAGAATTTAATTGCAATTTGTTTTCAAACATTTCTCTTAGTCATGCTGCAGTCTTAAAGAGTTCTTAGATGAGTGTCAGCTACCCTATATCCTTGCATCAGGAACCACCAGACGAGTGATCAGCAGCAACTACATTGTTATGGATAAAAAAAAGTCATCCTGTGGCTGGGAAGAATATCATTCACAGGACATGCTTGATGAGATTTCCAAGGTTCAGTTTGTTTTCATACAAGTTTACAGCATTTATACCTTCATTCAAACTGCTTTCTTTGGTATTGATGACCAAAGAAAGATTAGAAGTGAAAGATTTGCAAGCCAAGCTGTTCTTTGGAGTTTAAAATGTAATTTCAGAAGAAAACTATCAGAGTGACACTATATTGAATTTTCAAATGGCTCTGATGAAACATCAAGTTCAATTGTCAAAACATCTGTAGATATGCTCTGTCTATGTGTGGCCCAATGTGCCAACACTTTTGTGGGGTTGAATTAACTCTGGTGGGAGCGGACCACACTTTGAAAGTGTTGAAACTAACTCACTTAGAGTTGTTTTGGCTCCCCATATTTTGCGGAGTAGAATTACCCCAGCAATAGTGCCGATGACACCGCCAACAATAAAAGCAACAGGATGTTTTTTTATATGATCTACAATTCCACTAGATCCATCTTCTTGTCCTTCTGAGTTTATGGAAATATCTTCTCCATCCTGGTATGAGTTTGTACGTGAATTTCCATAATCTTTCGGAACAAAAATGAAGCACATTTTTTTTATTCCTTAACATTCCTCATTTGTTTTAAGAAAATGTAAAATTATTACGTTTTGATATATCATTGCAAGAGAATCATAGAGAATAAGTTAAACTTGGAATACTTACTTTGCAAGTAATATGAAGTCAGATTCTGAATTGGAAATAAATATAGTAAAATGTTTGTATTAAAACAGTAAAAAGGAAAAAATCCTCCTTTAGAGACTACAACAATTATGATTTTTGAACTTACAATCAATGCAATAACACTAGAAAATAAATTATAGTTGAGAAAATGCCATGACAATAGCCATGTTGATAAGCAGACGTACCCTGGACTTCATGTACCTCGCAAGTTTCTTAACTGCATCATCATTCTTCTGACACTTCATGAACCCTTCATCCTCTTTGAACAGAAAGTCCACATAATATATGTTCTTTTCATTTCTAGTACTGTTGGTGTCTGGTATGGTTTTCTCAGGGTCAATTGTGAGAAAAAGCACCCCCATGATGACTTGTTTGTCAGCTGCAAGGCAATAAAAAAGTGGTCTGTTGAATTGGATCACAATAAATCTGTAAATAAATTGTGTTTTATTGTGAATGTCAGCTTTAAACTTGTACGTAACCTGCAACTTCATTAAGGTTCCTGATTGCGGCATCAATGTCAGTTCCAGCACGAGAGGTGATGAGGCAGAAATACAGTATGAAATCACAATACTCAATGATCGTGACCTCCTTCAGCCCAGATACTTCCTTACGAAGATTTTTATGGAAATCATCTATAAACTTATCCATTGTCTGGCCTGTGTACATAATAAAAGGATAAACTGTTGTGAAATATACATCATTTCAAAAAGGCCGCATGAAAACAACACTTTGAAATATCTTACTATTATTATACACACAAAGTTTTAGTACAGTGTTATTATAAATACATTTCTTAAGGCATTCATATTCTGACACAACTGCACAGTGGAGGGGCTGTGTGCAAAAAATAATCTAAGAATGAAACTAGACTACTTAAAGGGATACTTCACCCAAAATCACAATTTCGTTACTCGCACTGAACATTCTAGTTGTAAGCGTTAATAAATTTATCTCTTCTGCTGAACACGAGATAAGTAGATGAAAACTATTTAAAATATACCTGTAATTGAAACATTTTTACTGTTTCTACTATGTCTACTTTTTAAAATAGATACATGTCGTGTGTGTGTGTGTGTGTGTGTGTGTGTGTGTGTGTGTGTGTGTGTGTGTGTGTGTGTGTGTGTGTGTGTGTGTGTTTGTGTGTGTTTGAAATGTTTTAAATACACACGCGACACTTGATTACTGAATATTTTTATTTCGAAAAAATAAACGTCGCGTCAAGGTATGATCATGAACAATATTGTTTACATTATTATCTGTTGCTGCAGTCACTATTGTTTGGTGAATATGGCCCAGGGCACTTATTGTCGCCTGCTCCACCAGCTTGTAGCACAATGAATACTGTTATTGCTTTGGGCGGTCCCCAATCGTGCGCACAGAGGACCTCTTTCACATTCTCTGGATTAAAATTTAACCTGCATTGCAACAGCAATGGGCTGTGGTCAAGCTGGTGGAGAGCAAATTGAGCAACCTGATTGCCATGGAAAGTGTCCTTTTTAAAGCTAATTAATTTTAGCCTGATATTTTAATCGATTTGGTCATTACAGAATGCTCTAGTCTAAACACTTTTTTTCTAGGCTCGATCTGTGATAATGCACTTTCATACCTCATAAACACATTCACACAAGGCTACTTACACATTTTACAGTGATAAATTTGAGAACATTTTTAGATTTAAAGTAGAATTAAGGTAAAACAAAGTAGGTTACTCACTGGTTTTAATCTTGAGACGCAGAGAGAGGTTTGTGCTGCTGCTTGTTGTTTGAGAGCTGAATCATGAGTCACTGTGCAGCTACTTTCATTTTCATTTTATTCTAGCTTGACTTTCACTTTCATAAGCAGATAAACCTCCAGTAATTGGTCAGTGCAGCTACTGATTTACAGCATCTAACTTTTAATAGCCTTAGACAGAAAGTGAAACTTTAATAACTGAAGTTATTTATTGGTAGCCTATGATTCTAACAGAAAATTATGTTGTTTAATAATTTTTCTTATGCTAAACAGTCTACACATAAATGATTGTACAAAGGCTACATTTGGTTGGTAATGTAATAGAATATAAATTATATTTAATAATATTTGTGATAAAGTTTTCTTTTAGTTTTATTGCCTTTTTCAACCTTTCACCTAAGTCAAGGTGATGGAGGTGTGAGCGCGACCTAAAATAGATCATTTTGATAATAGATAATATCTGCTGTCAGAGGGTTTTAGTCATTTTAGAATAGCTCACCATCTTTCAGCAAATCAGTGAAAAATAGTTTAGCTGTCAGTTAATGGGGTTTGTCAAATAATTAATTTCTCAAGAGGCCAAGTACGCTTAGCTAAAGCTGTAATTAGTAATAAAAAAGAAGACTATATAATATTAACAAATTTTAAAATAAAAATATAAGAAGAAAATTCTCATTCAGATAAACCTGTTCTGAGCTTAAACTTTTCCTTTCTGCTATCAGATTTTCAGCACTAAATTGAACTGGCCAAAGGCACATTTATACTGTAGTGGGAAGGACAGACTGTTGCTCATCCTGGGGTATGACAGCAGGGAGTGGGTTAGTAACACAAAGACACAAACTAACATGTAGCAAATAGCAGATCAACTTTATATGATCTCATCTAATGTCTTTTTTGTTTTCTTCATTCAAGATTATATTGTGCAACACGCTATTCTTTCATCTAAATCTAACTGGATTGGACTTGCAGACGCAATAACCGGCCAGTGGAGATAGATTGATGGAAAGCCATGCGTCATGAACAGCAGGCATGTAAACTTTGTTACTCATGCAGTCTTTCAAATAACGTTTTAGAATCGTTTTTACTATTATTGAAACATATTTTGTAACATTTGGGACTGGCAAAATTGTCTACTGATTAAAAAAATATAATTGACATTCCCTTATTCAGTCTACATACGAGCAATTCCATGCAAATGTCAACCTTGCCATGAAGAAAATTAAGTTTTCACCAAAATACGGAAACCGTTTCAGGTTTTTTTGGGTAAGCAAGCATTTTACAGTACTTTACCAATACTCATAAATGTATCTGTCAATGTTTTAAACTATTATATTTAACCTAACCAAAATCACACAAGTGGCAATTTCACAGCTGTCACATCCATAACGGAAAGATGTCACATCCATAACAACACTTTTTTCCTCATACATGCAAAAATGTCAAATAAAATAAAATCAATAATTTTTGTTCTATAGTGAGCCAACTCATATCTGTTTGATGAGCAGTGTTTCTTTCGGATTGTGCAGTTTAATTGACAGAATTTCTGCAAAGTATGTTGTATACTGTAAACTCACAGACTTTTTTTGTCACATCCATAACGCATGTTTATTATCCTCATTTAAAGTATAAAAAATGTTTACAGATTGATTTTTTTTCTGCTTCCACAACTCTGTGGTCTGTTGTTTTATAAAATATAAACAGATGTTTCAATATAATGTTAGCATATACTTTCTGTGTGAATTTATGTTTTGAGTTTTTACTGCAAATGTCACATCCATAACGCTGGAATTGCTCATACATTTTTTTTCTGTTGTTTTTTTAATGAAGTTTTAAGTTGTCAAGTCTTAGCTTGTTTAACAATGTTAGGTTTTGAGGAACTTCTTTTTGCTGTTGTTATTTCAGTGTTTTTCAGCACTGTGCTTTCATACCGGCAGTTTGGCATGGCATTGAATGTTTTTATGTGATTGCAATTTGTTATTTACAGTCATTGGGAACCAGGGGAGCCAAATAATGTTTTAGATAAAGAAGACTGTGGAGAATTAACCGCATCTGGGAAGCTGAAAGATGCCCGATGCTCAAATTCTTTCCAATTTATCTGTAAAGCACCAGCCACTAAAAACTAACCACTTTAAACAGTACATATATGCAGAAGTCAAACAGTGGAAAACGAGACGTCCAATTCTGTTATCTGAAGCCAATTCAATTTACAGGAGTGATTTTATATGCATAGAAATAATATTAAACATCTACTTAGCATTGAGCTTAACATATTTATTTAAAATTGATATAGCACACTTATGACATGCAATTGTTAACATAAAACAATTAGTGATCATTATAAATCAGACAATATTTTAATTGCTAACAATTGTCTTACTGATAAATGGGTAAAACTTTGTGGTTTTAAAGAGAGCAGCAAAAAGATTTAAAATGACAATCACCATTTGCAGGCTGCACAAGTTACTCAAAAAGCCTTTTGTCATCATTCATAGTAATATTTAAACAGAATGAATAATATCTCTTCACCATAACTCACATAAGTAATTACTAAAGCTAGATCTAGTTTGGTATAAGTGTTTTCAGCAATGAATTCATTTTACAAATTTAAAGAACTAAATAAAGACTTGTACAAATGCTGAAGAAAGTGGTCATATTTGGGGTAAACAGCAGTGTACAGCATATATATTTCTGCAAACAAAATAGTTACATGCTACATGCAAATCCTAAAAAGTGTTTGTGAATTCATGTATATTGTAATATACAGTATCTTAAAGCACACTTACATTCACAGTTTATTTCTCTTCATGCAGTGTGTTATATGAAGCTTAGTGACAATTACTACTGAAATTCACAATGGCTGTGATTTTAACTGCAAACTGCTGTGAAAACGCTGCAGTAAAAATCTGTTCCATTCGCTGCATTTCATTTTAGTTTTTCTCTTCAGTCATATAAAGTGTTTTATGCTACATGTAATATTGTAGATTACATTGTTGTGTTTTGTCATGATGGTTAGTATAGTGTGAAAGACACCTTCTGTACTTTATCAGCTTTTTTTCTAAGCTGTTCGTAATTAGCTTTGGTTTATCATGTGACTTTCATATATTAGTGCTTCAATAAGTTGTTATGAGTTAGTGAATTACGGTAGTTTGATGTTAATTAAAGTTAAATCTGTACAAGCAGAAAATTTGCTGTTATAATTATAGTATTCTGGCATCCACAGCTGTTGATTTTTCATAAAATGTCACTATTTTCTGCATTCATTTAGATAGCTATTGCTTTACTAGAATTATCCCAACAACAATGCAGATGATGACAACAACAACAACAACAACAACGATACTAATAGAAATAACATGTTTTCTTCTAATAATTCCACCGTCTTCTCGTCTTCTTGACATTAAGAGTGTATCTTCTGCATCCTGATATGAGTGTGTACGTGAATTTCCATAATCTTTCAGAACAAAAAAGACAACAATCTTTCTTTTATTTATTCTTTAACATTGCACAATTGTTTTAAGAATTGTATAATTAATACATTTTTATATAATATTGCAAGAGAATCATAGAGAATAATTTAAACTTGGAATACTTACTTTGCAAGTAATATGAAGTCAGATTCTATGGAAATAAATATAATAAAAATGTTTGTATTAAAACAATAAAAAATAAAAAAAAAAAAACATAAAATCCTCCTTTATAGACTACAACAATTATGAACTTCCAATTAATGCAATAACACTAGAAAATAAATTATAGCTGAGAAAATGTCATGACAATAGCTATAGTGATAAGCCCAGACCTACCTTGGACTTCATGTACCTCGCAAGTTTCTTGATTGCATCATCATTCTTCGGACATTTCATGAACCCTTCATCCTCTTTGAACAGAAAGTCCACATAATATATGTTCTTTTCATTTCTAGTACTGTTGGTGTCTGGTATGGTTTTCTCAGGGTCAATTGTGAAAAAAAGCACCCCCATGATGACTTGTTTGTCAGCTGCAAGGCAATTAAAAGTGCACTGTGAATTGGATCACAATAATCTGTAAATAAATTGTGTTTATTGTGAATGTCAGCTTTAAACTTGTACGTAACCTGCAATGTCATTAAGGTTCCTGATTGCAGCATCAATGTCAGTTCCAGCACGAGAGGTGATGAGGCAGAAATACAGTATGAAATCACAATACTCAATGATCGTGACCTCCTTCAGCCCAGATACTTCCTTACGAAGATTTTTATGGAAATCTCCTATGAACTTATCCATTGTCTGGCCTCTGAACAAAAGTAAAAAGATAAACTGTTGTGAAAATATACATCATTTCAAAAAGGCCACATGAAAACAAAACTTTAAAATATTTACTATTATTCAGAGATGTATAAAGTACTAGAGACCCAGACTTAAGTAAAAGTACAAGTGCTCTATCAAAAAGTGACTTGAGTAGAAGTTGAAGTGCTCTTTAAGCATCATACTTAAGTGGAAGTACTAAAGTATTCAACATTTTTTGTACTTAAGTATTGCAAGTAGTTTATTCTAAAATTTACTACTCAAGTACTAAAAGTAAAAGTACAAGTATTGCGTTATGTAGTTATTAAAGAAAGCAGTCCAAAGACATCATATTGTTTTGTTTATTTTAAAAAGAACCATGCTTTACGATTAATAATATAAATAAAACGTTAAGTGAACACTGCAGCATGTTATGAACCATGGGTAGCTAACGTTAGTTAACTTATCTAGCTCTTACAGATAGCTCAAACTGCTGTGTTTGTGTATTACATTATTTTTAACTTAACTTGATATGTTTCTTCAAATTCGACGGTAAATTTTTGAAGGCCATTATTTCGCAATCTTTTGGGAGGCAGAGTATACACTTCATTCTATATGAACTGCCTTTCACTCCGACAAATGCAAACATGGACTCTAAATAGGGCCATGGGTGGTCTTTTTCCTCATCGCCACGAACAGTTGAAAGTGAAGGAGTTGAAGGTGGAATTTCTGGGTTTTCCATGTCGAAAACAAACTAAAATGCTCTCAATACAGGCAGGCAGCGCTGTCTGCTTTGATCGTCTGAATGATGACGAGCCAGCTTATGCCTAGTTCACACTACAGGATTTTAAGCCTGATTTGAGCCCGATTTGGAAGTTAACGAGCTCGCCGACAGATCGGGCTGCGATCGGGGAAAAATCTGCGGGTGCAAGGCGCTCGGCAGTCTTTATGTGTGAACTACTAAATAACGCCTCAAAGAGGCTCGCTGAAGCGTCGCCGACACCTCGCAGACGGAAATGCAATATTTAGCATGCTTAATATTCCAGAGCAGTCGGCCGACTCGACCCCACGTGTGGTCATATGTAGTGACGAGCTGCAGCCAATGAGAGAGCATATCAGCATGAGCTGAATGGCTGTGTGCTCAGGAGCTGAACAGAAACGTCTGTGATTGGCCAGAATGGGCATCCATGCACTCGCTTCATTCTGTGTTAACACGGACACGAGAGTAGACTATATTAACAGTGGAACTAGAATTCTGTAACTATTAGAATCACCATAATGGTCATTCTGACCTTTCTCACATCATATTTACATTCAAAACTTCTATTGCG
Organism: Danio kyathit; assembly: GCA_903798195.1. Taxonomy (NCBI): domain Eukaryota; kingdom Metazoa; phylum Chordata; class Actinopteri; order Cypriniformes; family Danionidae; genus Danio; species Danio kyathit. The sequence continues at coordinate 45,176,857 of LR812523.1, read as the reverse complement.
ATATTAAAATTAAGCTTTAAATGTCTGTCATCATATTTTATGACAGCATTACCCTAAAATATTATCTTTTTTGGTATTACAGCCTATAAATATGTAGTTAAGATACTAGAACATGCAAAGGTCTGAGCCTCACTTTCATTTTCACTTTCAAACAGGAGCTATTTCGCGGCACAGAATATGCTGTTTTAAAAGATATATCTGAAGTAAATTTATGTTTTTGCTATCAGAAAGTTTTGTTTATTTTAGCAGGAAGTTGCTAGGCAAAAATGCATGCATATTTAAAGTCACAGCGAAAAGTAGCAGACATGCATGCAGTCTTTTAGACTAATATGGTAATTAAAGGTAGAAATGCTCAGTTCTTTACTGATTTGTAATTTAAAAAAATAACAATGTTAGAAAGACATACACAGATATTTAGGAAACGTCAGGGTGTTATAGATATGTTAGTTTTATTTCAATGAGTTATAAAATTACAAAAATTAAAAACACTATGTGTCTTTCAACTTGAACTTTGCAGATGAGTGATTGATCTGCTGATGCATCAGCTGACTGATGATGTTTTTAAATGCTCCCTTGAAAGCTTGAAACGCTGTCAGTGATGTAATCAGCACACAAGCAGCCAATAGTGTTCAGCTTTTTCTGACAACTCCTCTCTCAAAATTTCATTGGCTGTGGTTTGGTAGCTTGACTGAACCAAGTTGTTGTCAGATCATGTAGTGTGTGACCCCCCTCTTGTGGATCATTTACGCAGTGTCGCGTAGTGTGAACACCACCGTGATTAAAAGACACAAAATCAAGTCATGTAGTGTGAACTGCACACCAATCTGCCGATGTTTCAAATCCTGTAGTGTGAACTAGGCATTAGTCAAACCTGTGACAGAGCCATCTGCTGCTCTGGCAGTGATAATGTGGGTTTGGAATGATTCGTAACATTTTTATAATTGTAACGAGTAACAATGCAGCACATAAAAAATCTACTGGAGTAAAAGTATTAAACTCATCGAAAATATGTACTGAAGTAAAAGTAGAAGTAGGGGGGAGCGGGGCACAAAGTAACACTTTTTGGTTTTGGTCAAATAATGAATAAAGTAATGGGGTTAGACAAACCAAATTTTTTTACCAACAACACACAAGCCTCTTCTACAAATGAGCACTGGAATTATGATCGCCGGACCTTTGGTTTCTGTGCAGTATTGCCAAAAGTGCCAGGAGTAAAAATGTTACTATTTACCCCACCTGCGGGGCAAGTTGTAACAGACAGGGGGTTAGTTGTAACACATGCTTATAAAGGCAGATTTCACACTATTAATTTAAATTCAGTTTATTTCAAATAGTAGCAATATTTCCTCAGTAATTGGCTCATTTCTTTTTTATTCTACATAGCACAGTATGTTTATTTATTTTTTTGTTTATTGGATAAACACATTTAAATTTATTTGCATTATTATCCATTATTATACAATGCATTTATTTGCATTATTAGCAATAAAATATATATTTTTCTATTAAAACAATATTTTCTATTGAAAAACATTTTTATTTAAAAAGTTCTCAACGTTACACTCAAAATTCAAAAAATTATGTTGTTAGTTTATTGGTGTCTAACAGTGTGTGGCTTAATTGTAACACCCTGTTACAACTTACCCCGCTGTGTTGTGTTTTACTCAAAACTGTCTAGCAGTCTCTGTGTGTTTTATACATCTTTCAAAATGGTTTCATCTTTTAGCCTAGAAGACGGTGATCACTACAATATAAGATTTCACATACATACTTTCACCAATTTTTTTTCAAATAAAAAAATATTGACTGTAATAAAAAATACTTTTATGCTGCAAAAATGGTTTCTCCTGTGTATCTCATCCAAATTTCGCCGACAATTTTCAATAATTGGCAGGAAGACGTCTGCCGACACTGTGGTGAAAACCTCGGAAGCATGCCATGATTAACCCTGAGCAAATACCTTAAAACTCCGTGTTACATTTAACCCTGCGTTACTTTGTGCCCCGCGCTCCCCTAGGAGAAAAAAACAATACACCGGTAGAGTACAGATACAGCCTTTTAGTACTTAAGTACAGTAGTGAAGTAGTTCTACTTCGTTACTATACATCTCTGCTATTATTATACACACAAAGTTTTAGTACAGTGTTATTATAAATACATTTCTTAAGGCATTCATACTCTGACACAACTGCACAGTGGAGGAGCTGTGTGCAAAAAATTATCTAAGAATGAAACTAGACTACTTAAAGGGATACTTCACCCAAAATCACAATTTCGTTACTCGCACTGAACATTCTAGATGTACGCGTTAATAAATTTATTTCTTCTGCTGAACACGAGATAAGTAGATGAAAACTATTTAAAATATACCTGTAATTGAAACATTTTTACTGTTTCTACTACGTCTACTTTTTAAAATAGATACATGTCGTGTGTGTATTTGAAATGTTTTAAATACACACGGGACACTTTTCTAGCGTTATTACTGAATATTTTTATTTCGAAAAAATAAATGTCGCGTCAAGGTATGATCATGACCAATATTGTTTACATTATTATCTGTTGCTGCAGTCACTATTGTTTGGTGAATATGGCCCCAGGGCACTTATTGTCGCCTGCACCAGCTTGTAGCACAATGAAATCTTACTGTTATTGCTTTGGGCGGTACCCAATCGCGCGCACAGAGGACCTCTTTCACATTCTCTGGATTATTATTTAACCTACGTTGCAGCAGCACTGGGCTGTGGTCAAGCTTGTGGAGAGCAAGTTGAGCAACCTGATTTTCGTGGGAAAAGAAATTGTACTTTTTAAAGCTAATTAATTTTAGCCTGATATTTTAATCGATTTGGTCATTACAGAATGCTCTAGTCTAAATAGTTTTTTTTTTCTAGGCTCGATCGGTGATAATGCACTTTCATACCTCATAATCACATTCACATTCACAAAAGACTTAGCACATATTACAATGGCATGTTTGGGAAAATATTTAAATGTGAATTAGAGTAAAACAAAGTAGGTTACTCACTGGTTTTAATCTTGAGACGCAGAGAGAGGTTTGTGCTGCTGCTTGATGTTTGAGAGCTGAATCATGAGTCACTGTGCAGCTACTTTCATTTTCATTTTATTCTAGCTTGACTTTCGCTTCGATCAGCAAAGCCATAAAAGCTCTAACGGCAGCTAATAGTACAGCTACTCTAGGTTATAGTGATTTTTAGTAAGTGTAAGGGATTTATTGATAGAGTCTAGCAAAAAAAAAATATGTTACTTTTGTCTTTTCTTATGCTAAATAGCCTACATATACATTTATTTAGGAAGTAGTAAACAAATGTGCCAAAAATAATTGACCAAGTTTGCCTTGCATGTATAATCCCTAAGATATTTTATAATTAGGCATATTGGCTATAATAATAATAGTAGTAGTAGTAGTAATAATAATAGTAATAATAGCCTAACAATAATAAGTTATGTCAAAAAGCACAAAAAGGCTACATTTGGTTATCAATGTAATATAATTTTCATCAAATTTAATAATATAGCCTGTCACATAGTTCTCCTTTAGTTTGATTGCCCTTTTTACTCTTTCCCTTCAGCTAAGGTGATGGAGAAGTGTTAGAGGGTTAAAATAGATCATTCTGATAATAGATAATATCGATCATAAGTTTGGGTCTGTTTTAAGTTGCGGTTGCGTTTTTGTCCCCAGAGTGTACAACAGTAAATATATTATTTGTGTCAGCGCCATCTAGCCATGTACGCTGACTATTTCAGCCCTGCGATGATTGCAGAGCACTTCGCTAGATGGCGCCAGTGCACATTGACTGAGAACCAGTTCAGTTTAACTAGTAGAAGAAGAGTGGTTGTTATCATCTTGAACTTCCGGACATGGCGGAGAAGAAAATAGCTGGTATGTATGCTTTCCATATACGCTTTTGTAAACAGTTGGTTGGTAACTGTGGCGAGTTAAAGTAACCATAGCCTATAAATAATGAATCGCAATGATTGTTTCTCATTGTTAGCTATACACATGTAAACAGCCTAGCTTTTCATCCCTCTGCCAGTCCGCATCTCTGATCATGTATGTCCGTTCGGTTGTCCATAACGTTATATGCTGTATGTCCTCCTCAGTCCGATCGCAGGACCCGGGCCAGCGGCGGGTGCTGGACAGCGCCACGCGGCAGCGCCGTTTGAGCAGACAGCTCGAGGCGCTCGAGAAAGACAATTTCCAGGACGATCCTCACGCGAGTCTCCCGCAGCTGGTCAAGCGGCTGCCGCAGTTCGACGAGAGCAACGAATCAGGTAACGAATGGAGTCGGTGTTGTGCACTAGCCCTGTCCATCCTGCACGCAATAAACCTTACTTTAAGCCAGGGGTATCAAACTCAGTTTCTGGAGAGCCAGTGCACAGTTTAGTTCCAACCCTGCTTCAACTTACCTGTAGCCTAGGTTTCAAACAAGCTTAGGACTCAATTAGTTTGATCAGGTGTGTTTAAATAGGGTTGGAACCAAGGTGGTGTACTATTACCCACCCAACCCAAATTTTAAAAGTGAGCAAAGAAACGACGAAAGTCAGTGTTTCTTTGATTCATTAGCAATGTATATTTATTTTACACAAGTTACCTGTAACTATTGACTTGCACAAAAGGAAAAATAAATACTATGAAGATTAATGGTTACCATTTCCAGCTTTCTTTAAAATATCCTCTTTTGTGTTCAACAGATTAAAAAAAGACAAACTGGTTTGGAACAAGTAAAGGTTGAGTAAATTATGACAATTTTCATTTTTTGGGGTGAACTATCCATTTAAAAAAGGAAAAATATTTCAACAGATTTGTTAATTTTAAAGTGAGATGCTAATAGTCTAATCCCATCCAATGATTTATGCTTCACTAATAGTGCCTCCAGCAGACCCGGAGATTGGATATGAGATTTTAATACTGTACAAAAAAAATCCCGTTTCAGGACCGCTGTATCAAGTATTGTATGTTGTTACCAAACTGTAAATTTAAAATTAAAAATTAAAAAAATCTGAAAAACAAAAGCAAAGCACACTTCTTCAAAAACCCAAATACTCGCCTATGCTCAAGTACTTTTGTCCATGTTTTAAATAAATAAAACTGCCACTTTTTAATTGAAAATGGCATAAATGTAAACATATTAAAAAACGTACAGGCTAATTTACATATTACACTATCATAAAATAAGTCATAATAGGAAAGACATTTTTTATACGATACAACACATGATGTTTCACTCTGATATGCAGTTAAAATGAGTACATTCACTGAGTGGTTCTGTCACTGTGTTTAATCCTGTGCATGAATGTATGATGTAGTTATTGCTATGTGCACTGTAATGTTTTATTTTCATAGTTAATTTTGACATAAACATAGCGAAGTGTTCGTTAATAGTTGCATTTTCGCTGGAGGAAACAGCTGTGATGAGGAGGGAAGCGCCGAGGAAACAATAGACGAGGAAACCCGATTGCTCCTCCATGACATTCGGGTACATGTGATTCAAGTGTTTTTGTAGTAAAAAACTGCAAATATGCAGATATTATAACAATCTATCGATAAACAAACATCTTCTGCTCTCACTCTGCACAGCTGTGGTTTGCTGATTAAATGAAAAACGAGTTGGAAACAGAGGAGCGGAAGTCTGCCGCCGTTTTCATATCAATTTTAAAGTGGACTGAGCTGATCATTTAGTTGTGTACAGTTCATGAGGTAATTGGAAAAGTTTTAGAGGGGCTGAATAGAAATATAGGAGGGCTAAACCGACGCCCATGCTGTTTTATAATTTTACCTGAATGTTTTAGCAAGACATCATTCACCTGACTTGTCACGATCTTCGGAAAACTCTCACAAAATTCTCACAGCTGCTGCGCTCATTAGGGGACGGGGAATGGGGCAAGTTAAACAAAAATGCACCAATTGCAACAAATTAAGATGCGAGTAAAAAAAAAAAAAAAGATTTGGTATATAGTTAAAGGGGACGCAAATGCACGTAAATTAGGGAAGTTTAATCAGCAAAACAAGTGAGTATACAGAGGGTATTCGCAATTATTGATCCTCAGAAGTCGCAATACCCAAACAGCTCGTGGAAAAAAGTAGGCATAAGGAGTATACTTGCGTATAGCCCTGACTACATCATTGGTTGGAACTAAACTGTGCAGAGCTGCGGCCCTCCAGGAACTGAGTTTGACACCTGTGCTTTAAGATGTGCATTCATCTCTGTGTTTCTGACTCTTTCTGTTCTCGTCTGGTGGATGTTGGCTTCAAGGCAAGCGGAGGAAGAAGACGAGGGGGGACCATTTTAAACAGAGGTTCCGCAAAAACTTCCAGACTCTTCTAGAAGAGGAGGTGAGGCGTCGGTCACTTATAGTTCAGGATCACCATGGAAATATCAAACACTTTTTCTCTAGTCAATGTCATAAACAAGCTCTCCGTTTTACACTTCGTAAAATAATCTCTCTCTCTCTCACACACACACACACACACACACACACACAACACACACGTTTGTTTTCTGAATTGCGTTGACACCGTTCATGGGTTTCTATTGTTTTTATACTGTGTTAACTGGGTTATGTCGCTCTACCCAAACGACATGCCTAATCCCAACCCTTCAAAAATGAACAAAGTTTATTAATTTTGGCCATTTTTACTTTCTGGGCAAAAAGAAAAAACCCATTCTGTTTGATTTATAAGCCTTTTGGAAAATTGGGACAAGGTGCAATGTCATAAGTCACCATCTGCTTGTAATAACAAACACAAATTTGTGTTCTGATACATCACGCAAATGTACACACTCACACACACTAACAATGGAGAGAACTACAATTCCATAATACGTTGACACAATCAAATTTAAAACTACTCATTTAAAGTAAAACAAATATTTTAGGTTTACACGTGCCTTTCTCTAAGCATCAGAGAGAGAGAGAGAAGTATGTATGTGAGAGCACTGGGAGATCGAATTATGCCATTGGCTCTACTTGTGGTACACCTTTGGCTTTGCAGCTGATAGTTGCAGAAACTATCAGTGGTGGGTCTGTTTTTAAAGGTTTGCCTGTGTGTAGATCCACAACGATCAAGTCATGTTCTACACTGTTTTAGTTTATAATTTCAATATTAATCACCATTGGTGGGTTAAAATGGTAAGCATATGCCAGACTTTCACAGCATAATGTTTTATGCTGACTCTAGGATCCAGTTTTCATTTCTGTTATTTTGAAATCATAAAACAATTAGTTCTTTAAAAAAATACTGTAGTTTAATAATTAATTTTATCATAGTTTAATTTACTAATTTAATAATTATACAGTATAGCAAGCATCACTTTCTAGTTTAAAAGAACGTTGAAAATGCTCAAGTAAAATGTCTAAACGGTGTAAAAATATTCCTTATTTTTAAACCGGGCACCTAAACATTTCCTCTATTTGGACTTCTGGGTAAATGCAATTCATTTATTCTTTCTTTCTTTTTTTAATCCAGGACTTAAGTGTTAGTGAGGGTCCGAACTATCTGACTGCCTGTGCGGAGCCTTCTAAGATTCCTCAGCGTCATTTCTGTGCAGTGTGCGGCTTCCCTTCAAACTACACCTGTGTGTCGTGTGGTGCTCGCTACTGCTGCGTCCGATGTTTAGGAACACACCATGAGACCAGGTAATGCACTCGCTCACATATGTGTGGGTTGAGAAAACAACAGTTCTTCAACAGAAATCAGATATTAAATGGCATATGTGACCCTCGACCACAACACCAGTCTTATGTTGTAAGAGTATATTTTTGGCAACACTCATACTGTAGGAGTCAATATGATTGATATTCCTTTGTGTCATACAGCATTAGAATATTAAACAAAGACCATGTTCTCTGAAGACTTTTTGTTAAAATGTTTTTACATTTTTAGATTTTCTCAGAATTTCTACCAATTTAGTTTTTTGGCCCTCAGAGTTCAGATATTTTAAAGAGCCCCTATTGTGCATTAAAAAGGGTCATATTTTGGTTTTAGGGGTCTCCAACAACAGGCTGATATGCATGCAAGGTCAAAAAACACTTTCTTTGTCTTATAATATGCATTTATTTGTACCTAATTATCCCAGCGACTTCCATATGATCCGTTCAGCGATTCATTTGTTCCCAAACCCCTCCTTAGTGCTAATCTGCGCTGATTGGTCCAATGACCCAGTCTGTTGTGATTGGTCGACTGTGTTAAGCGCAAGACAGAGAGACATTGCCCACCACAGCTTATCAACAATTTTGAAGTGGTCAGAGTGCATGTGTGAGCACACCTGCCAACACTCCTGTTTTTCAGACACATCTCCTGCCACCCTCCCGTTTGGTTATTTCACCAGGAAAACTCCTGTAATTTCAACCACCCCCCCAGATCTCAGCATTCTTTCTGTAAAACGCCGGTGTCGCCAACTTTGGTAGAGGATCTGATTGCAGCGGCCCTGAAACATGCTTTATAGTACAGTTACTAACACCACAGTACACAGTACCCGGTTCTCAACAGTGTTATTCAGACACCTCACCCCTGAACCTAACCCCCCTGATCTCCCGGATTTTCAGGGACAAATGTTGGCAGATATGTGTGAGCCCAATGCAGGAGTGCATTAAAGCAATGCAGTTAAACACCAGCATATTACTCCATTCTTAACCATAAGTAAAAACAGTGACACGCATTCAATATTAATCCACACAGCAGCAAAAGATGAACTATTCTGAAACTTGACCGCCGTGCTTGTGCCGAAACAGCTGGCGATGCCCATAGCAACGACAAACGGCAGAAGATTGCGAGCTCACAAATGCATTTAAATCCATAAAGAAAGTGGCACGCATTGCGTTTTCATCGTGGCTTTAGACGAGATATGTGAATATAAAGAGTTAACCAGATATAGTACAAGCTGCGTAGAGCGATACAAGTAACAAAACACAATTAAATACATATTTTACAAGGAGGCAATCTTTTTAATCAGACTTACTTTCACTTGTGAAATGGAGAAAGAAACTGGTCCATGAACTGTGTACTGTAAAGTTCTGTCAAGCTCTGCAAAGTCCCATACATCAATAGTCTTTTCTGATCCTTCCTTTAAGAAACGGCAGACGAATCCCCCCTTCTAAGCGTGTAGATTGCTGAAGCTCTCATCGGAAAAATGACGGGAACACAGCACAAGGCTAGGGCTATAATGCTGAGGTATTTTTGCTAGAATAAAGTTGAACCACTCTTCACAGCCTTCACACTCTTCTTGGGGTAGGGAAAATAGCACGAATTTTCCCTCACACTTCAGAGCACAGCGTCTTTGCGACATGATTCAACCGGGGTCTGCTACAGTGGTCTTCTTCTTTTTCTTGCTACTGTGTTTGTGGGCGGGGCCAGGGGCTTTCAATTTTCCCGACTTTGCGCGCACAACAAATGGTTGGGGCTTAAGTTCCATATTGATGTCTCGGCAGCACGGCTAAAGACTCGCTATCAAGACGATTCATTTGAAGCACAATGGGTGGACTCTTTTTATGGATGAATCAATAGTTTTAAACATGGCGCACTTTCAGATTTAAGCCTTAGCTACATATTTCACTTCACTTAGAGCTGTGTTACACACTACAGGGAAGGTCATTTTCAAAAGCCCATAATGGGGCTCTTTAAATTGTTTGTATTTTGGTCTACTATGGACCCTTTTCACAAGACTGTTATGACGTGTTTAACGATCATCATAATCTTAAATCCTTTAAGGTTTTTAATATTTTGATTTTTAAAAAATTTGTGAACATTTATATGCATTTATGAAAGTATTATATCAGCTTTGCGTCAAATTACAAAAAAATAAATTGCCGCTTATGCAAGGTGTTTGTAATGCAGCATCTATGGGGCTGAGAGTAAATAAATTTGAGGTTACTCTCTCCTCTGGCTAGCATCATTAGTCTCACCCAATTTCTTCCCCTTTTTCCTGAAAGTCTTAATAACACCATTGTGGAGTTTTTTTATTAATATTTCAGCAAATAGGATTGTAAAAAAATATTTTTTGTACTCTTCCATTCACTGCACTTACCAGCTATGATGACTTCTGCTGAGAAACCCGAAAATGTGAAAAGGTCTATTATTGTTTTATCCTAACAAAGCATGCAACAATGGAAAATTTATTTATTATATATTATATATAATCCGTCATTTAAGTCGTTAAGTCCTTTATGGCTGATTTTGTGGTTCAGGGTCACATATGGTTAACGGATGGGGAAAAAGCAAGCAAGATGTAATAATTGTAGATTATGCTCTCTTTCTTTCTTTCAGGTGTCTAAAGTGGACCGTTTGATCTGGTATGACAATATGAACAAAAGTAAAGCAAGCTTGTGGATCATACAACAATTTTACAAACTTGTATTGCTTATATAACTTATATTCCAAAGTCATTACAGCCACTTCCGCACACACAATAAGCACATGAAGTAATGTAACTATCTGGCATCCCAGCATTTCAGTTGAGATTTTATATATTTGGATCAAATGGATACATTTTTTTGCAAAGAAATGAGTAGCTGTTAAAGTCTTAAGTGGCGAGTAAGCTTTGGCTGTAAAATATTTAAAGTAGCAATTTAAGTATTTTCAGAGTAAATTACTTCACTTGGCAGAAAGAAAAGTCACATAGTAGTACTACGCACCCAGTACAAGGGTTTATGAGCATTGTTTTGCAAGTATTCCTGAAGCTTTTGTATGTAAATATATGTACATAATTGTTTTTTATTGTTAGAAAATGTTGTGGTCTGGAACAAATAAATGACTAGAAGTTGTAAAAATGTGCTGGTTTTATAATCTTTCACATGAATAGACATAACAAAATACATATATAAATCATTCATATTAAATTTTTTTTTTTTTTTAAATGACTTTCTCCAAAAGTCTTTCATAATGAACACTAACATGTTTTACATTTTCAGTGCAAATTTACAGAACTGTTAAGAATTTAAAGAATTTACAGAAGCTGAGATAACCGTAAGCAAATCTTTTGCCTTCCTCAAGGATGAGTGTTTTTGTTACAGACAAATGCCCATCTCCATATGATCTCCATATTCATTTGGTTCATTTTGTGCTTTGTGAATCATTTCAGAGAACCAAGAAGTTAGAAAATTCACATGGAACAGTACAGAAATAAGTGCATTGTCCTTTTCTTGCATCAGCCCCACATTATATTCCAATCAGCTGTTTAAATGGCTTTGTGCTTTCCAGCGATGCTAAATGAATTGCAGCTCGTGTGTGTCGGCTAGTCCGTAGCTGGTCTTATGCTTGTGGAAAAGATCAGCCAGAGACGCCATGTATAAACCATGGTAATGATCCACCTGTTCCTGAGTTGGGATTTTCACCAGAGGGACGTTTATGGGGCAGCCCACTGGAAGACACAAAGGTACATTGCAGTCATATCAAAAAAGGGCTACTTCAATCCAGCTTTTCAAAACTTTGAAACAGTTGAATCAATTGCTTTGCAAAATGATACACTGTTTCGAAGCATTCGAAACACAGAGTCTATGCAAACGCCACATGCTGGCGACACCTGCTGGTCAAAACTGTAAACGCAACAAAAACTCATGTATCAAAATTGGATTTTTCAAACATATTTTGAACTCTAAATTCAAAATATAACCTATGAATGCACTTTGCCTGTAATCTAATATCATTAAATATAAAGCATCTGAATGGTGCATTTTTTTTATATAATGTTTGTTTCATGGTGGCCTCTACTAAACAGACCAACAAGAAACCTACAACTAATTTCATTCCCATTTTTTCATAAAGGCTTCACTAAAATGTTTACAAACTAACAAAACTGATCAGAGATCAGGTAAAACCAATGAATCCTGTTCAGTGATTTGCCACTGGGAGGTAATCTGAGTAAACATGCACGATTTATGGTCATTTTATGGTATTTCACAGATCACCCCAGTGGAGAACCATTGAGTTTTTGACAAAACTAAACATTTCATTATGATGTAATAAAACATTGTTTCCTAAAATCCCATGACCATGCCAACTTGATATATGCTCCAAACCACTGATGCAAAACAGATTTGTAAAGGTTTCAAGATTTATAAACCCTTTTATAAGCAGCTATCACTATTTCAATCTGAATTCAATCTGCTTTCAATGTTTCAGTGGCAGACAGACTGATAAGTGCTACAGCTAAAAAGTAATCAAATATGATGATGTGAGATGCAAGTCTGTTGAACTTACCCACAGTGGTGACTGGAAGTTTGTACGGCAGAAGCAGCCACCGGCCTCCTGTGAAGATACATGGAGCAAAACCCATAATCTGCTTAAAAAGAACCTGCAGCCGTCGACCCACACTGCCCTCAGACAGAACCACCTGCGGGAACAGCTCGTTCTCTCCAAAAGAGTACACGGGAACCAGGTCTGCCCTGAGCACACAGCGAAGAGATGAAAGAGATGTGATCAAACATGTAGAAAGGTGAAAAGCATTAGAAGCTGGCAGTTGCTGCTTATAATATCTGTGTTATTACACTAAATTCTTTTCATTTGTTTGATTAGGATTTCATTTTTTCCCCATATTGCCATCCTGTTGTTAAGAGTTGTAGTTCTCAATCAGGTGGCAGGGGTCCACAAGGGTGTAAGCAACTTGGGCTGCAAGATGGCTCATAATGATGTAATATTTAAATATATGTGAGCTGTTTTGTGAATTGAAGAAGAGATAAACCAGGGGAATTTTTCAGGTATATTCAGAGCAGAATGCTTTAATGAGAACACACCCTCGCTGTGTCATTCATCGAAAAATCTAAACTATTGCAGCCTGGCACTGGCACACTTATATTTTGTTAGACGAAAGACACAGCCGTGCCTCAAACTTACATTTTGCATTACTTTGGAGACATAATGCTATATTTCACACATAAGCAGTCAAACCTGATCCCTCAGAATGCATCTTACAATGTAAAAACATAATTTATATATTTTAAATTTTAATTTGTAATCCAAAAGCTGTCATTGAACTTATTTCAGTCTATTTTCTCAAATGTGTTTTTTTTTTGTCATTGCCTGCATTTTTAGAAGTGTGTGAAACACAATTGCTAAACATTTATTTGTTTATTTAATTGATTCTTATAATTGCTATATTTATAATTGATATGATTTTTCTAGTTATGCAAAGCTCTAAAACATTTAGTATAATATAGAAAAAAATATGGCTAGGAAAAGAAATTATTGAAATTAAACGCTTAAGAACAAACAATCAGTAGTTGGTTCTGCTGGAATTATGGAACTATTATTGTATTATAGGGCGGCACAGTGGGAAGCACAATCGCCTTACAGTAAGAACGTCGCTGGTTCGAGCTTCGGCTGGGTCAGTTGGCATTTATATGTGGAGTTTGCATGTTCTCCACGTGTTCGCGTGGGTTTCCTCCGGGTGCTCTGGTTTCCCCCACAGTCCAAAGACATGAGCTATAGGTGAATTGGGTAAGCTAAAATTGTCCGTAGTGTATGTGTGTGATTGAGTGTGTATGGGTGTTTCCCAGTGATGGGTTGCAGCTTAAAGGGCATCTGCTGAGTAAAACATATGCTGAATAAGTTGGCGGTTCATTCCGTTGTGGCGACCCCTGGTTTATAAAGGGACTAAGCCAAAAAGAAAATGACTATATTGTATTATATTGTCACTCCTAGTTTTAGCAAATAAATGTTAAGTGAACATTTTACTTTCTACTTTTTTTTTTTCATGCTTTTTTACAATAGAAGCGCCAACTACATCATTGCAAGATATTGAATATATTGAATAAATAAATATATAAGTATTATAAGTATTTTTCTAGAATTTTGACAGCTTTTTTAATATTTTGAAACAATCTGGAAAGCAAACAGTTCATGAAGGGGAAAATGTGATACATTTGTTTGAAATGTGATCATTTTCAATATTTAAAGTGTAATATTGAAAATATGAAGTTATTAATATTAATGGTACTACTAATTATAATTCACATTAATTTAAGGATTAATACTTAAAGTATTAGTTTTTTTAATTTAGAATTTATTTATGTAAATAACCGCATTGTTTTCTTCATGTCTTAAGTTTAAAATTTTAAATGATTAGTGTGAATATTGATAGTATTATCAATAAATTAAATAGATGTTTAGTTAATTAATATTAATTCAAATCCTCCTGTGACCCCTTTGAAAGTTTGCTTATGCCCCCTGGTATATGTCCCAGTATCTACTTTAAAACAAGGGTTTTATTCAGTCAGCTGATACTCTGTCTTTTTATCTTCTTCTTGTCTCTTTCTCACCCGTGTTCAAGAGCCAGTCGTACAAAGCCTTTCCTGTGTTTTATGACCACAGTGTTTACTCCTGTAGAGGAGGTCAGTGATTCCTCTGCTCCACCAATGATGATGACCACAGCGTTACCCACACCAGTTTGGCTCAGCAAATAATCCAAACTCGCCTTACTGACAGGCAGCAATCCTTTAAAAAAAAGATTAAATGAAGAAAAACTTTGGCAATAGACTTACACCTCTGCTAGAGGTAAACAGTGTAGGTTTACCATTTTTTAATCCATTCAGCTGGGAGAACTTTCAGCTTGTCTTGGCATAAATCATTGAATTGGATTAAACCATTAACACCTCGCTCAAAAAAAAAAGTCTGACAGAAAATGAAAAGTTGTCATTTTCTAGACCAGGGATCACCAAATTTGTTCCTGGAGGTCCGGTGTCCTGCAGATTTTAGCTCCAACCCTAATCAAACACACCTGAACAAGCTAATCAAGGTCTTACTAGGTATACTTGAAACACCCAGGCAGGTGTGTTGAGGCAAATTGGAGCTAAACCCTGCAGGGCACCGGACCTCCAGCAAGGAGATTGGTGACCCCTGTTCTAGACTAATATGGCTAGAACCACCTAGTTACCTAGCTGGGGACTATTTTCAGGTGCTGCATAATATCAGTATGCCTGCTGCAGCCATGGTACAGCAGGAAAGTTCCTTAATTATTATGTCTGAATGATAGTATAGTTCCTAGTCTTATCACTAGCAGTATCGCCTAGAAAATAGCAACTTTTCATTATTTACAAATTTATTTTCAAAACAGTGGAGTATTCCTTTAATCTTTTTATGTCTTTCAATGATTCTCACTGCAGCTAAATTTTTTACTGACCTGCAGCTAAAATGTATTCCCTGAAGAGAGGAAGGCGGAAAAGTCCGGCTAAGATCGCAAGAGTGGACCGTATTCCAGGAAAGGTTTCCGCAAATACATTGCGGTCTGTGCTGAAGCAGGAGAAGGCTCCAAAACACATGATGCCGTGGGGGTGACAACCCATAATATAGTTCTTATTGGGATTTAATTCAGCAGTCTTTACCAGCTGAAAGAATAAAGAGTCACACAGGAGATTCAAGTGAGTCAGAGGAACAACAGATGTTAATTTCTGGGTATAATGAGAGTCTTGTTACCTTCACTGGAAAATAGTCTCTCAAGTGTTTCCATACTCCCCAGCCTCTCACAAACTTTGTTCTTCTGCCACCTAGTGGACCGAGAAACATGAACAATTTCACACTCGCTTACCTTTGGCTTAGTCCCTGCTTTATCAGGGGTTTGCCACAGCAGAATGAACCACCAATTACTCTGGCAACTGTTTTTTTTACACAGCGGATGCCCTTCAAGCCACAACCCAGCACTGAGAGTACAACCCTCAGTATACGGTGATTGTTACACCCTTGCTAAAAAGTATTACATTTTGGTCACACTTTATTTAATGTACAATTCATGCTATTAACAATCATCAACTAAGAGTTTTAGCTCAATAAACTACTAATTAGCTGATCATTAAAAGTTAGTAAAGTAGTAGTTAGTTTTAGGTATTGAGTACTAGGGATATAAAATAAGACTGCACTTTATAATTGCTAATAAACAGTTAATATTTTAATAATAGGTAATAAGCCAGTAGTAAATGGTGTGAATTGTTACTTAAGCTAAAGTGTTACCTACATTTTTTTTTATAAAGATTTTATTTCAATAATGTGTTTACCTCTCTCTGGTGTGTGCCAGTCATAGATCTGCCAGGTGAAGTACAGAGTAGGGAAAATCCACAGAGAGGTGAACATCAGGTAGATCATCAACAGTAGACAAGCCACTCCTGTGTATTCACGCAAATACAGCAGTGGTAGAAATGGTACAATGTCAATCTGGCACATATAAGGCAATGATGAGCATAGAAACTATTACATAGCATCCATAACCATTTGTTTACTTTGTTTTTTTCTGTGTAGGTGCAACAGGTCTCACCTAAAAAAAGAAATGACAACACCAATTGTAAAACACTTATATCCTCGATTATATCCTTCCATGGTGACCTGTCCCCCTTCTCCTTTACCTCTGAAACTAAGAAAGAGGATGAAACACACAGAGAGAAGAAACGTATTAAGGTTGGTCAAAATATGTTCTTATTATTTTAGTTGAAATCACATTTTAATGCATTTTGGGACATAAACATATTTATAACCAGGTGCATAACATTTTTACTGTAAATCTGTGTAATACGAGATGAAGTATCTTCATTGAACAATCCAGCAGTCTCAGTTAACAAGATCAGAAACAGTGTTGCCAGATATAGCTGACTTTTTCCAGCCCAAAAGCTGTCCAAAACCCACCCAATCGCACACAAAAAAAAAAACACTTAAAAATATTAGATTCATATTTAATTGAATTATTTAAATCAAAAATTAGCCTAGTTACTTTAACTGTCACAATTTATCAACCATACAGCAACCAACACCAACAGTCACAGAACCACAACAGTACAATTACAACATAACCGGATTGCATCAAAACACTGCGCCCCTCCCACCCCCACACTGCACTCATTGCTGTGTAGATTACCTATTAGATTTTGTAGATTTAAATTGTTTAAAGATTGTATTTAAATATATATCTAGCTATTATTATTATTGATTTATTATTACATTTACAGTACTATGATTTATTATTATTATTATTTTACTTTATTTTTCGACCCTGATAAACGTGTGTGAGTACAAGAGAGACAGACGGGATTTTGCAAAAGATGTTAGGTCTATCTTTAGATTCACAACAATATGCTGAAGAACTCTGCTGAACATCTTTTTGGAATGAAGGCGTCAACAAACAGAGGAGTTGGCGTCACTACTAAATGCATGGAGTAGCACAAAGTTAAGTTTTATTAAATTGTTTCCACATAAAAATTTTGTCATCCCCCTAAGCCAAGACCGGTTACTCACTGAAGCTAAGCAGGGCTGAGCCTGGTTAGTACCTGGATGGGAGACCACATGGGAAAACTAGGTTGCTGTTGGAAGTGGTGTTAGAGAGGCCAGCAGGGGGCGCCCAACCTGTGGTCTGTGTGAGTCCTAATGCCCCAGTAAAAGTGAAGGGGACACTACACTGTCAGTGGGCGCCGTCTTTCGGATGAGACGTTAAAAACCGAGGTCCTGACTCTCTGTGGTCATTAAAAATCCCATGGCACTTCTCGTAAAGAGTAGGGGTGTAACCCCGGTGTCCTGGCCAAAGTCCCTCAATCGGCACTTACCCATCATGGCCTCCTAATAATCCCCATCTACTGAATTGGCTCTATCACTATCTCTTCACTCCACCAATAGCTGGTGTGTGGTGAGCGCACTGGCGCCGTTGTCCTGTGGCTGCCGTCGCATCATCCAAGTGGATGCTACACACTGGTGGTGGTGTGGAGAGACCCCCCCTCATGATTGTAAAGCGCTTTGGGTGTATAGCCATACACAATAAATGCGCTATATAAAATACACATTACATTACATTACATAAGCCATTTTTACCTGCACAATCTAATTTAAAACCGCCCAATCTGGCAACAATGATCAGAAATTAGACACAAATCTTTAGCTCTACACTGAAAAGTAAAACTTTAATCTATAACATTTAGATACAGTCTTTATATGTGCATGGTAAACATTATAGTGTAGAAATTCTATTGAATAGAATAAGAATGTAATGATGATGCCATTTTAGAAGGTGGGTTGTTACCTTACCATAGATGGCCAAAATTTATTTTACATTTTAGAAAAATAAATGCAAGTTTACTGTAAATGTATTGTTTTAAAGTATAATTTTAAGCATAATTGTGTGTAAATCTATTATACTGTGGTTAAAGTATATCCAACAAGGATGTCACCTCAGTCAGAGTCACCTTATAAACATAAGTAAATCTGCATGAACATTTTGATTACGTTTTTCTTAGAATCGGTTATGCAGGTTTTGATTTATGTGACTGTGAATGTTATGCTGATGGTGTTTGGTTGGTAAGGTTCTACATTGTGTATGTACACTAATGGCTAGATTATTAGTTCTCGTTAACAAAAAAGGGGCAATCTTAATGAACTTTAGCCTAATTCATTAGCCTATGTGGCTTTCTATTTTACAACCAGTGCCTTTATGATGCTTATCAGCATCACAGAGCAGATTGCACTTCTTCAAATGACTGCCATATTAACTTTATATCGTTAATGTACACAGTTAGCCCATAATGGTTTTCATTAATCATTACCAAAACGTTTTAAATCCAGCTTATTCCAGAGTAATATATATGACAATAAGCAAATATAATTTGTAATATGTACAATGAGACCCCACTTGGGGCAATTATATATGTAGCCTAATATGACCTACCACCAGCAATTCAAATGTACAGTTTACAGGTATTTTAAGTAATGAAAACGTTCAGTTTTACAGCAGAAAAATGCTAAATAATATTTACATTGTAGGCCTAATGATATAGTGATAAAACATTTGAAATTTAAAAGTCGAGTCCATAAGTAACACTGTAGCCCAAATGTGGCTACAGTGTTGCTTACTATGACTTTTACATTATGAATTAACATTCAGCTACATCTAAACACATTTCGAATGTTTTATCATTATATGCATTTAAATAATTTTACAGTACTAATATTTTTGAAAGCCTACCGTTATCTGTACCCATTAAAGTGGCCAAGTTTAGTGATCCTGTGGCAAACGACTCCTCTTCCTCACCTTCACTGACCGAAGTCTTGCGTTTGTCTTGCTCGCACTTTGATCGGTTCAATTGGTCAAACAGATAACGATTCGTTCTCTAATCGCGTCATTGCAAATGTATGTGTGCAGTTTCTGGACTGGCTATCTGAGGTTTATCTCCAGCCACTTTTGACTCCGCGTCCGCATGACTGAAACCCGTTTAAACGACCCTTTGCTTTAACGTGAATCATTTGTAAACAATGGAGAAAGAATTCGAGTCTTTGCTGTCACGATTAGGTGACTAGATGACGCCGCGAACACCTACTTGTGCTAGAATATGTAATTAAGTCGAGAAATATCTTATAAATATCCCTTTGAGTTTGGGTGAATGTAAGCTCCTCGCTCGTGCGACGTCTGTATGAGGGTGGAGCGACTGTGTGTGTGCGCGCGAGTCTGCCTAAAGTCCAGCTCATTCTACCGCTGCATTTAAAAAAATGTTGCTTAGTGATTGGTGCTTTCAACTTGTTGCCTCATGATGAAGTGTTCAGGAAATCTGGTGCAATCTCTCTTGTTAAACTAGTCTAACCAGGGTTTTTCTCGGTTCTAGTTAAATGCTATCATCAGCACAAATTTTTATCAATATGATTGGTTTATGTGGTGGAAAGTGTACTGAATAATTATACACTTATAATATAATTATAAGAAAAATACCATAACTTGCCAAAATATATAGAGTTAGAGTAAAAGTATGTGTTCTAATACTACTAAAAATATGAGCAAAAAGCAGCCCTTCTAAAGGTACTCATGAGTTGTGCCTACAGATATGCTGTGAAAAATACTCCACCTTATACCCTGCAAGTTAAAAAAATATATATATTACAGTTTATTTATCAGTGCCATTTCTTTTCAGGGTGTTTCAAGGTGAAATTATTTCCTATTCATGGACTTTAAATTCAAAATGTGAGATTAATTTAATGTGAGAACACAACACATTAATATGCACATATAATAAGCAGACGGAAAGCAGGTTTATGCGAAAACTATGTAACCTAAGGGGCAAAAATCTGTGCTGATATGTTAACTCTTATGCATGTTGAGCCTTGACTAATCTCAGTCTCAGACGTCATATCAAGCACCCCCACAGACCTGTGGCTAAATGTTTTATGCATATGGCACCAGTACGCCTAAAACAAGTCTGTTTGGATAAAAAGCTGTGATGTTAACATTGATGGCAGTGCTCGTTCATAGACTTTCATTAAATGCAGGATTCTTAAAACTATGCAAGACTCATGTAACTATATTTTTAAAAGACATCCTAAAATTTCCATGAAGCACTTCAATGGAATCTAAAAATATTTCTTAACTGGTATGCCAACTGCATAGGGACCATTTGTCATAACTTTGAAGTTTTCCCTAAAGATTATATTTTGATGGTTTGCCCCTTTTACATACCTGCATATGCAGGTGAAAATGAAAGGTCAGAAGCAGATAGAGTGGTTGGACATTTAGTCTCATGTTCAGTTCTTCAAAAGCTGGAATTAAATAGTGGCAAGGTTTCTCAAAACAGACATGTCGTTCTGCTAAGTCCATATCACTGTAAATGGTAAAAGCATTTTGAGTTTTTTTAGCAAAATGTCTTCTGAGATTCATGAATGTGAGAATATCTTTGTGAGGGTGTTATTAATTTGACCAAAAGGATATTTATATGTATAGGATATTTACTGGATATATGTACACACGTATGCTTATACTCACATTTTACTCCCTCATGGCAGTAAAAAAAATATTCAAATATTCTGTGTTTTTAGTCAAAGATAAAAGTGGGACATTTTTCAAAACAGTAAAGATTCTTTTATATGTGGATACTCACAAATAAAACTAAATAAAATGGTTTTATAAAACAAAGGAAACCATAACTTTCAGTCATGACCATCTCTTTGATCATTATATAGAAATGTGTTATTAAAATAAGTCTCCATGTCCTACACTGTAAAAAAAAAAAAACCTAATGCCTCCTAAATGTTTTTTGTTGTTGAATCAAAGTAACTTTATAGTCATCAGTCAAACTGACTAAAAATATTAAAGGGCACCTATTTTACCCCTTTTACAAGACGTAAGATAAGCTTTTGGTGTCCCCAGAATGTGTCTGTGAAGTTTCAGCTCAAAATACCCATCAGATATTTATTGTAGCCTCCAGAATCTGCCCATTTTGGTGTCTGAATACAGTGTAGCTGTTTTTGTAGCCTGTGGCTTTAAATCCAAATGAGCAGCTTCTCCCTGCCCACCGCTCCCCCATGCGTGTCTGCTTCTCATCATGCGTTACGTCAGATAAAACAGCAAAAAAAAAAAGAAAAAAAAAGTCAGATAAACAGCAGTCAGTGACAGAGACAGACTCGGATGAATTACAGACTCAGAAGACAGAAAAAACCAAGTAAGTTTGTTTGATGTATTTGTGGTGGAGTTTATTCAAGCCTTTCTGAAATGATGAGTCACACACAAATGCTGTTTGCAGTACACACACAAACACACATGCACGTTTACTGACACCATGCGGCCATGGTGATTATAGAGGTTAAGAATTACATGGCAATTTTACTGTCTTTATTACAAACATGCTCTGTTTTAAAAACATTTTAAACTTATAAAAATCACAGAGAGTTGTAACAAATATTTTAATCCCAATTAATTTGCGAAAAAAATTTTGTGGACATGTGTATACATGTTAGAAACATGGTGTCTGTTAATCAATTCTGTGGGCGGGGAAAACCGCACTCCTACGTCACGTTGTGGTGAGCCTCAAAATCGCTGGGTTTTAGGTTCGATTTTAACGTCAGGAAATTAAAAAAAAAGAGACTTATTGGGTTTATATCACTCCAATATGACAGTGAACGCACTATACATACAGACAGTTCTATCTAAACAGCTTACAAAAGTTGATTTTCATCATAGGTGGCGGTTTAAGTTTAACTTTGCATATAGCTAATTTTTGTTGTTGTTGCTGAAACTTTATTAACTGACATTAAAGTAACCTAAAGACATTTGTTTTCATGGCTTTTTGTCATAATTATTCACAGTGTATTGATTTCTTATATGTTTGCTGACAGATCGTTTAGAATATTG
The DNA here is from genome assembly GCA_903798195.1 of Danio kyathit. Classification (NCBI taxonomy): domain Eukaryota; kingdom Metazoa; phylum Chordata; class Actinopteri; order Cypriniformes; family Danionidae; genus Danio; species Danio kyathit. Next base: position 45,154,766 of record LR812523.1, on the reverse strand, counting down.
ATGAGTCATTGTTGTGAACTTTTAAAGATGTTGGTAAAAAAAAGCCCCCAGTTACCAACCAAAAGTCAGCCAGCCTCACACCCATCTCTGAGCCCACCTCGCCCTACACCTAGGAGAGGCCTCAGGTCGTTGCGACAGCGGCAGGTCCCAAAAAACACCTCATCTTCAACTGGTGAACTTAAAAGCTGCCATTGATGTGTCCCGGGTGCCTGCTTAGATAACAGTGTCTTTATCAGATGTTTACAGAACAAGCAGGAACCCAGTATGCCTGTAGCATTCTCTACTCAGATAGGTGTTATATTACGTGACAGAAAACTGAAGACTTCTTCAGGCCGTATAGCAAATCATTCAAATTTGGTGTCTATTAAATGTAATTCTGAGACTACTGTAGGGAAAACAGATAAAACTGTTAAGTTAGCACTTTTAAACATCCGATCACTTAACAATAAGTCACTTTTAGTCAATGATTTTATCAACACAAATTGCCTTGATTTTATGCTTTTAAATGAAACTTGGCTAGATGACAGTTGTAGCGCAGCAGTTCTGAATGAAACAGCTCCTTTAAACTTTGATTATTTGAGTGTTTGCAGATTTAATAGGAGAGGTGGAGGCATCGCTGCCCTATTTAAAGATGTCTATGAATGTAAACAAGTGTCATTTGGTGACTATTTGTCGTTTGAATATCTGAGTATAGCACTAAAAGGTGCTCCACGAATTTTACTGATAATTATCTACAGACCTCCAAAATATTCTCCAACTTTTATTGATGATTTTACAGAGTTGTTATCAATAGTAACCTCTGAGTTTGACTATTTTACTATTGCTGGGGATTTTAATATTCACATTGATAATGCAGAAATCAATGCTGTAAAAGACCTCATGAATGTCTTTAACACTTTTGATCTGACTCAGCATGTTCAAGGACCCACACACAATCGTGGACACACTCTTGATCTACTTATAACTAAGGGTCTACACATTTCATCGACTGTTGTTAAGGATGTTGCACTATCTGATCATTTCTGTATTTTCTTTGATATATTGATCACTCCAGCCATTAAAGACAGATCTGTCTTTGTCAGAAAGAGATACATTAATGAGAACACTAGTGAGCAGTTTATGAAGGCCATATCACTATCACCAAGTATATCTGCAGACTCTGTTGACTCTCTCCTTGATTTGTTTAACTCTAAAGTTAAGAATGTCATAGATGACATTGCTCCTGTTAAAGTCAGGAAGAGAACTGGGATGAAAAATGTGCCTTGGAGGAAAACAACAGCAGTTCTAATGATGAAAAAACAGTGCAGAAAAGCTGAGCGTATGTGGAGGAAGACGAAACTAGTAGTCCACTATAATATCTATAAAGACAGTCTTCATGCTTTTGATGTGAAACTAAAAACCGCTAGGCAGACTTTCTTTTCAAGCCTTATAAACAGCAATCTAAATAATACTCGCTTCCTCTTTGCAACGGTAGAGAGACTCATAAACCCCCCCAGTACGATTCCCAGTGAACTAATCTCGGAAAGTAAATGTAATGAGTTCGCTCATTTCTTTACTGATAAGATTAATAATATCAGAAAGGCAATCAGCTCATCCAATCAGCCAAAGTGTATCGAAGTCAGACAAACTCAACCACAACTTAAGAAATCAGACTGAATTATGTCTGATTTCATGGCAATTAATGGTAAGATCTTAGTGGAGATCGTGCAAAGTATGAAAACATCAACCTGCAGTCTTGACACGCTCCCCACATCATTCTTCAAAACCGTGTTTAACTGTTTAGAAATGGATCTCCTAAAAGTGGTAAATGCTTCACTTCTGTCAGGGATTTTTCCAAATTCACTTAAAACTGCAGTTGTTAAACCCCTCTTGAAAAAGAGCAATCTGGATAACACACTATTGAGCAGTTACAGGCCAATCTCAAATCTCCCTTTCATTGGCAAAATCATTGAAAAAGTTGTTTTCAACCAGGTTAACACGTTCTTAAACTCCAAGGGGTGTTTAGACAATTTTCAATCTGGTTTCAGAGCACATCACAGTACAGAGAGCGCTCTTATAAAGATAATCAATGATATCCGCCTAAATACATATTCAGGTAAACTAACAGTGCTGGTAATGCTCGATCTTAGTGCTGCATTTGACACTGTCGATCACAGCATACTTCTGGATAGGCTGGAAAATTGGGTTGGGCTGTCTGGGACGGTCCTCAAATGGTTCAGATCTTATCTTGAAGGGAGAGGTTACTATGTCAGTATAGGTGACCATAGGTCGAGGTGGACACCCATGACATGTGGAGTCCCACAAGGCTCGATTCTGGCACCTCTCCTGTTCAACCTTTATATGCTCCCTCTGAGCCAAATAATGAGAAAGAACCAAATTTCCTACCACAGCTATGCTGATGACACTCAGATCTACTTAGCCTTACTGCCTAATGACTACAGCCCTATTGACACCCTCTGCCAATGCATTGATGAAATGAACAGTTGGATGTGCCAAAACTTTCTTCAGTTAAACAAAGAGAAAACTGAAGTCATTGCGTTTGGGAACAGAGATGAGGTTCTCAAGGTGAATGCGTACCTTGGCACTAAGGGTCAAACAACAAAAAATAAGGTCAAGAATCTTGGTGTGACTCTGGAGTCAGATCTGAGTTTCAATAGTCATGTCAAAGCAGTTAGTAAATCAGCATACTATCATCTCAAAAACATTGCAAGAATCAGATGCTTTGTTTCCAGTGAAGACTGAAACTTGTTCTTGCTTTAATCAGCAGCAGGGTGGATTACTGTAACGGCCTCCTCACGGGCCTTCCCAAAAAGACAGTCAGTCAGTTGCAGCTCATCCAGAACGCTGCGGCCAGGATTCTGACCAGAACCAGGAGATCAGAGCACATCACACCTGTCCTCAGGTCTATACACTGGCTCCCAGTTACATTCAGAATAGATTTTAAAGTACTATTACTTGTTTATAAATCACTAAATGGCCTAGGACCTCAATACATTACAGATATGCTTACTGAATACAAGCCTAACAGATCACTCAGATCTTTAGGATCATATAAACTAGAAATTCCAAGAGTTCAGTCAAAGCAGGGTGAATCGGCTTTCAGCTACTATGCCCCTCGCTGCTGGAATCAGCTTCCAGAAATGATCAGATGTGCTCCAACATTAGGCACATTCAAATCCAGACTGAAAACACATCTGTTTAGCTGTGCCTTTACTGAATGAGCACTGTGCTACGTCCGACAAATTGCTTACGTTTTTCTTTTCTTTTTCATTTTTTTTACAACCTGTTTTAACACATTTTTGTCTGTTTTTATCTGTTTTTTATTATCTGTTTTTATTTTTATTTTTTTCTTACACTTGTCTTTTTTATTCCTGTTTATGTAAAGCACTTTGAATTGCCACTGTGTATGAAATGTGCTATATAAATAAACTTGCCTTGCCTTGCCTAAATAAAAATGCACTGGTACCATACCAGCTGTTATTTTACGGACATTTCTACATCTCTAAACATGACAGCACAAAACGAAATGTAATTGTTTGGTCAAACTGTCAGTGTAATAGCATTGTGGGCAGTCGTTGACCATACAAAGCAGCCAAAGTTCCAAGACCTTCAGCCGTCAATCTGAGGTCTGGCTACACAAGACTAATCTAAACCCTGACTAACAAGCTACAAGTGTCTACCAGTTGGCGCCGCAAACCTTGTGCAGCACTAATAGAATACATGCAATGTGTGCATATGTTTGAAAACGTAATATTCTGTAGTAGATTTATTAAGGCTATTTAGTGATTTCAGTCATCATGCAGCAGGAATCCTTCATCATTTCATCAGTGACATACAGTCTAAACATTCTCTCGGTTGTTGCGTGTAATGATTTTGTGTCTTTTTGGAAACTTTCAATGTGTCCACACTGTATGTTTGCCACATTTATAAAGCATCCGAGTCTTGAGGTAAATGTGTCTGATGCAATTTTTCTATGTGCAGTTTGATTGGACAGAATCACATGACTGATATCCTACTTAGTCAATCGCTGTAGACAAGAAAGATTAAACATAAAGTACTGAAAATGAAACTTGTGCAGTAAAAGTAGTGATGCAGCACAAAATATGTGTCCACATATAATAACACTTTTAAAAACTACTTAGTAAAGTACAATTCCTGACAGAAACTACTAATTTACAGGAATGTGAGTATTTGTAATTTGTTACTTTGCACCACTGTGTATACTGTATGGTGTAGGCCTCTTATAAATTCAGAAGTGTAATTTTCAGTTCTATTGAGGAGTGCAAAGAAATGACGGAGAAATATTTAACTCACCTACACACTCTGGCCAGTTTGTTAGATACACCTTGTAAGTACTGAGTTAGACTCGCTTTTACCTCAAATCTCGTTGGTAGATTTTTGCAGAGATGATGCAAATCTCTTATTCCACATCCCAAAAGAAGCAATCTGAGTAGAGTGAGCTCTTTTTCAAGAACCAGTTACAGATTATTTGATTTATTATTTGATTATTTAGTTTTTTTTTTTATCAAAACCTATTCTTAAATTGCATTTACAATGGTGTAAAAAAGTGTTTGGACCTTACTGATTTCTTATCAAACAAATGTAAAAGTGAATCAAAGATAAAATGCATTATGCTATTTTAAAACAATGGTTTTATTATTAATTATTAAAACAAAATATAAAATTACATAACCCTGTGTGAAAAATTGTGCGCCTCCTAAACTTAATAACTTGGTTGGACCATTCTTAGCAGCAACAACTGCAATGTAACTTGCAATGAGTCTGTTACAGTGCTGAGGAGGAATTTTGGCCCACTTATCTTGGAATAATTGTTGTAATTCAGCCACACTGAAGGGTTTTCAAGCATAAGCCGCCTTTTTAAGGTCATGCTACAGCATTTCAATTGGATTCAGATCAGGATTTTGACTAGGCCACTCCAAAGACTTCATTTTGTTTTTCTTCAGACATTTACAAGTGAACTTGCTGGTATGCTTTGGATAATTGCCCTGATGCAGAACCCAAGTTTGCTTCAGCTTGAGGTCACTAAAAGATGGCTGGACATTCTCTTGCAGGATATTTTGATACACAGCAGAATTCAAGGTTTCGTTTATCAACACGCGTCTTCCAGGATCTGGCTAAACAGCCTCAGACTATCACACTACCACCACTGTGTTTACTGTTATGATGTTCTTTTTCTGAAATGCGGTATCACTTTTACATCACACATAAGACACACAGCTTCCAAAAAGTTCAACTTTTGTTTTATTTTGAGTATTTTCCAAAAGTATTCGGGATCATCAAGATGTTTTCTAGCAAAACCGAGACAAACCTTTATTCTTTTTGCTCAGCTTTTCGTATTGGAACTCTGCCGTCCAAACAATTTTTTCACAGTCTCTATCTCATGGTGGAGTCATAAACACTCACTTTAACTAAGGCAAATGATGCCTGCAGTTCTTTAGATGTTGTTGTGGCGTCTTTTGTGACCTCTTGGATGAGTTGTCACTGTGCTTTTGGGGTATTTTTTGTCGGCCGGCCACACCTGGGAAGGTTCTCCACTGTTCCATGTTTTTGACATTTAAAGGCTATCACTGTTGTTTGATGCAGCCTCAAAGCTTTAGGAATGGCTTTATAACCTATTCCAGACAGGATGATCTCAATTATTTTCATTCTGATTTGCTTTTGAATTTATTTTGATCTCCGCAAGATGTCTAGATTTTGAGGATCTTTTGGTCTAGTCATTTTATTAGGCAAGTCCTATTTAAGGGATTTCTGCCATTTCTACGGTGCTCTGGTTACCCTACAGTCCAAAGACATGCGCTATAGGTGAATCGAAGAAACTAAATTGGCTGTAGTGTATGAGTGTGTGTGCGAATGAGTGTATGGGTGTTTCCCAGTAATGGGTTGTGGCTGGAAGGGCATCCTCTGCATAAAATATGCTGGAATAGTTGGCGGTTCATTTCGCTCTGTCAACCCCTGATTAATAAGGGACTAAGCCGAAGGAAATGAATGAAACATGCAAAAAAAAAAAAAAAAAACAGGAGGCAAACACTGTTTCACACCACTGTATATTTAATTTTTATTTTTGCTTTAGGAATATACAGAATAGGACACAGATGAGTTTTTCCTTGGAAAAAACTAAAATATTGCAACCTGTATGATCTCAGTTGTATCAATTTACTATTATCAACTGTTCTATCAAGTAAACTATCAAGTCAATTAACTTTCAAGTTTTATTTAGCCGATGCCTTAGAATCCCACATATGGAACAAGACATTGCAAGTCACAAAGAACTTATACTAAGTATTATTATCATCAATTTTAAATATTTATATATTTTTAATGGTTCATTATTTAAATAATTGTTATAGTTGTTTAAAAATTTCTGTGGTGAAATCTTTTCTTGTTGCAGCATGATCAGTCATAATAATAATAATAATAATAATAATAATTCATTTTATTTGTAAATGGCGCCTTTCTAGACACCCAAGGTCGCCTTACAATAAGCATCAACAGCCATGCTAGAACAAATTAAAACAAATAATAAAACATTACCAAACACAGATTGACCAAAAGTATAAACGCACATCGCGAATATAAAATAACATGATAAAAAACATGATAAAAAATTGTTAAAGGAAAGCCTGCTTAAAAAGTATGGCTCCAGTTTTCTAGCTTCAAAAGTTGTCATTTAAATGGCAACAACATAAAGATTTGTGCCATCTAGGTATACTTCTGAGGTCATATAGGCTGAGGTCATTTAAGATTTTAGACCTCTGTTGGGTTTTCCCAATATTTTTAGTGTCAACATCCAAAACAAGCTCTGTAGTACATGTAAACTGTACTCGTTCTCAAAAGTGGAAAAACTGAACAGTCATCTGAGGCATGACAGATGTCATTTACCCACTTTATAAATATATCCAGCAAGGGAGTAACTAATGCAAATTTATAGTATTTCACATAGGCATTTCATGGAAAGACTTTAGTAATGTTAGACACAGAATTTAATGCAGATAAAAAAAATTTAATGCAGTTGTAAAAGGTAGACTTTGTCATCAACATGGCACCATCTAAGATCCTTGACTCACAACTTTTATCACTTTTTACTTTGCATCTGGACCTGTGATTTAATACCTCAACATTCATTTAGCTGCTGAGGGCCTCGTCAGTTCAGCGCTATTCTATTTTTCAGCTTGATCACAGATTACGAGAAACAATCTGAATTATGCCAAATGACACCAATGGCGTTCCCATGTCTGCTCATTACTCAGCTGATGTTGCGAGGCAGCAAACGCTCTTTTCAGTGTGATTCCAAGTTCTTCTTTTGTGCAAAGGCAATGTGTGATTCATTACTAATCAATGGTTTATATTCTAGTTTCCCGACTATTTCTGTGATGCAATCTCATGCCGTATGCGCATGAGCTACTCCAATTAAATGTGTGATGACACGATGACTCTCCGCCATCCTGAAGTGTGAGTACTTCACTGTTATTTTTATCTTTTGTCTTCCATGTCAAGTCTCAATTCTCACATTTCTCCTTCATCGCTTGTCTCTTGCTCAAATCACAGCGCTTTCTCACTCAGAGGCATAGATATAGCACATGCAGGAGAGGTGCTTCTAATAATAATAAAGTGATGGAAGTGTGGGGATAGAGGGGAGAGTGCTGGGTTTAGGGGGAAGCAGGCCTGTCATCAATAATGAGGAGTTTTGGCTGTTGATAGATAGTAGATTGTGTGGATAAGTGCTGTATACCTGTTCAGGTGAGGTGACTCACAACTGACAGTAAGCTGATATACCTTTAAAACGCCTGGGTGCTAAATTTAAATAGGCTAAAGACAGGTGTATACGTAAAAAGAGAAATAAACGTTCGGATAATAATATGTTATGGAATATTCAGAAATTCCTCAATGTTGTTGTGGAGCAGGCTATAGAAATCGTTGGCGCGCTTTTCTCGCGCTGACAGACTGCTTACGTCTGCACACAGCCAACGCGGTCAAAATTGTAAATACGTGCGTCGACTGAGCTGTCAGAAAGGTGGAGGCGAGGGCAGGAATAAAAATGTAAACGTAACAACGGCATGACAACAGTCGGTGGAATTTATATTTACTATGGCGAGGGCAGAAAATGTCTCCCTTCACAAAAACAGCAGCCTGATACAACGTCATTTCAGAAGAGCTCTGCGCGCATCAGAACGGAATCAGCGGCTCGGCATCTGCCTCTCCGGTGACCGACCAGCTCTACAGGAAGAATATCCATATTAATATCAGCGTGAAGTGCGCCGCCACCGCCGACATATCTGTTTATCAGCGGGCTTTTACGGTGAAGCCGTTTCTCGGTTAGCGTACAGGCACCAACAGACCGCATTTGTGAATGGTTCTATGGGCCTGCTTTGAACGGATGTTTTTTTCCTCTCCCTCTCTCTCTCTCCCTCTCTCTCTCTCTCTCTCTCTCTCGCTCTCTGTAACGTCGCAGTGAACTGCACCATGGATAGCGAAGCGCTTTCTCATCGAGCTCCGCGCGGAGGGTGAATGAGGATGAGGATGTTGTTTACAAAAAGCAGTCAGCCGTCAGCGCACTGATGCTCGGTCTCCCGACGTACACTTTTGCATCTAATCTTTCATGACACGTTTGGAAATTACTGTCAGCTCCGTCTTTCCTCTATGAAGAGGGCAATGTCATCGTCAGCAGACCGGCGTGGATTTGTTGTTGTCTGATTTTACTACGTACTTGTCCTCTGCAATTCGACTTCACGCCGTTTATGTAAGTCAGTCTTTTTTCTGCACCATTTGTTTTACGTATACACTGAAGGCGGTGTGTTTAAATCACACAGATTGTGAGGAAATTCGACCTATATTGCTATTGACTTGTGTGTGGAAATATAATTACAAACATCTGGGAAGGCTAGCAATACGATCTCCCACAGAGGAATGAACCAAACGCCAAGTGTTTATGCCAACATATGAACATTTTTCATTGACAACCTAATGCTTGTGTTGTATTTTAACATCATCGTTTGCCTTGGAAACCGCTGTCCTGTACATTCAGACGTCTAGATGTATCGTATATGCAGAATATATATTTTTAATCGCTATAGCGACTGTTTGCAAATTTAAAACGAAATATTTGTCTCGGATGCCTATGCTTAGGCTACACCATCGATATTTCCTCCACAAATCCCCTTTGAGTTCGTAAAGGATGTAAGAGAGTGTCTGTGTGTGAAGCAGCGGGTTTGTGTTCATCTGAGCGTGTATAAGTGACGCGTCTTCAGGTGTTGAGCACCCCAGAGTTTCAGACTCCGCTGTGTGTTAAACATGGTGACTTGTGAGGAATTCTATTAAGTAGTTTTAGTTATATTAAATGATGCAGAAATAATGTTTAATATATTTGACTTTTTTTCCTATTACCCATTCACAGTGTGGTGTACCCTGGGTAACCTGGTCTGTTGTAACGAGGAGTGCCTCAAAATATTCGTCTCACGTAATGTCTGCATGAACGGCGCGGGAAGGTGGCATCAGAATGCCAATGGCACGTGCCAGAAGCTACAACTGCAGCCAATTTTATTACAGTCGTGATAGTATTTGGGGGCGTGGCTGTGCGCGCGCGCGCGCGTATGTCTGTGGCGTGAACCTGGACGTCTACGGATCCGTCTTGTGTATTCCCGGTAATGATTAATAGCACCAAGTTAGACTGAGCACCGGAGACATTATTCGCGGATTAAAAACACGAGAGGCGGGGTAAGCGCGGGGAAAGCCAGTTAGGCTCGGAGGTGTAGACTGGAGTACTTACACTGCAGACATGAGGAGACCAGCCCCACCTTGTCTGGGGGCTGTGAAAACCTCCATAAAAGGCTTTTTAGCAAATGTCTAAAGCAATAACTGCTCATTTTGGTCACTTAGTATGGATATATTATCAAATGAGCCATGAAGACATCCGACTCATCTTTCCTGGCTCTACCAATGAATACATTTGAAAATATGCAAGAATATATGACAAGACCTTTAGTCAGTCCAGTTGATCAATCAGCCTATCAATTAATCAAGCAGTTATGTGTTACCCTTCAGGGAGTGCTGCTTTTAAATAAGTGCTGTGTGTGTGTGTGTGTGTTAGTGGTTGATGTTTTATTGCTATTTGTGGGCAAGTATTGTAAGCAAGTGTATGTTTGTGTCTGCTTTCATTTTTTATCATGAATATGAGAATGTGTGTGTGTGCACTGGAAACATCACACACATAATATACATGGGCAGCAGGTTACCAGATGCACACACATTCTCAGAGTCACATGCACATCCATAAATTTATATAATTAATATATATATATATATATATATATATATATATATATATATATATATATATATATATATATATATATATAATATATATATATATATATATATAAAAAAATACAAAGCCATAAAAGCTTGCATTTTTATGGGAATAATTCATCAGTCTGATGGTTTACTTTGGTGGATACAGATGATGTGAAATAGAAATGTTTGGTGTATGCAAATAGAGAGGGATTCTCATGTACAACTCAAGGTTGCATTACCTGCATCTTAACAGTCACACATGCGTTTTAATTAATCATATGCATTTCAATGTTAGCAATGAAACATTTAGCTGCAAATCAATATAATATTGTAAGATAAACAATATAAATGATTATTATTATTATTATTGTCTAATTTTGACATTTTTAATATTTTTATTTTCAGCACAGACCCTTTAGACTAAAATCTATTTTAGCAAGTGCATTCAAACATATGCAGCAAAGTGAGAGTGACTTCTAGTGGCAGCTTAAAGAATATCTACCATCCTCTCCATCTCTCACTAACCCCATCTCTCAGCTCCCATTAATTTGTTTTTGTTAAATTGATGAAAGAGCATTTGACAACAGCGTGTTAGATGCAGAGAGAGAGAGAGATGAGCAAAGAATGGAAAGGAGGATCAGAATGAGCTTAATAAGATAAGAAGCAAATAGTTTTAAATACTGTAACTGAACATTAAGAGAATGGAAGTTCAACTGTGAAGGTAAAGAGAACTTCATTTGATCATTTGACTTAAGGATTTATCAGAAGAGAAATTGAGGAGAATATTCGTGAGTGTATTGGACAGACGGTGTGTTTGTGTGCTTCTGATTAGACTCTGACAGATGTTCCCATGTAAAGCTCATTTTTCGGTTTGGGTTTACTCCCGTCTGTCTGTCTGCGTGCGTGTGGATGATCCAGGCTCATGGTTTATGCTGTAAATTTCCTGGATTGAATTTTTATAGCGTCTTAATGTTCGAGCATCAGCCTGATGTCTTGTTTCAGGCTTGAATCAAACGAGATCTGGGAAGGGTGGCGGAAGAAGTAGTGATGAATAAAGATGAATGCTGGCTAATGTGACGCAAGACAGAATTATTAAGGGAAAGCTGGGTTAGGTTTACATTAGAACAAGCCCTCCAGGCACTGACTCTTACTGTACGCTTGGCAGAGTAGCGATCTGTGTATTTCACAGTAATGCTCTGTTAGTGAAACGCTTTAGCATACTAATGTAAAGCATAACTTGGTTAGTAAAGCATAACACTGTGATGTAGCTCTATAAAGTGGTGCGTCTTGGCAGAATGGAGGTTTTGAGGACGTCATCTGACAGCAGAGCTATATGTGTATTTTTGTATGTACACACACACTTGTTAGTCTGTCCTTGGAGTTCTTGTAGCTGAAAAGAGGAGCACAATATGTATAGTGAGTGGAAACCATGCTCCTTTTTTCCTCTGGACTATACAGGAAGAAAATAAATAAGAACAGAAGCCAAGAAACATGGAGGAGAAGAGGCTCGCGTCATCAGGGACCCTCATGAGCAACATCAAGGTTTCAGATTCAATAGAGCATAGCTTGTATACAGACTGAAGAAACAAGGAGGAGGACATTAAAATTTCATGGCTTCAGTTAGATTTGCGGACTTGGTTTCTACTGAAGGAATTTGAAGAGATTCACCACACAAGCTGCCTCTAGTAGGTCCAAAATAGCTGCTACGTAGAAATATTTCACTCGGTGTTCCACTTGGGTGCGCGGTATGTCATATCTGTAGCAGTGTAACGTGGAAACATTTTCAGGTCAGAGAGTCTAATGCTTTTAGCAGGGAAGACAAGGATTTTGGATCGGTTGTGTATGTGTGTTAGTGTGTTCTGCACTGAATATTTGGGGGATTTGCTGTGCGGGAGAAGTGTCATGTGGCTGGATCTGGCATCTGTCAGACACAGGCTCTGTGATGCTGTGAACCGGGGGAGTCCTTCACAACTGGGGCAGAGCGACTTACCTTATACTGCACTTTATAGCAGTGATTCCCATTCAGTGGTGTGAATATTTCTTACAGATGGTGCTCTAGAACAGAAAGAAGAATGATTATCACTTATATACAGTTGAAGTCAGAATTATTAGCCCCCCTTTTGAATTTTTTTTTCTTTTTTTTTTTAAAATATTTCCTAATTGATGTTTAACAGAGAAAAGAAAATGTTCACAGTATGTCTGATAATATTTTTTCTTCTGGAGAAAGTCTTATTTGTTTTATTTCGACTAGAATAAAAGCAGTTTTTAAATTTTTAAAAAAACATTTTAGGGACAAAATTGTTATATATATATATACAAATATATATATATTTACATGTTGAAAAACATTTTTCTTTTCATATATTGGTGAAGTGTTAGTTTGTTTGCTTATACAGTATATTTAAAACATTTTTAGAGGTGTGTGTGTGTGCTTGCATATTCTACTGCAATAAATTGAATATAAACTTAATATCTTAAGGTATAAAATAAAAATATCTAAAACAAAATTAGAAAATGATAAATAACATTTTTCTGTTTTTAATTTGAAAAAAAAAAAAATATATATATAATGTGTTATTTATGCTTTCGTGTGGAGCAGTTGATTTATTTGTCTGCTTAAATATTTAACTAATTAAAAAAATTTATTTAATCCTTTTAAATTTTAAACTAATTTAAAAGTATAAAATTAATATGTGTGTCATTGTTGATAATATTAATATTTCAATTGGTCCACTTAAAAATTAATTTGCATAATATTGTAATTGTGTATTTTATTTTCATTGTATGTTACCAGTCTTATTTTGCCCAGGTGTATTTTTGGCAATAGCCAGTTGTATGGGTCAAATATGTGAAGAACGGGTTAAATATATACTTTAAAAAATCATAGGAATATTAAGTAAACATCTTATTTCATCAAGATATTTAGTAAATTTTCTGTATTAAATATATCGATACTCAATTTTTTAAATTTGTAATGTACGTTGCTAAGCACTTAATTTAGACAGCTTTAAAGAGAATCAATTTTTTAACCCTCAGATTCCATGTTTTAAAATAGTTGATCTTAAAATTGATAGTTGACCTTTTAAAATGAATAGATCTCAATTCAATTCAAGTTTATTTGTATAGCGCTTTTCACAATAATTATTGTTTCAAAGCAGATTTACAAAAGGTGCACATTATTGCATTACAATCAAATCAATAGATTTTACAATCAATATACATTATTATATACAGACATAGTTAACCTGCAATTTTATTGCATATAGGTGATGTCTATGTGTATATGTTTTAATGATGTGTATTAAGTCTATGTGTTGTCCTCGAAGTCCTCGATGGTTGGCGTCATATGGTATCTCTGTCAAGCATTGTTCTATCATAACAATATACATACAATATCATCGATGGAAGGAATATTTATTCAGATTCCAGATGATAATAAATTAAATTATGTCACAAAAAATGTATAATACATTTTATATCATGAATTTTATTTTATTAGCATAAAAATGCTAAATGGTCCAGTACAATATGAGATTACAGTCATAGTGGTGTACTTGAGGCCTGCCGATGAGGCTGTGGGAGTACATGAGCCTGTTGTTATGCGTAAAGCATGTATGTGTAGGTGCGTAGCCTTTAGGTCTCGAGCAGAGAAAATATTTTTGCTTCTGTCATCACAGCACCCACTTCCCTGTCCTCATCTTACCTCTGAGCACACATGCAGACACACACTCACACACAAGTGTTTTTTGTTCATATACATGCTCAGCACATGAAACAGATGTGCACACAGATTTCCACCACATACAAAGCAATACTCAAAACAAAGTCGTCCCTTGGGATGAGCAAGTGAAGGGTCCGTTACTCCACCGTCTGCCCACATTTAGCATGTGTGCGTGTGTGTGTGTTTCTGTCTGCAAACGATTTTGTACATCACTGTACGTACAATCATTTCCAAAACATAAATGAATTCAGTAATATCTTTTCAATATTTGTCTGTTTCCTTTTTCCCATTGCATCGCCTTCACAATTCTGCATACAAAAGACATGCAAAGACGTGTTGGTTTTTGTCTGCATATGTGTTTGCATATGTATCGGCATGCATGTGTATGTAGTGTGTCACCTTGATTACTGCAGATTCCAGCAAGCATCATGAAGCCAAGGGCAAACTAGGAGAAAAAGAGAGGAGAACAAGGAAAGGAGTGAAGCGAGAAGGAGGGGGAAGAGGAGGTCAGTGAGTGCTTCCGTGAATAAAGTGAGAGCGAGTGAAAATTGGATGCGGAAAAGCCGCAGAAAGAACACGGGTGAAACGGCAGAGGAACGGAGGAGTGATTCAGAAGCGGGATGATGAGATGTGTTTTGTCAGCTTTGCAGAATAAGGCAAATACTTGGTAATCCCTGGTGATGGTGCACTTTGTTTCGACTAAACACACTTGGACACATGTTCAGATGCGAAGAAGCGCTTGCTCCTCCACGGTTCCTCGCTAATTGGCAGTCTGCTGCAGTGCTCAGTGTGCGAGAGCTTGTGTGTATGGGTGTTTTCCAGACGGCGCAATCAGACACCGCTTCCCTCTCTCGATAGGGACAGACAGACCGCAGGTTTTGAGTCCGATTCTGTTTTCGCTTCCCAGAGATGCAGACTAGCTTCTCAGATTCATGTGAGGTGGAAATTTGGATGGCAGGACAGCCAGAATGCAGGTTATTTTTTAGTCCAGACTTCCTTAAATATTAATCATCTATTGAGCGTGTTGTTGATTTGTGGTAACGGTGTGTGGGTCGAATTATTAACCTAAAATCGAGGGCTTCAAATGTCAATAAAACTGATGTTACTTGAGTTATGGAGAGTATTGACTTGATAAACATACACTCACTTGCCACTTTATTAGGTACACCTTACTAGTACCGGGGTTGGACCCCCTTTTGCCTTCAGGAAACTGCCTTAATCCTTCGTGGCATAGAGTCACCAAGGTACTGGAAATATTCCTCATAGATTTGACCCATGTGACATTGACATATTGACATGATAGCATCACGCAGTTGCTGAAGATTTGTCGGCTGCACATCCCATGATGCGAATCTCCCGTTCCACCACATCCCAAAGGTGCTCTATTGGATTGAGAGCTGGTGACTGTGGAGGCCATTTAAGTACAGCGAACTCATTGTCATGTTCAAGAACCAGTCTGAGGATAGGATTATGTCATGGTGCGTTATCCTGGTCGAAGTAGCCATCAGACGATGGGTACACTGTAGTCATACATGGATAGTCAGCAACAATACTCAGGTTGGCTGTGGCGTTGACACGATGCTCAATTGGTACTAATGAGCCCAAAGTGTGCAAAGAAAATATCCCCACACCTTTACACCACCACCAGCAGCCTGAACCATGCTTTCATGTTGTTGATGCCAAATTCTGACCCTACCATCCGAATGTCGCAGCAGAAATCGAGACCCATCAGCCCAGAAATGTTTTCCAATCTTCTATTGTCCAATTTTGGTGAACCTGTGTGAATTGTGCCCCAGTTTCCTGTTCTTACCTGACAGGAGTGGCACCCGGTGTGGTCTTCTGCTGCTGTAGCCCGTCTGCCTCAAGGATTGGACGTGTTGTGTGTTCAGAGATGCTCTTCTGCATACTTCGGTTTTTGTAACAAGTGGTATTTTGAATTACTGCTGCCAATCTATCAGCTCAAACCAGTCTGGCCATTCTCCCTATGACCTCTGGCATCAACAAGGCATTTACGCCACTGATTAGAAATTTGCATTAACGATCAGTTAGACAGGTGTACCTAATAAAGTGGCCGGTATGAGTGTAATATGTCTTGAGATGCACAAATTTGAAATGGTGTTTAGTAGTGCTCGAAATTGGAAAAATCAGACATTGCAATATTTAGCTTTTCTGCAATTTATATATTGCAATATGAATGCTGTTTCACCAGATTACTTAAATCGCTCTATTTGGAAATGAATAATTCATTTTATTTAGATTGATTGGGATGATTTTTTAGGAGAGTGAATAATGCTTAAATATAATAATAATATTACAAGCACAGATAAAGAGAATAGTGAATAGGAGTCGAGCAGTATTAAGGTGCAGAAATGAATAATTAAAATGTAAAATAACACTGTATGATTGAATATTTCCTCATGTTACACTACTTGCAAGTTATGCCACCCCTCAAAATAAATGCAGTAAATTTTAGTTTTTTTTATTTGTTAATTTTCAAATATTATAGCTTTCACAACTTTTTTAACAGCAAAATTTTATTTGGAAATAATTTATCAATTTAGATTGATTTGGGATTATTTTGTAGAAGAGTGAATAATGCATAAATATATTTAACAAATTATAGCAGAGATGAATGAATAGTGCATGGTTTTGATTAGAACCTTAGAATGGGTTTTCTGGAGAGTCAAACAGTATTAAAGTGCAGATATTAAATAACAAAATGTAAAATAACACTGTTCCCAGTGTTGGGTTGCAGCTGGAAGGGCATCCGCTGTGTAAAACATATGCTGGATAAGGTGGCGGTTCATTCCGCTGTGGCGACCCCAGATTAATAAAGGGACTAAGCCAAAATGAAAATGAATTAATGAAAATAACACCGTATGATTGCATATTTTCCAAAAAAACGTTCCCCACTCACATTTTCATCTTGATTTTATTAGCAAACAAAAATGTCAGTATATTTTTTATTAGTTGTCGTCATCATCACTTATTTTTTTCTTTAGTTTTCATCTCGTTTTCATCGGTAAAAACTTGTTTCGTTCCAAAACCTTTTTGTCATAATTTTCGTCAACGAAATGAACAGTCTAGAATTAAACATCTATAATATTTCAATGAAAATAGCCTGTATTAAAGTTACAAATGGTACAATATCTTGTGCCTGAATACTTTAAACCAGGGATTCTCAATCTCTGTGTTTTGCAGATTTTAGCTCAAACCCCAATCAGACACACCTGGGCTAGCTAATCAAGCTCTTACTAGGCTTTCTATAAACATCCTTGCAGGTTGTGGTGAGGCAAGTTAGAGCTAAAATCTGCAGGACACCAGACCTCCTAGGAATGAGTTTAAGAACCTCTGCTCCTCTTTAAATGCTCACACAGGTCTTGAAAACACATGCAAATAAAAAACTTCACTCTATTATGGTTGAACTCTGCAGTCACTCCACAAAACACATGTGTTCTAAACTGTGGCTCTTGCTCAAATATCATCCCAACTCAACATTGCACATTCTGTTACTGTTGCAGATGTACACATTGCAGTATATCGTGTAGCCCTAGTGTTTAGGTCTATTGGCTGAAGGGTGTGTGGATGTATGTGAAAGAGAATGCACACGGTGTCCGTGTGAATGCTGCAGACAGCGAGATATCACCTGTCTACATGCTGTGATTTCAGGTGCTGTGAGGTGTTGCATTAGCTGACAGACGGAGCAGGGTTTCCCAGACGGGGGTTGGTGAACCCCTGGGGGATCGTGAGGGAACTGCAGGGGTTCATGAGCTGATGGAAAGCTGCTAATTTATTGTGTTAAATGGAAAAAAAAAGCAATCAATGGGGCTGAATGATAATAAAATCTCATCTTATCTTGGTGTTATTAAGATCATCCTGTGTTTTCACCATCTTGAGCTGCTTTATTCACAGTAACTGTAGCAAATCTTTGCATATTGTGTGGGTTTGATGTACGTTTGAGAACTCAGTGTTCTTTACACGATGGCAGATTTTCCACCATTTTAATTGACAGGGATTTAAAGCATTTCACAAGTATTCCTCCAAACTAAGTAAATCTTAAATGTTAAAAAGCTTTTATATTTTAAAAGGAAAGGGTTTAGGATGTGGCGTGAAAAATAAAAATGTATTATCAAATATTCATTGGATATTTTATGGTACTGTTATGTTATATGCGCGTCTTCATTGTATTAGTAAAATACTGCCACCACCAATAACAATACTAAACATAACCAATATAATAATAATAATAATATTAATATTTCATTTTTTTTTTAGTTCATAGATAAGGATGTAATGTGGACTGAGCTACAAAATGTAATTAATACTAATTAATAAAAATTATATTAATATTTATAATTGCTTTGGGTAAAAGTGTCTGCCTAATTATTAGTTTGAATGTTTGTACCTATTTATGTCAATGGCATTTGGCCATTCATCCAGAATCCAAGTGTCATGATGAATATGCGAATGTGTCATTAAATTATTGAATTATTGACGTAGGACATCAGGGGGACACTTTAAGTAAATATTGTATGTTTAAAGGTTCAGCTGATTTAAAAGATTGGAAAACCATGGGCTGGAGAACATCATGATAACATAATGGCTCTCATAAACAAAACTTAAATGTTTAAGAATTTTAGACCGGATTTTTCCTTGCTAAAAATAAGGCGGAGGTGGTATCCCAATCACAAACTGATGGCTAATTGAAACAAACACATTTTGCATTATTCTTGTCAACTTATCAAGTAAAACGTTGTCTTATTTAACAAGGCTAAAATCAAATGTAATTAAATAGATGACCAGTTCATGAGCATTAGTTGGGGTCTGTGGGGCCACAGATTGGTTGGGGCCATGACTGCTTGTCTGATGTTTGTCAAAAGGCAGAGGTGGTACAAAATGTCATGGTGGTGGCCACCTTGTTATTCTCTATGCATAAAAAATCCCTGCTTTAAGATTTGTTAGAATAGCATATTAGCTATATAAAGTTGAAGTCAGAATTATTAGCCCCCCTTTGATTTTTTTTTTCTTTTTTAAATATTTCCCAAATGATGTTTAACAGAGCAAGGAAATGTTCACAGTATGTCTGATAATATTTTTTCTTCTGGAAAAAGTCTTATTTGTTTTATTTCGGCTAGAATAAAAGCATTTTTTTAATTTTTTTAAAAACCATTTTAAGGTCAAAATTATTAGCCCCTTTAAGCTAATTTATTTTTGGATAGTCTACAGAACAAACCATCGTTATACAATAACTTGCCTAATTACCCTAACCTGCCTAGTTAACCTAATGAACCTAGTTAAGCCTTTAAATGTCACTTTAAGCTGTATAGAAGTGTCTTGAAAAATATCTAGTAAAATATTATTTACTGTCATCATAGCAAAGATAAAATAAATCAGTTATCAGAGATGAGTTATTAAAACTATTATGTTTAGAAATGTGTTGAAAAAGTCTTCTCTCCGTTAAACATATATTGGGGGGGAAAATAAACAGGGGGGCCAATAATTCAGGAGGGATTAATAATTCTGACTTCAACTGTATGCAAAGACGTGATCAAAGCAGGTCAGTGTGTCAGCATGAACACAGAGCGTTCACACACACACACCAAATAACACCACACTGAGCCAGTGATTAAGAAGGGTTTGTGTCCTGCACGTTACACCTACTGGAAGTTATCCCTCCCTCAAAAATAAATAAATACATTTTTTTGTTTTAAATTTGTTGATTTTCAGATATAGCTTTCAAATCTTTTTAAGTAGCACCACTTAGTGCAATAAGTTATAACATCAGACACGTACAGACACAGATTGCATAATAATTAACTACCCTCAGCAGTAAACCAATAATAAATAATGTTAAATAAAATGTAAAATTGTTTCATCATTAAATTACAGGAAAGCATTTGAGATATAGTTGGTATAGTTGAGTGGTGATGGTTAAAGTATTCCTATTTTTATTTGTTTATAGTAGCGTTTGTTGTAAACGATGTATCTCTGTACTTAAAATTAATTTGCCCTCATAATCTTTAATCGGATATTATAACCTTCCCTGCCCCCTCAAAAAAGATTTTCTTCACTTCTGGTCACATGGAATGCCTTTAGGGCGGAGCTATCAGTGCATGTCTAGTTATTGCACTGCTATGGTCCAATTGTCGATAATTTTTTCCTTTAGTTAGCAACACCCATCTTCCAATGATACAGTCAGTAAGGACAAAATCATGCATCACCCTATGTTTCCCTCGGATGTACTTTACAATATAAAAAAAAAAGGAAAAACTTAACTTTAATTTCATGTTGACTTTACAAAAGCAAATGAAAGGTGGTTCAGATGTGATGTTGCTTTGACTCTTGGGTAGAAGTTTGCGTGGAGCTTACTTCATTGGGTGCTGCTTCTCAATTCTTATTTGTGGTTCCCTCTCTTGCTTCCTTTCCTACCATCTTAGCTCCACCCCATCAAGATGTGAGGGAATGATACAAGGAAATGATGTGAAGAGGACTGATAAATTGAATCCAGTGAAAGGTGTTATCCACACTTTCTTTATTGTCACTTCAAAGCGTCTTCTCTTATTGTCTTATTGTAGCCCCATCTAGTGTCCAACCGTATGACCTCTCCCGGAAGCTCTCCAAGTCTCCTGCATATATCTATTATTTTCTGTAAAGCTGCTTCTGTCCACACTAAATGGTTATAAGATCCATGTTTAAGATTACATGCAGTAATAATAATATATAGAATTATATGAAGCAACCTTAGTTTATTATCTTGGGTCAGGAGAGATCTTCACTTAAATATCATACTTAGAGGGAAAATGTGCTTCATGCAATGGCAAAGTTACATAAAGCTTAAAACATTAGAATCGGTACTCTGTATTGGCCAATCACCATGACAAGAAATCGGTACTCGGCATCCGCCAGTCACAATGACAAAAAAATCGGTACTCCGTATCGGCTGATCGCCATGACAAGTAATCGGTACTTGGTATCGGCTGATCACCATGACAAGTATTCGGTACTCTGTATCGGCCAATCACCATAACAAGAAATCAGTACTCGGTATCGGCCAATCACCATGACAAGAAATCTGTACTCGGTATCGGCTGATCGCCATGACAAGAAATCTGTACTCGGTATCGGCTGATCGCCATGACAAGAAATCTGTACTCGGTATCGGCTGATTGCCATGACAAGAAATCTGTACTCGGTATCGGCTGATCACCATGACAAGTAATCGGTACTCGGTATCGGCCAATCACCATGACAAGAAATCAGTACTCTGTATCGGCCAATCACCATGACAAGAAATCGGTACTCCGTATCGGGTGATCGCCATGACAAGTAATCGGTACTTGGTATCGGCTGATCACCATGACAAGAAATCTGTACTCGGTATCGGCTGATCGCCATGACAAGAAATCTGTACTCGGTATTGGCTGATCGCCATGACAAGAAATCTGTACTCGGTATCGGCTGATCGCCATGACAAGAAATCTGTACTCGGTATCGGCTGATCGCCATGACAAGAAATCTGTACTCTGTATCGGCTGATCACCATGACAAGTAATCGGTACTCGGTATCGGCCAATCACCATGACAAGAAATCAGTACTCTGTATCGGCCAATCACCATGACAAGAAATCGGTACTCGGTATCGGCTGATCGCCATGACAAGTAATCGGTACTTGGTATCGGCTGATCACCATGACAAGTATTCGGTACTCGGTATCGGCCAGTCACCATGACAAGAAATCAGTACTCGGTATCGGCCAATCACCATGACAAGAAATCTGTACTCGATATCGGCTGATCGCCATGACAAGAAATCTGTACTCGGTATCGGCTGATTGCCATGACAAGAAATCTGTACTCTGTATCGGCTGATCACCATGACAAGTAATCGGTACTCGGTATCGGCTAATCACCATGACAAGAAATCAGTACTCTGTATCGGCCAATCACCATGACAAAAAAACGGTACTCGGTATCGGCTGATCACCATGACAAGAAATCGGTACTTTCAAAAATCCTGATCGGAGCATCCCTACTGATTTTGCTTGCATATGGGTATTCTTGAATATTAGAGATAATTATTTATATTGTAATAGTTTACCCTCCACAAAACACCACGTCTATGTCTTTTTTTATTTGACTTATTATTAAGGATGAACTATTCACAATTATTAATTGCATTTTAGTTGTGCTTAAAAGTATGTTACATCAAAATTAAAGACACTGGAAACACATATTTACAATAACTTTATACTTATTATTCACATTAATGTGTTTGAATTTTCTGCTGTAGTTAGTGGTTTATTTAATTTTCACGTGCATCACGTTTAGTCAAAACATTCTGTAAGCTGAAATGACTAATGGGAGACCAAGGCCCAATCCCAATTCTATTTTTGTACCCCTACGGTCAAAATTTACCCCTAATAATTGGGACAGCACCTGCCCACGTCATCATTTGTCATCGCGATCTCTTGCTTCATATGAGATCAGACGATCACGACTGCTGTAGTTATTCCAGTTGTGTAATTTTTTTTATATTTATCTTCAGGAAATCACTGAAGGCATATATTATTTTATCATAACAATATAATGTGGCAATAAGATCGTAACTATACTGTGCATTACACAGTGGCCATATTCATCTATGTAAACACACCAAAAACAACATTAACATGATAGCAGACACTGTAAAAAGCTCATTCCCAGCCACTAGACATTACTGACAGAGTATTAGAGTGTCATCGAGTGTCAGAATATTGTGGGACTGCTACAGCAGTTATAATTATGAATTATTGATAGCGAAATTTAGCGGTTTTTATTTTAGCGTTTTTTTTTTTAAAGCATGACGGTAAAACATGAACACGGTTATGAATATATTAAAACATGTACTTGTTTGTTGTAAAAATTCATAATAATGACAAAAAAATTCTAATTTGTGGATCTCCTTACTTCCAAGTGCAGTGTTCCTGCCGTTGTGGCTGGTGTATTCTGGGAAATTTTCTTACCCCTTGGTTTCGAGTGTGATCCTGAAAAATCTTCGTTTGAAGGGCTATCTATTCCTTCGCCTTAGCCCTACGCCTTCAAGCTAAAGTGAATTGGGACAAAGGGGAAGGGCTAAGGGGAAGAATTGGGATTGAGCCCAAATTGTCTTATAACAGACACACGTTCGGAAAACAGACTGCAAGACTTAATGGGCACCTGATGTCATTAGGTGCAGGACCACCAATTCCCAGGACAGAAGCTCAAATTATGTTTCTTTATTAGGGACGATTGTAGTATGAAGCATAGCACAGTGACTTGCACAGATCTCACTCGATAGGGGCAGCAAGTGTGCTTCACCTAACTTGTCCTGAAAAGTGAGGCCAGAACATTTTAATCGCCCCCGGGTGGCGGACTGCAGTATAGGTCATAAGCCCTGCTCTCTGCCTGTAAATGAAGGGGACGCGATCCAAACAAAAAAAAGTCAAATGACAAAATACATTTTCCGAAATAAATGTTTAAGTCTGTCATTTTTTGTAGTTTATTGTCATTCTGATGAATGTTCTTGTTTGTATATTTTTTGAACTATTTATTTATTTATTTGATGTGATGTCATGATTGTGAGCTTGTGATTAGGTCAGTAGGTTTTGTACAGTGAAAGGAACTGGAGACATTGGGTCCATATGTTTTACAGAAGGGCTTGTTGAAAGATGAAGAGAAATCACACTCTGCTAGGCTAAAATCAAATGCATTCCCAAGATCACATTCGGATCAGTGTGGGACTTTATTGTTACGTGTATAGACATGTTTTTAATAAAACTGCTGTATGCTGTCAGATACACTTGATTTTTATACAATAATGGCATTTAAGTTTTTTTTTTCACTTTAATTCATTCATTCATTCATACTTACACTCAAAAAAGTGTTTTTGCTCATTCAAACTACTTATTTAAAATGAGCTGAAACAACACAATTCTTGAGATTTCATTGGGACAACTTAATTTTTTATGTTCAATCCAAATTTGTTAAAAGTGTTAAGTTAACTTAATTTGTGTTGGGACAACATGAATGAATTGTGTGGAACCCTTCATTTTTTACAGTGTACATAAAAACATACATACATACTTCGTCATTTTTCAGCCAAATGTATTGTGCTTTTTTTAATAAACCATATATCAATGCAAAGCGTAATCTGCAATTCAGATGATAATAAATATAAATTTCCTATAATTGACCCTTATGATTGGTTATGTGTTCCAGGGTCACACACATATATATATATATATATATATATATATATATATATATATATATATATATATATATATATATATATATATATATATAAAGGAACTTTAATCTCAAATAGCTTTCTGTCTGTCAGTTTAGTATGATTTAGGTGATTAACTTGAATATATGGGAAAATGCTTGGGGACATTTCAATAAAAAAAGCTCTTGATCACACAGATTTTCTCTTAGAATTATTTCATTGCACATATACATTTTTTCCAAACAGCAGAAAATGTGAATAGTTCAATTCACGTGTATATTTGTGTGTTTGTATATTTTCAAGATGCACATAATTTCAAAGTCGCTTTACAGAATAGGCCGTTTTCTACTGCACAAATAAAAGCAATGTGATTATCAGAAATGACTGTGTTTATATGGCAGAGTTGTATGGTTGTCAGGTAGTACAATATTTAATAAATGTCATTATTCACAGAGAAGAGTGAAGAAAAATCATGCAGTGCATGATTCAAACAGTGATTATATTATGTGATTATAATACCAATATACGGACATTTATCAGCTTTGTGTGGAAGAAAGATTAGGCAAGGATAAACATTTGTTTAATCTGCTATGACTGTAGAACTGTAGCATGACTGAGTCATGAAATAAATTATGTGAAAGCTTGAACACACATTATGACCAATGTGCACATATTCTGATTTACCCTTTTTTTTTAAGTGGGCGACACGGTGGCTTAGTGGTTACCACTGTCGCCTCACAGCAATAAGGTCACTGGTTCCAGTCCAGGCTGGGCCAGTTGGCATTTCTGTGTGAAGTTTACATGTTCTCCCAGTGTTGGCATGGGTTTTCTCCAGTGTGCTCTGGTTTCCCCCACAGTCCAAAGACATGCGCTCTGTAGGTGAATTGAATAAACTAAATTGGCTGTAGTGTATGTGTGTGAATGAGTGTGGATGTTTCACAGTACTGGGTTGCAGCTGGAAGAGCATCTGCTGTGTAAAACATATGCTAGATAAGTTGCCAGTTCATTCCGCTGTGGCAACCTCTGATGAATAAAGGGGATAAATTAAAGGGACTAAGCTGAAGGAAAATGAATGAATGAATGACCCTTTTCCAGTCTATAATCCTCATGTTGACTCGCTACTTTTTCTGTGGAACATAATAGTTTGAATCTTGGTTTGTAGTGATGTTTCTAAACAAATTTCGAGAAAAGCATGTGCATGTGATTGACACGTCTGGTCTCGCATTAGCAATCTTATGTCTATTCAATCAGTAAAAAGAATCCTTATAAATAACCAAATCACCATACCACAGCCATGTTTCGATTTCTCAGCATCCCTCCACCACCCCGACTCCACTCTCCAGTCCACCTTCTGTTGAAGTGAATGGAGAGTTTTTGCAGGACTGTTAAGAGGAGAGCCCTGGGCTCGAGAATCTTCCAAGTTTAGAGCTCTTCCCCGGGACAGCACGCCAAATATGCTTCATTCAGTCAAGCATCCGCTAAGTGCAAACTCTTGAATTGACATTGTATGGACAAAAAAACACGGTGAGACAATTCTCAAAATATCTTCTTTAAGGGCTGGACAATATTTTGCAAAATTATTGTTATTGTGATAATAGTATATGCAATATCCATGTCACAGTGAAATGCAATAGATTAAATTAATTTTATATGAAGAGTATTTGAGCTCAGTATGCATAGTTTGTTCATATTCAGATCTGACCAATCAGATAGGACTTTACAATTTTCATCCCCACATCTATAGTAGGTGCTGTTAGATGAACCTAGAGCTGAAAATAAATACTAATGCTGAGAGACAAGAGAGGAAAAGGACAACGGCCAATAATAATCAGAAACGATCCAGGCGCAAAGTCTAAAGTGCATGGTGTAAAAGCATTAAGGGTGTGTCTGAATCCACTTTTGCTATTTTAAGGACAGAAAAATACGCTTTTTCGCCCTGGTGCATGGTCTAACAGGGTTGTGCTTATTCTCTTAATGAGTTCTGGGTGTGTTTTGAGCATAACGTGCATTAAGCCAATAAGAGTCTCATCTCCCGTTGCCTTAAAGAGTCAGTTGTGTCGCACCATATTGCGTTTGGTATTTGCATGACTTTGTAGGTGTAAAAACGGATTGCTTCACTAGTGAGAAAACAGGTAAACAGACTATCTGCAGCACGTGGATAAAGAACAAGCCTCCTCCATTTGGCCTCTTTATTTTACTTTTACTCTTTACTTTAGTCCTTTACTTTCATGGAGTAAGGAAGTGATGGAAATGCACTCCACTTAAGACATTCATTAGCCTAGATATTTAATTTTGTTTGTTTAGTGCAAAGATTTGTTTCAAAACTATTTCTAAATTCAGTTCTAATTTCCAGCAAACGAATAAATGAACAATAATAACAAAGTGTGGTTAAAAAACGAAGTTATATCCAAACACACGTCTTATTCTTATGCCCCACATGATGATGCATATGTTTCCAAAACCTGACAGGTGGACAAATCTAAACTTGTTTTTACTAAAACAAATATAAATATGCATATAATAAATAACACTGCTAATATTAATAACATTATAATAAAAATGCAAATTGTCATGAAAAAGCCAAATGGATTTGCTATTTAAACAACATGGCGCAAAATGTGAAAATGAGGGTTGCGCTGGTCTGAAAATAGCAACAAATCGCACCAATCTCGTGGCTTTTTGCACCAAGTGTATGATAGGGTCCTGAATGTTGTTGTTTTTTTAGATTTAATTAGCTCAGAAAAAATATATTACATGTTGATTTTAGTTTGATCAATACACAAATAAATGTATTGTTTTAATCACTGATAGTATAGCATTTTTAAAGTTATCATAAGTAATTTTTTTATCGCAACACTCAACAACATCACATATTTTCCTATGCAGCCCTGTCTTCTTTAATGTTCCACAGAAGAATGTCAGGTGAGTTAATGAAGACAGTGTGAAAACCTTTGCCATTATATTTTACCCCACACAAGCACTGTGTCTTGATTGTCACACCTGAATAAGGTTTATCCCTAATCGCACAGAGCACACGTCGCTAACACATGAGCACAGGTGCTGTGGTGTGTGTGGACCCACTGATTTCCCTGTGGGTGGCACTCCCAGCATGCATGTGTCCTGGCTTGCATCTGTCATTTTTTCCTGTCTTTGACTTTATCGCTGCCTGAGCTGCCGAGTGTGTTTTAAAAGCAAAAAGCAGATCGAGTGAGTTTGATAAAGCAAAGTGAACATGCATACGCGCACACACACAAGCAGACTGGAGGGCTACAGTGAGCTAGAAGACTGGAGACAGACAGAGAGGGATGTGGACGGCAGCAGACAGTGTTGCTAGGAGACCGCACACAGTGACTGGTGTGAGAGACATGGTTTCACATCCCTCCCCCATCCCGACAACACACTTCCTTCCCTCTCCGTCTGTTTTTCGTTCCCGCTCCCGTGTTCATTGTCTCCCCCGGTCATCCTTCTTCACTTGTCGCTCCTAAAATAAAGGTTCCTTATTGTCATCGATGGTTCCATGAAGATGCCTGGAACCTTTTCATTCCACAAAAGATTTACACTGGATTTCAGATGCTGGAATTGTTCTAGCTGCTTGAAGGACGTATCACTAAAAGGTTCTTTAGGGAACTAAAAAGGTTCTTCAATGGCTTCACTGTGAAAGCCCCTTTTTTTGTTATTCTTGGCACCTTTATTCCTGTATGTCTGTTCTTATCTGTCTGTTTGCTCATTTCTGCCTTCCCTTCGTCTTTCTAAGCATCTTCTGCCAGACTCTTTAACCTTCCTTAACCTCTTAAATATGGTCTCCGCCCTCCTTCCTCACTATTTCCACCTTTCTGTCTCCCCTGTTCGTTGCTGTGTTCAAATCTAATTCATCTCTGTCTGTGTGTCTCATTGACTCTGTCGTTCGGCACGAGAGCGCCGAGCTTCTGAAGTGACAGGAGAGCAGTTGCCAACGCGGCAGCTGGCCGGTCACCATGACAACAGCCAGGTGCAGTGTAGAGGGACAGGACAATAAGTGAGGGACGGCTTATGTGACTTCACAAACACACACACACACGCATGCACACACAAGATTTTGGGTAAAGCTGTGATTTCGGGTGAAGTGAACGATTTTTATTGCTGTGTGGGTGTTTGTTTATTCTGTGTGGATGTATTGTTCTGTGTGTGTGTGTATTTGTGTGGGTGTATATGATATGTGCATATCCCATCTGTTCTTCAATGATCTGAATGAACTGACCTTATGACCCACACATCTATATAAACACGTGCGTGCATGTGTGTTTTTACTTGATGTTACACCTTTAATGAAATGCCTGAAGGAATGTAATGTACTAAGATGTGCGTGTGAGTGTATTTACTGTTTTTTGGTGGTTTATAAGGACAGAAATATGTATAATGACATGGGTGCGACATTGTTGTAGTTTTAAGGTGGTTTACAAGGACCTAACTTGTGTCCTCATAATTCTAAATTCTTAAATCGTGGTAAATACTTAATTCAATTCAATTCACCTTTATTTGTATAGTGCTTTTACAATGTAGATTGTATCAAAGCAGCTTCACATAGAAGATTAAAGTAAATGGAAACAGTGTCAGTCCAGTTTTCAAAGTTTAAGTTCAGTTTAGTCCAGTTCAGTGTGGTTTAATAATCACTACTGAGAGTCCAAACACTGAAGAGCAATTCCATCGATGCGCAGCTCTACAGATCCCGAACCATGCAAGCCAGTGGCGACAGTGGTGAGGAAAAAACTTCACCAATTGGCGAAAGTGAAGAATTTAAAAAACCTCGAGAGAAACCAGGCTCAGTTGGGCACGACCATTTCTCCTATGGCTTGTTATTTTTACATTAAACATTTGTCTCAGGTTTCTTGTGAGGGTTGAATTTACGGTCCCACTTTATATATTAAGGGACCTTAACCAGTGCTTAATTTGTAAATGGATAATTTCCGGAACAAAACCAGGAAATAAAAGTTACCGTGACCGACGTCCGCCACACAGTTACAGTTTTCCCGAAATATGACATTACGAAGCAGTTAATACAAGTATACAATACAGTCTTTAATTATTTAGCGCAATATAACGTTATGGGTGAACAAAGGCTAAAAAACAACAAACAAACATGTAGCTACAAACATAAATCGTATGAAACATCAATATTCAGTTTACTAACACCACTGACATTCAGTTCACTATTATGTGCCAAGCGAAAATGACTCACTCAGTCCAATCTTCAAGAAGAGCCCACAGTTAGCTCTTCCGTCATGCTTTCTGGTTGACTTGAGATTGCTTTGCTTCTGTCTCCCATTGTTCTGATCCATTCGCGCAGTTTTACCTTGTCAAGATCTCTTTTCATCAGGCTCATTATCAGATTTACTTGTGGTTTTAAAAAATACCATTATTTATTTTCACTGCTCACTGTGCGCGATAAAACAATCACCAACTTGTAAACATAAGAAAGCTGATTGGTGGAAAGTGGCTACCTTTATGCGTGTGCGGGCTCACACAGTCAACACAGCTTTGCTTTTAACTCAGACTCATTCACGTTCTCCCTCTCACACAAACACACACACACATGCAGGTATTTACCACACAAAAGTTAATGCCAGATCAGTTAAAATAAATACTGGAATGCAAAACATGAATTTCTGACATTTCCCGGAACAGGATCTGGCAAGATCTGGCTCAAATTAAGCACTGGCTTTAACTAATATGTCTTTACACTGAATTTGGTAATTAATTACAATGTGCTTATTGTGTAAGTACGTGTTTTTACATTGTACTTATGCTTGATTAAATATGTGCATGTAATTACATCTGTAATTAATTTCTGTAAATACATTTGTAATTACACTGTTGACCATCCCTACACCTTAACCCACTCTTTAACCTACCCATACCACCAAACCTGTCCCTAACCCTACCCATATCCCAACTCAATAGCACTAGAAGTGTTCTGCAATACATTATGAACACAGTAAGTACATTGTATTTATATTTTTATTTAAGTACATAGTAGTTAAGGTAGTTAATAATATAAAGTGGGACCGGATTTGCAGTATAAAATACATTATGCCATTTAACCCAACACATTGGAGTTGTTCATATTTGACCAAAATTTGGTTTGAAAAACAACCCAGCCTTTTTAAGAGTGGATGATGGTGTAGTCTGGGGGTATGTTCACATGACAACAGAGATTTTTTTGCATAAAGACAACAAAACGATCACCTTTCATTTACATTCATGAAATGTATAAACTTGCTGTATTAGGCACGCCATGTCACTGTGAAAAGAAACATTACACATCTGCATACAACAACTTTATTGATTGTTGAGTACTTGCGCATACTAAACATTTAATATACATCCACATGGCACCTTTTAAAAAAATAAATTTTTCAAGAGAACATTTTCAGGCTGCCAAAATACTGCTGTTTTGTGTAAGTGAACAGCCAAAATGCATACACAGCATGCATTTAAAAACCTGAACCCATGATAAAAATCTGTAATATGAGTCCCGGTTTAAGAGTTTAAAAGGTGTTTACAATTAGTGTAATCTGAAATGATTAAGAAATTATTTAAATTCTTACAATAGTTCTTAAATACTCTTAAATAGGTTGTTTCTAGTTAACAAACCAGTATCTTATGGCAGAATATCAAATGTTCCTTTTTTCTCTGAAGCACAAGATGCTTTTTAGATCATCAGAAATAGGGCTGCACTATATTGAAAAAATCTAACATTGCGGTATTTCTTTAATTCTGCTATATCTATTGCGATATGAGTGCAATTTCATTAAATTAGTTAACCCTTTGAAAATTATTTATCATTTATATTAATTGGAATAATTCTGTATAGGAGTGCATAAAATATAATAAACAATATACAAGCATAAGTAAGTTCAATAAAGAAAAAGATACAAATTAAATAAACAGCGTTTTCCCAGAGGTTGAATTGTATTCAGGTATACAGGGAGTGCAGAATTATTAGGCAAGTTGTATTTTTGAGGATTAATTCTATTATTGAACAACAACCATGTTCTCAATGAACTCATTAATATCAAAGCTGAATATTTTTGGAAGTAGTTTTTAGTTTTAGTTTTAGCTATTTTAGGAGGATATCTGTGTGTGCAGGTGACTATTATTGTGCATAATTATTAGGCAACTTAACAAAAAACTAATATATACCCATTTCAATTATTTATTATTTACACCAGTGAAACCAATATAACATCTCAACATTCAAAAATATACATTTCTGACATTCAAAAACAAAACAAAAACAAATCAGTGACCAATATAGCCACCTTTCTTTGCAAGGACACTCAGAAGCCTGCCATCCATGGATTCTGTCAGTGTTTTGATCTGTTCACCATCAACATTGCGTGCAGCAGCAACCACAGCCTCCCAGACACTGTTCAGAGATGTTTACTGTTTTCCCTCCTTGTAAAGCTCACATTTGATGATGGACCACAGGTTCTCTATGGGGTTCAGCTCAGGTGAACAAGGAGGCCATGTCGTTAGTTTTTCTTCTTTTAGACCCTTTCTTGCCAGCCACACTGTGGAGTACTTAGATGCGTATGATAGAGCATTGTCCTGCATGAAAATCATGACTTCTTCCTGTACCACTGCTTGACGGTGTCTTCCAGAAACTGGCAGTAGGACTGGGAGTTGAGCTTGACTCCATCCTCAACCCGAAAAGGCCCCACAAGCTCATCTTTGATGATACCAGCCCAAACCAGTACTTCACCTCCACCTTGCTGGCGTCTGAGTCGGACTGGAGCTCTCTGCCCTTTACCGATCCAGCCAGGGGCCCATCAAGACTCACTCTCATTTCATCAGTCCATAAAACCTTAGAAAAATCAGCCTTGAGATATTTCTTGGCCCAGACTTGACGTTTCAGCTTGTGTGTCTTGTTCAGTGGTGGTCATTTTTCAGCCTTTCTTACCTTGGCCATATCTCTGAGTATTGCACACCTTGTGCTTTTGGGCACTCCAGTGATGTTGCAGCTCTGAAATATGGCAAAACTGGTGGCAAGTGGCATCTTGGCAGCTGCACGCTTGACTTTTCTCAGTTCATGGGCAGTTATTTTGCGCCCTGGTTTTTCCACACGCTTCTTGCGACCCTGTTGACTATTTTGAATGAAAGCTTGATTGTTCGATGATCACGCTTCAGAAGCTTGGCAATTTTAAGAGTGCTGCATCCCTCTGCAAGATATCTCACTATTTTTGACTTTTCGGAGCCTGTCAAGTCCTTCTTTTGACCCATTTTGTCAAAGGAAAGGAAGTTGCCTAATAATTATGCACACCTGATATAGGGTGTTGATGTCATTAGACCACACCCCTTCTCATTACAGTGATGCACATCACCTAATATGCTTAATTGGTAGTAGGCTTTCGAGCCTATACAGCTTGGAGTAAGACAACATGCATAAAGAGTATGATGTGGTCAAAATACTCATTTGCCTAATAATTCTGCACTCCCTGTACAGTAATTGAATAATCAAATGTAAAATAATACTGCATAGTCTTTGTTTTATAAACAATTCAATAAAATGAATCATTGTTAATTTGTCAGTTACGAATGGTGCTATTTCATAGACCTCAATGCCTTTAAAACCCTCATACATGCCTCAAAAAACATTTGCAAAATGATAAATTATAATCCAGACTCAACCTTGTGTATACTCGCGATGTGATTATTGCGAATGATCACATTGCGATATCGATGCTGAAACGATATATTGTGCAGCCCTAATCACAAATACATCACATACTAAAGAAAATGATTATTAATTTGGCTTTAGTGCTGCTGTCATTAAAAAATTGTTGAAATTCTGTTCGAAATTTTTGTTTTTTGTTTTGGCTATGTACACCTTTGTTAAACTAAATGGCATTTTAGTGTTTTTGTGTAATTCATAGTAAAAATAAATGATCATTGAATAAATTCTGAGATAAATAAATGAATAAATTGATATTAGAAATTAGTTATTAAAGCTATTAAATGTAGTTCTGGCTGGACCAGTTGGCGTTTCTGTTTGGAGTTTGCATGTTCTCCCAATGTTAGCGTGGGTTTCCTCCGGGTGCTCCGGTTTCCCCTAAAGGCCAAAGACATGCGTTATAGGTGAATTGAATAAACTAAATTGGCCGTAGTGTATGTGTGTGAATAAGTGTGGATGAGTGTTTTCTAGTACTGGGGGTTGCAGCTGGAAGGGCATCCGCTGTGTAAAACATATGCTGGATAAGTTGGTGGTTCATTCCGCTGTGGCGACCCCTGATGAATAAGAGACAAAGCCGAAGGAAAATAAATGAAGCTATTGCATGTGTTAAAATTTTTTTATATATGTAAAAATATCTGAAAAGGAATGAAAATTTGCCTTCAACTGTAATTTCAACGCTTAACACAGTAAGAGCTCCTTGTAATGCAAATGACTCTAAAGAATACCTGCCCTGTAGTTTCCAAAAGGAATCTCAAACCATCTTCTGAAGTGGTTTGTGTGACCGGATTGCAGTCTGTAACTAATGTGTTTCATCTGCATTTGCATGAAGCGCCTCAGTGAAAATGCATAAAATGTGAATAGACCCATGTATGAAGTAGTATATGCAAAAAGGTATTTTGCACCAGTAATATTTATGTTGTTGTATGATATACAGTACGCTTGATGGAATCAGTGATTCTGAATGCTGTATCTGCTGCTGTCATACTGAAGTGCACCATTGTTTATGTGGTATCAGTTACAGTATTAGACTGTGACTTTCTGTGCCATTTGAAATTGCATCTGTTTGTAATAGCTTCTGTTTTTAGTAAAGTAACAGTATCTGTGTTTTCTCAGGCTTTGTGTTCTGGGTAGTGTCATATTGTTTGTTGTAGAGAGTATTGATCCATGGTGTTGGGTTTATGAGGGGAAAAGTTTAAGGGAAACATATTCATGTAATCTCACCAGGTAAAAGAATATCCACACACTTTAACTCTCCTGATATCTGTCTGTCTTGCCATATGGTCATAGCCTAGGGGAGCTTTCATTGATTCCCATTTTCATGCCAGCAAACTGAACCTGTATACTCCACACCTCACATGTGTTATACAAACATGTGTATCGATCAATACATCATATGATTATTAATGACAGTTGCTGTGTTGCGTTCGCCTTCAGCAGAAATTTCTGGACATGTAGAATGAGAGTGGCATCAAATCCATTGACAAAACTGTCACATTTTTATTCTTTTTTGTGGGTTTGTATTTATTTATGTAGTTGCTGCTAAATGGATGTACATTAAAGCACATAAAGTACACTCACCAGCCACTTTATTAGGTACACCTGTCCAACTGCTCGTTAACGCAAATTTCTAATCAGCCAATCACATGGCAGCAACTCAATGCATTTAGTCATGTAGACATGTCAAGACGATCTGCTGCAGTTCAAACTAAGCATCAGAATGAGGAGGAAAGGTGATTTAAGGGACTTTGAACGTGGCATGATCAGAAACATCTGATCTACTGGGATTTTCACGGACAACCATCTCTAGGGTTTACAGAGAACGGTCTGAAAAAGAGAAAATATCCAGTGAATGGCAGTTCTGTGGGCGCAAATGCCTTGTTGATGCCTGAAGTCAGAGGAGAATGGCCAGACTGGTTCCAGCTGATAGAAAGGAAACAGTAACTCAAATAACCACTCGTCACAATCGAGGTATGCAGAAGAGCATCTCCGAATGCACAACACGTTCAACCTTAAGGCAGATGGGCTGCAGCACCAGAAGACCACACCGGGTGTCACTCCTGTCAGCTAAGAACAGGAAACTGAGGCTACAATTCACACAGGCTTACCAAAATTGGACAATAGAAGATTGGAAAAACGTTGTCTGGTCTGATGAGTCTCGATTTCTGCTGCGACATTCGGATGGTAGGGTCAGAACTTGGCATCAACAATATGGAAGCATGGATCCATCCTGCCTTGTATCATCGGTTCAGGCTGGTGGTGATGGTGTAATGGTGTGGGGGATATTTTTTGGCACACTTTGGGCTCATTAGTACCAACTGAGCATTGTGTCAACGCCACAGCCTACCTGAGTATTAGTGCTGACCATGTCTATCTCTTTATGACCACAGTGTACCCATCTTCTGATGCTCTACTTCCAGCAGAATAACACACCATGTCAAGTGCGAATCATTTTAGACTGGTTTCTTTAACATGACAATGAGTTCACTGTACTCAAATGGCCTCCACAGTCACCAGAGCTCAATATAAATAAATCATGGATGTGCAGCCGACAAATCTGCAGCAATCGCGTGATGCTGTTATGTCAATATGAACCAAAATCTCTGAGGATTATTTCCAGTACCTTGCTGAATCTATGCCAAGGAGGATTAAGGCAGTTCTGAAGGCAAAACGGTGTCCATCCAGATACTAGTAAGGTGTAAAAAAGTGGCCGGTGAGTGTATTGACAAGTTTGAGGACAGGCGGATAAAAATAAGTTAAATAGTTTTGAAATGAGTGGATGTACTGATTAATTTGAATTACATTTTTATTTGTTTTGCATTCTGAGAAAGATCTAAATAGAGCACACTATAGATCTAGCATAGACTTCACACAGTCACATACTGTATGCGTCGCCATACCATGACGAGGACCCTGATGCACACCTCTCAAAAAAAATTGTCTCACTACATGTCTCAGCAACATAAAGCACAAGATAAGTGATTGGTCGGCTTGGTAGCAGTGACAAGTGTGGACGGGGTTGAGAACTGTGGGAGTGTATCAGGGCCAGTGGCATGATTGTTTAACAAATGTTTGCGTTCCCAGAGGATCTTCAGATGGATACGTTTGATTTGTGTTTACGATTAAAGTTGTTAAACATTCACTGATTCTTTCTTCCTTGAGTGAGTGTGACTTGGAGTTTCTTCTACAGTAAGAGCAGCGCACTCAATTCTGGCATAAACTCAAATTACAGCAAAGTAACTCAACACAGTCGAACATAAAAAGCTCACTGCCTACAAGTGTTTCTGTGTTATTTAATGTTATTGGCTGTAGTAAACACGCATCCTGATATGATAGGGAAGACATAGTCAAAGTCATATTTGCAGAGTTTGTTTTGGTGCATAAAAGTGTTCTTGGAGCTTTGTACAGATACAGTTGAAACACTGAAGTCACATGGAATGTTTTGAAAATGTTTTTGGTTGCTGTTCTGGACTTTGAACGTCTCAGGGTCAATGCTGTCTATGTGAGAGCTCTCAGATTTCATCTAAAATATCTTTGTGTTCCGAAGATAAATGAAGGTCTCAGGGTTTTGGAATGACAAGAGGGCGAGTAATTAAAACCCAGTTTTCCTTTTTAGGTGAACTAACGCTCTGGTTACTAAAGTAACCCTCGTTCCCCGAGGGGGGGAACGGAAATGCTATGTGGAAACTTCCACTATGGGGATTTCATTCAGAAAGCCAATCATCTGAAAGAGTATGTAAACGGGCCAATGAAATGCCAATGAGTTGGCAGCTTCAGCTTGCGCACCTGATGCTCGTTGCAATTAACTTGCTATATGAGCACAGAGCTAGCAAGCCAAAGCATCATTTTTTTAGCGGAAGAGACTTTCACCTCAACAGCTAAGGGGCAATCATTATGGCGAAGGAACATAGCATTTCCGTTCCCCCCCTCGGGGAACGAGGGTTACTTTAGTAACCAGAGCGTTCCCCTTCGGAAGGGGAACTTCAATGCTATGTGGAAACTTCCACTATGGGGAAATGTTTGGAAAACGCCATAATGATTGAACCTTACCTTCGCCCCCGATGAGAGGTTTGCCAGGCAAAGAGCGTGAGCGCACCTGCGTCACCAGAGGCGCGGTCTTCCAACGTGTTCCCTGGCCCTTACTTATCCCACTTCAACAGAAGATTTACGGATTTAGATATATTTTTCGGGAGCCGCAAATGCGTCTAGAATAATTTCTAGGAATTTAATACGACAGTACGTTGGGAATGCGTGCAGTCCCGATAGGGAGGACGCTGCGGAGGCCACCTGCTACCCAAGTGGGGAGACTGGGGCAAATAGCATATGAACTAACCCTGAGAAGGGGGAGTAAGCATATGAAAATTAGATGGTTAGCGGTGAGGGAAGACACGGGTCCGCCTGTGAGGGGGGACTGCACCGTGGCAGTATAAGCATATGGGATCGCCTAGTGGGGATCGCACATAGCAGGCACCTATACCCAGAACGCGGGCTGACCATCGGGCAGACCAGCAACGTAACGGGCCAGTGCCTGACTCCTCCGCTGAGTCAGGTGCTGGGGGCCTCGGAGGAATATCTGCAGGGTTCGCCAGCGGGGAACTTTTCTGACAGAGCGAAAAAGCGCACATATCCCTGGGTTAGAGAGAATGGCGCAGCAAGCGTTTTACAACACCTAACCGAATTTCTCATTCACCGCGTGAGAAAATCGGCTCCCCTCAAGATTAATAAATCTTCTAATAGGTGTCGCCCAGCCCGCAGCTCTACAGTGTCTGTTAGAGAGGCGCCGCGTGCTAACGCCCAAAAGGATGCGCGCTTCGAGGAGCGCGCTCTCACTCTTGGGGGACGCGGCTCGCCCTGGCTCAGATGAGCGAGGGAGATGGCATTCAGAGTTCAGTGGGTATGTTCCAACCTCTGTTTGGATACGGCACTTCCCGTCTGCCGATCACCATAACAGATAAAGAGCTGAGTACGGTCCGTGTAATAGCAAAGTGCGAAGGACCAAATAAAGGGGCTGGGTCTGCCTCCTCCATGGGCAGCGCTTGCAGGTTCACTACGTGGCTGAAAGAACGCTGTAGGAACCTAGGGCACCTAGGTGGGCCGGGGTCTCAGGTAAACGTGAGAGTGGGCCGACCCAAAACGTTGGCACATTTCGCTGACCGAAAATGCCTCCAGATACCCGCCCATTTGACCGATGCAACGCGACCAGCAGAGCTGTCTACCTGGACAGAAATCTTAAAGATACTGAGTCGAGTGATCGAGCAGACCTCTCCTAAGAGAGATCTCCAAGTGGGTATGAGAGGGAAACAGGAAAATTAATATTCATGTCTCGCGCCTCTGGGAACTGGATGATGAGACGATACTTCCCAGCGCGCCGCCATCGCCGCATCCTTAGAGCGGGGATGATCGTAACGCCAACCCCTCAGAGCGGAGGGGACAGCCTTAGCTCCAGTCAACTGAAGGAGGATAGCATCACTCTGATCTGGCATGTTCAGGGTTCCTTCTCGGGGAAAAAGGTAACCACACAGCGAATAGACTCCACTTCAGGCGTGGGCATGCCTCGTAGAGGGTGCTCAGCCTGAGTGACAGTGTTAACCACCTAATCGGTAAGTCACCTAAGTCCTCCGCGCTCCATCTATGAACCGTACGTGAAGCATAGATCTGGGCGCGGGTGCCAAACGGTGCCTGTCCCCTGTTCCCAGGGGATGTGCCAGGGAGGGGCCATCACGAGGAGAGAGTTGAAAGCAGGTCCGATTGGGCCAGAGAGGCGCAATACGAGAGCTGTTCCTCGACCTCCCTGACTTTACACAGTATCTGTGCGAGTAGGCTCACTGGAGAAATGCGTATTACGCACGCCCCGAGGCCAGCTGTGTAGCCAGTGGACTTTGCAGGGTTCGCCAAGTGGGGAACTCAAGCGAGAGCGCACGAATCTCTGAGTTAGAGAGAGAAAGGCGCAGCACCGAACAGCTGGACAGTCGGGGGTGGAGTCTCCATTTTCCCAGGCGAAACTGCCGTGAGAGCGAATGGGCTGCACGGTTGAGCTCGGTGGGGGAAAAAATGGAATGCAGCGATTGCGCCGCGTATGACTCCGGGGGAGCAGACGGCGAGCGAGCTGAGACATGCTGCGAGAGCGGATACCCCCACACGGTTGATATACGCCCCCGCTGCCGTACTGTTCGTCCTGACCAGTACGTGTTGTCGCTCCAGCACCGGTAAAAAACGGCGGAGAGCGAGAAACACTGCCAACAGCTCTAGGCGATTGATATGCCAATGCAACTGGGTTTTTTTCAGCTGCATGCCCGCAACACACGGCGCCCCAGCCAGTGCTGGAAGCATCTGTCAAAACAACAATATGTCTGGACGCCTGTCCTAGAGGCACTCAGGCCTGTAGGAACGAGGGGTCGTTCCAGGGGCTGAGGGCGCGGCGACACAGCGCAGTGACAGTCACTCGGTGTGTGTCCGCGTGCCATGCGCGTCTGGGGACTCGATCGTGAAGCCAGTGCCGAAGTGGTCTCATATGGAGTTATCCGAGCGCATACAGCGGCTGCGGATGTCATATGCTCCAGGAGCCTCTGAAAGATTTCAGTGGAACCACTATTTTGCTGTCGAACTCTCACAGACAGTTCAGCATTAGCCGAGCGCGCTCTCCGGAGAGGCGCGCTGTCATGGTGACCGAGTCCAGCTCCAACCCGAGAAAAGAGATCCTCTGCACGGGGGCGAGTTTGCTCTTTTCTCGGTTGACCTGAAACCCCAATAGGTGGAGGTGCTGGAGCACCTTGTCTCTGTACATAGTCAATTACTCCCGCGAGAGGGCTAAAACAGCCAGTCGCCGAGATAATTGAGTATGCGGATGCCCGCGAGCCGAAGGGGCGCTAGGGCACCCTCCGCGAGCTTGGTGAAGACCCGCGGATACAGAG
Source organism: Danio kyathit (assembly GCA_903798195.1). Lineage (NCBI taxonomy): Eukaryota > Metazoa > Chordata > Actinopteri > Cypriniformes > Danionidae > Danio > Danio kyathit. The sequence goes on along the minus strand of LR812523.1, from coordinate 45,114,873 downwards.
AGAGCCCGAAGGGGAGGACTTGTACTGTCAGGCTCGCTCGACGCAGACCGCAGAAAAGTGACGGTGGCGTGGAGTATGGAGACATGAAGTACGCGTCCTTCAGGTCTATGCTGCAGACCAATCCCGAGGACGAACGCACAGGAGGATGCGCTTCTGCATAAGCATTTTGAACGGCAGCTTGTGCAGACAGCGGTTCAAAACGCGCAGATCTAGGACTGGCCGTAACCCACCGCTCTTTTGGGTACGATGAAGTACAGGCTGTAAACCCGCTCTCCATCTCGGCTGGAGGGATCGGTTAGATTGCATCCTTCGCCAGGAGGACAGCAACCTTCTCTCACAAGACAGGGGCGGGCACAGGGCTGACCCTGGTGACGTACACCCCGTGAACTTGGGAGGCCGTTTCGCGAATCGAATCGCGTAGCCGAGTCTGATCGTGCGTATGAGCCACCGCAAAGGGCTGGGCTGCGCTAACCAGGCAGGCAGAGCCCTCGCTAATGACTGCATCGCTACAATCGCTGACGTACCAGCAGTGGGGCAGCGCGGAGTGGGAGTGCTGATCCGGGGAGCGCTGGGGTCCCGCGGAAGAGCTGGAGGTGAGAGATTTACTCACCTTGCACTCAGACTCCGGAGGAGAGGGCTGGAGGTGTGAGAGAAAGGAGACCGTCCTCCCAGACCCCGTGAGCCACTGGCGAAGTGCGCCGATCCTGCGAGCTGGAAGGCTTTTCATCGCGTCCCAGACTGGCAGTATTCGGGCTGTCACATCCAGGGAAGGGAAAGATGCTCTCTCTGAGGAGCCCGGCCCCCCACCGGGGAGAGAGCAAGTTCCCTCTTCTCCAGATGGCCGTCTCAAGAGCGCTTCGCGGTCCGTTATCCGGACTTAACGGCGCCCTGGGACGGGGAGCGCTGGTTGCCTGCGAGGTGCTCGGCGCTGCCGCTGGCCGGAGGCGCAGGCGGGGGCGGAGCAGCACTCGAAGACGGGCGCTCTCGGCGACAAGCAGTGGATGTGGATGGTTCGGCGGGAGGGGAGCGGTCTTACATCCCCGCCGAAGGATGCCCATCGTATCCGACTGCACCGCCGTGAATTCCTGGGTGAATTCACCAACGGTGTCGCCGAACGGGCCAGACTGGTATATGGGAGAGTCAAGAAAGTGAACTTTGTCGACTCCGCACATATTTTTGCCAGGTTTAGCCCGAGGGGGCGCTCCTGGACCACTAACGTGGCCATCGTCTTTCCCGGGGCACACGCAGCGGACTTGAGGTCCGTGGAGCTCAGTCGGGTGCGGTGCGGGGCTTGTAACAAGCCTGGGTCAGAACCACCCTCGTGCAGCTGGGCCAGCGCGCGCGCATGGACCCTGGCGTGCAGGGTGGAAGCAGTCTGGCCCGCGGCTGTGTGGGCTCTGGCTCGAGAGGCAGAAAACCAACACGCCTTGGACGGGAGATGAGGCTAATTCCAGCAGAAGGAGGCACCACGCGGGCCCGTGATGGCACTCTCAATCTGGGGAATCGACTCGTACTCCCTGGCTGCTCCACCATCAAGAGTGGTGAGGTGGAGGCGCACGCAGATCAGGCAGAGAAAGGTGCCCTCAAGACTGCGTGAGCCCACTGTGCACTTCCGGGAAGAGAGGGATGGGAGGCTAGAAGGTATTGCCTTTTAATCCTCCACATACACCCATCTAGTCGGTCCGGCCGCGGGGCTGGGGGATAAACCATCTCCAGACCCACGACCGAAACAGCCCGGGAAAGCACGGTTATCATGTCTGTTTCAAGATCGGCCGCCGCCACGCTCGCTCCCGATGGGAGGGAACGGAGGGGGGGGGATCCTTCATCAGACCATGACAGCCCAACCTCCGATGCAGCGGTGGACATCTGAGCCTCGGTGTCATCAAGTGAGAGGGCGGCCATCCGAGGATGGAGCGCTTCTCTCACTCAAAGCTTGGATGGAGCGCATGGAGGAGTGAGAGGTCCACAAGCCCGAGGGCGGCAGATTTACTCCCACTGTAACCCTCAGATCTGCCCGAGTGCCCACCGCGGAGCGGGGGACAACTGGGGTGGGTGGCTCTTTTGCAAGAGCGAGCCGCGATCTTAACTGCGCAACAGACATGCCACCGCAGTGATGGCATGCACTGCCCACGAGCACCGCATTAACATGCTGGACCCCCAGACATGAAACGCAGTGCTCGTGCCCATCATCCGAGGACAGGAAACCACCGCATCCAGAAACGCACAGTCGGAGCGACGTCTTGAAAAAGACGCGCTGCACGACCGTGTTGCTCTTTTAGGAAATTCGCAACAATACATACCGCTCTGGAGGACCGGACCCAAAGGACGCCAGGCAAGGGAGAAACCCAGCTCGACCATCTGCCGCTGCGTGTCACACACTCTGGACCGGGAGATCGCTCTCGTTCACTCTCTGTCTGAAACTCAGCTGGAGGAACCCTCATCGACTCTCTCAGAAGGCTGTTGAAGTCTCTGAAGTGAAAATGATGCTTTGGCTTGCTAGCTCTGTGCTCATATAGCAAGTTAATTGCAACGAGCATCAGGTGCGCAAGCTGAAGCTGCCAACTCATTGGCATTTCATTGGCCCGTTTACATACTCTTTCAGATGATTGGCTTTCTGAATGAAATCCCCATAGTGGAAGTTTCCACATAGCATTGAAGTTCCCCTTCCGAAGGGGAACTCTTAAATACACAAAGTGTCATAATTGGTTTTTGACTGGTACATGTTCTCAAGTTAATTTCAGACCCTGTATTGATCCTGATGTCATTCAAGTGGTGAACACGGGTGAACAGAGTCTCGTTAACTCCCATTTTTCAGGTAAAACATAAAGCAGTTGTCAAGAAATGGCACCCTGGAGCTCAGGAGTGTTTGATTGACTGTTTCAAAGCCTCAAGAAGCATTAGAATATGTTGAGATGTGAGACAGTCATCAGCGGGAGGTGGGTAGTGTCAGTGTTGGTGGAGCTGCAAATGATGGCCACTTTAAAAGTGTTTTACAGTGCAGATGCCTATGTGGCTGTTTTAGCAGAGATTGTGGAGGCAGGAGGACGTGGGGGAGGATGGAGAAACATGAAAAGGTGGAATAATGGTATATGTTACGGCCTGAACTCTTCATTCATAGTTTCAAGAGTTCACACTTAGATATTGTTTGACAAATGTTAGCAGGTTTAGCATGCTGTCCTGGGAGAGAACCCTGAGCTCAGAGATAATTGGCATGTAAGGGGAGTACGAGATCAGGTAGTTCTCGAATGCTCCCCGTGATAGAGGAAGAAAGGGGGAGAACGGGTGGATGGGGGGTTTCTTCAGAAAACGGAGATAAGGGAGTCATTTTAGCTAGGCTACTTATAGTGAGTTTGAATTAATCTGATTGGCTAACTAGTAATTAACTAACTAGCTGCGGTCAATCATATCTCGTGCTCCTCTCCAAATTAGTTTGTGAAACTTCACTTTGTGGTCACTAACAATGCTGGAGAACTTTAGTGAAAGGTGCGGTGTGTCCTGTAGTCTTTTAGGGAAGTGGTTCAAATATTTCTCAAGTGATGTTTAACAGCAAGGACATTTTTACACAGTATTTAATATATTTTTCCTCTGGGAAAGATTTATTTCTGTAGTTTGACTGGAATAAAACAAAAACTCAAAAATATTAAGAATATTTTTTTCGATTGGCTACAGAACGTATCAATAACTACATTTACATGGACATCATTAATCAAATTATTTGCCCTTATCTGAACAAGACAATAATATGATTAAGTTGTTTACACAAGTTGCTTTTTGAATGCTCCCTTCATGATCCCGTTTTACATGTTATAGCACATAATTCGATTAACGTCATTGTGTCGGCACACTATCCACATTTCCTCTGGAGTTTCATGTAATTTTGGGTGTTTCATTTTTAATTTGTGGTCTTTACTGCAGTTCGGAAATTTCACTTTCATTTCATTCGTTCATGCCCCCCGTGACAAACGAGATGTTGGACACGAGTATGAACTGCTGGAAGAGTGTTGTTTTAACAGGTGTCTGTGGTCCTTCACTGACTCGGTAGGTGCAGAGAATAGTGTCAAACAGCTGTGTGTGTATAGAACATCCTGTCGCAAATTGTGGCGAAAATCCTCCACGTCGGTAATAGTTTATTGCGGTGTTTACATGTCTGACTACACTTCAATAATGCGACTAAAATCGGCATACTCCACATGTCTTAATTAGATTTAGAATCGAATTAGTTTAATTATGACTTTATTCAGTTTAAGGCCATCAAAAATCGTTGTTTACTTGGTAGACTCTTAATCAAAGTATTGTCTTGATCATATTAAAATCGGATTATTGGTGTCCATGTAAATATACTCAGTGTTGTCCAACGACTTGCCTAATTAACCTGCCTTGCCTAGTTAAACTTAATAAACTAATTAAGTGTCACGATCACCAGCGATCCAGCTTGTGCAGATCGCTGGTAAACATGCAGATCACTATAAGGACTACAAATCTGCCGGTATATGGACTACAAGGTCCAATCATGCAACACACACACACACCTGCTTCAAGTCTCCATTGTTTAGACTCAGACTGCTGAAGCTGCTCATAGACTCATTACTGGACTATTTATACAGCACACAAACACACAGAAGTTGCTGAGTCTTGTTATACTGAATGTGAACATTACGACGCGTTTTCATTGCCTTGTCTTGCCGTGTTTGTGACCCTCCCCTTGACTGTTTGTTTACGTTGCCTGCTGCCTGCCTGTACTGACCATCTGCCTGTTTCTTGACTATGACTCTGGATTTCCCGTGCACATCTGTTTTCCCCTGTGTTGATCATTGCTTGCCTGATGCCGAGTTTAGACTGCATGACTTTAAAATAGGAAGAATCACAGACAACTTTGTCCAAACTACGTCTCACAACCAAACAAACACGAGAAGTGACATGGGAACAATGCGAGGTCACGTAATATATCTTTCGTTATTAACTACATAATGGAAAAAGAAGGCTTTAGCTTTAGAAACGTGTGTTGCTCACCTGGCTTTTGAAGAGAATTAACAATCTCTCCTCAACTTTTTTTTTGCTTTTTAACCTGATGTGATATTGATCAGATGACACGTCAAACAGACACAGTTCTCCTGCCAAATTTACACTAGTTTTTCCTCCATTTCTTGGGTCCAAATAAACTAAAAATGAGCGCTTTTAACGTTTCCCCCAGCCTCCCGCTGGCCTGCAGGTACCCGTACTAGTGAACGATGCCCTCTCATTGGCTGTAGGTGATCGCGGATGTTATTTTCAATCAAAACACATTTCACACGGCATGATTTGAATCGCCGACAGCTCCAGATATATAGCATGCGATTCTCTCATATCGCGTCCTTGATAGTTCATACTGTGTGACTGTTACTCGCGTGAACGAGCAACGATTTCCCTGTGATTTCAGGCGTTTGTCGGCGATTTCTCAAAACCTGTCGGCGAGTCAAAATCAGGGCTAAAATCATGCAGTCTGAACTCAGCATGACCATCCTGCTAATAAATCCTGCATTTGGATCCTCACTCCCTGTTGTCAGTGTCCACTTCACGTCACATTAAGCCTGTTAATTGCACTTTAATGCTAGTGTTCTGGAAAAATAACTAGTAAAATATTATGTATTAGCATAAAATCATTTGATTATTCAAATTTAGTTATTAACGTTATGTTTAAAAATATGTAGAACAAATCAACGTTTTTATGAAATATTTGAAAAAGAATTACAATTTCAATCTACTACTGTATATCGCTGAAAAACTCAATTTTGCAAGGCCAGTTTTTTCCAATATTATGCAGCCTTACCTATTTCTATTATAGTTCCTGAAAATTTAGTTTTCACTGTTTTATTTATCTATTTTGTGTAATTGTACTTGCCAAATCTGTTGATGCTGGTTGTGTTTAACAGATTGGCCAAGTTACATTCGCAGAACTAGAAAAATTAAGTTGGGTTAACTAAAAAAAGGTAAGTTGGGGTAACTTGAAAAATTAACTAGAAAGAATATGTTTAAATAACTAGAAAAGTTAAGTTGCAGCAACCAGAAAAAATAAGTTATGATAACTAGAAGTTGGGATAACTAGAGCAATTAAGTAAACTAAAAAGTTTGGTTGGGGTAAAGCATTGTCATATTAAGGTCTTTTAAAGGTACATTAAGCAATATATCAGCCATGATCAACGGGGTTTTCTGTCATGAAGTCTTTACCAGGCATGCCATTAAAGCAAGCAATGCCCACTTCTTGCATTAGAATCCTTTGAAATTCTTCTAATCAGATGACAATTTAGAAACTGAATTTCTTTTAGTTTTCTGTTTCATATGAATCAACGTTCAACCCTGATAGCAATGCTATCCAGAAGTTTAACTAATTCTTAAAGGTAAAGTATTTTGTTTTTTTGTTCTTCTCTTGGCAGAATTAGCTACACAAATAAATAATACAATACATTATTATTTGTATAATCCTTATCTCGTTTCAATTTTATATGGGTCTTGACATTATAATGAAAGTATGATGAAAGCTTTTGTTTCAATTGTCTATAATATACATAAAAACAAATAAATCACTTGCATATTTGAACAAATTGTATCCTAGAGTGAATGTTTAATGATTGCAGCTGCACTGGGATAAATTCTAATAAGTTTTAGCCTAGAGTAAGTCATAATTAACTGACTGTTTCAGTGTCCATGTCTTGACAGTGCAGTGAGCTCACTCTTCTAATTCATATTAATGGATGTGCACTATAAATGCAGGTGTGTAAGTGCTCTGCTCAATTGTCCATCCCTTGGCTGAGAGCTCTGTGTTACTCTCAAACGAGCAAAGTGATGGGAAGCAAGAGTCTTAAATACTATAATACTAATGCACTGACACACTACCAATAAATGTAGTTAAACCCTGTCAGTATAAAGTTCAGAAAGAATAAGACTAAGAGGTAACAGTTTACTTGAAAGAGGTGTTCATAAGACTATCATTACACCTTCATATCCGCAATGCATCACGTCATGATTATAAAGGTGATTTTATACGTACAGTATATTATATGTATTAAGTGTCATTCACTCAGTTATGTCATTTTAAAAAAAAAGCTGACATAGTTTGAAATGTATTTGTTATGACAACTTGACTAAACAAATATATCACAACCTGTCAGTGTCATGACAACTTGACATTATCAAGACAACATAAATTGTCATAATTCTGCCATAAATAGGATAGTCGTAAGGCCATTATAATTGTTTCATAAATATTTTTGTTATTCATATTTTATATCACTTTTTTCAGTGGAACAAAATGAAATTTGAATTTTGTTGTCTTGCAAACTGCCCTTAGATTGACAAATGAGTCTAAGCAAACACAGAAAATGTAAATGATATCCAAGAGCCTGACAGCTTATCCGTAATAGTAGTAAAAGTATTTTTTATGAACAGTAATATTTCAAGAATCACTACGTTCTATCTTCTATCTGACTTATATTTTAAGATTTTTATTGAATTTATGAATGTAACCTTTAAACCAATAATAGCACACAAACACAAAAACACTACCTGACAAAAGTCTTGTCGCCTATACAAGTTTTAGGAACAACAAATAATAACTTGACTTCTAGTTGATCATTTGGTTTCAGAAGTGGCTTATATGAAAGGCTAAAGCCTCTAGATTATGCTTATTTTACCAAAATAAAATATGATTATCCCTTGATATTTAATTGTTTAATTAGGATAGTAAGGTCTGACTTTGCTTAGACAAAAGTCTTGTCACTTAACAGAAATAATGTACATTATTGAATATAAAGTCATGGTGCAGTGGAAAAAGAATTAATATTGTGTATGACTCCCATGAGCTTGGAGGACTGCATCCATACATCTCTGCAATGACTCAAATAACTTATTAATAAAGTCATCTGGAATGACAAAGAAAACATTCTTGCAGGACTTTCAGAGTTCATCAAGATTCTTTAGATTCATCTTCAATGCCTCCTCCTTCATCTTACCCCAGACATGCTCAATAACGTTCATGTCTGGTGACTGGACTGGCCAACCTTGAAGCACCTTGACCTTCCTTGCTTTCAGGAACTTTGATGTGGAGGCTGAAGTATAAAAAGGAGCGCTATCCTGCTGAAGAATTTGCCCTCTGTTGTGGTTTGTAATGTAATAGGCAACACAAATGTTTTGATACCTCAGGCTGTTGATGTTGCCATCCACTCTGCAGATCTCTTGCATGACCTCATACTGATTGTAACCCCAAACCATGATTTTTCTTTCACCAAACTTGACTGATTTCTTGGGTCCATGCGGGTTCCAGTAGGTCTTCTGCAGTATTTGTGATGATTGGGATGCAGTTTAACAGATGAAAAGTCTGCCACTTTACCAGATGATCAAGTAGAAGTCAAGTTATTATTTGTTGCTTTTACAACTAGGATCGACGACAAGACTTTTGTCAGGTAGTGTAGTGTATATGAAATAAAATAATGTCAATATTTGTTGTAGAATGTTGAAGCTGTTCTCAATGCTTTCACATTAAACAGAGAAATCTATTAATTGCAAAAGAGCAAATCTTACTCACTTTCCTTCGCCTTAGTCCCTAATTTATCAAGGGTCACCACAGTGAAATGAACCATTAATTACTCTGTCATATGTGGCATTTTATGTGGCAGATGCCCTTTCAACCGCAAGAAAATAATGGCAAATAAGGTAGAGAGTACACAAACTCCCAGTGCTAGGAAACTATGCATGTCTTTGGACTGTGGGGGAAACCAGAGTACCTGGATGAAACCCACGTGAAAACAGTTAAGGTGTTTATATGAGTTGCTTTTTGAGTGTTACTTTCATGATCGCGTTTTACATGTTACAACACATAATTCGATTAACGTCATTGCGTCACCGCGCTTTCAGCATTTCCTCCGTAGTTTCATGTAATTTCGGGTGTTTCATTTTTAATTTGTCGACTTTAACTGCAGTTTGGCACTTTAACTTTCATTCACGAACATGTCATGCAAGCCCACCGTGACAAACGAGATATTGGACGCAACTATGAACTGCTGGAAGAGTTGTTTTAATGTAAGTTCATACCTCATGCTGAATGGAAGAAAAAAATAAACTCCGCATTTCACGATGCAGTTGTCTGTCTGTAGTCTGCACTGACTCGGCAGGTGCAAAGTGTCAATCAGCCGTGCGTGTGCGTGTGCGTGTGTGTGTGTGGACTACCCTGTTGCAAAAAGCGGCTTAAAGTCCTACATGAGGGTAATAGTTTGATTAAGGTGTTTACATGTTTGTACTGCACTTTAATAATGCGACTAAATTCGGCATACTCTACATATCCTAATTCGATTTCTCTTTAGTTCGATTATGACCTTAATCTGATTAAATTAATCAAAAATCGCTGTTTACATGGTCGACTCTTAATCAGAGTATTGTCTTAATCAATTAATTAATTAATTAATTAATTAAAATCGAATTATTGGTGTCCATGTAAACGTAGTCAGTGAGAACATGTAAACTCCACACAGAAATGCCAACTGGCTCAACCGGGACTCAAACAAGCGACCTTCTTTCTGCGAGGCAACAGTGCTTACCACTGAGCCAATGTGCCGACTAGCAAATCTTACATACTTTGCAGCAGTTTTACTTCTATATGTTATGTTACAAAAATGATGTTACATATGTTATGTTACATATATAAAAACCCTTCATCAGGATTTATGTTTATAAAGTGTCAGTCTCAGTTCATGCAGTTTATCTTGCAGTAGGTGAGATGTTGAGTCAAATCTTGCCATATCCATCAGTGTGAGGCTCTGTATTGCTCCATATTTGCCTTCAGCTCTCCTCTACTGTAAGATCTGACCCAGATAGCATGAAGTTTAACTTGCAGGCATGGGTTTAATGAGTAATTATATAAATTCATTTATTTTTCATTCATAGCTCTTCCTTGACTTGGGCAAAGACTGGAAGTAAAACTACACGTGTGATACAAATCATCCTCACCCGCTTGCGTGTTTGCGTTCTGTGCTTGCTCGTGTGTGACTTTATGAACCGTTTAGCAATGCATGGCTGCATAAGTAGGTGCCTGGATGCACATGAATCATTATGTGGCATGTATGTCCGTATTAAATGTGTTTGTTCTCTACAGGACAATAAAGCTGTGTGAAAACATTATATTCCTGTTACCTAGCAATACTGCTGATGCGCTTGACGTCCACGATGTCTGCACATTCAGCAACACACTCCGCTAACCCACTCACCTTCTTCTCGTCATTGCTCTCTATCTCTCTCAGTTTATGTTTCTCTCCCTCTTCCGCACTTTCCCTTACTCTCCATGCTGGAAAAACACTGGAAAAGCACAGCAGTTGACAGCTGTATCCTTTTTAGCCAATCAGAGCTCTCTCTTGTACTACCCGGCACTCAAACTCTGAGCACTCTGTACAATATCTGCCCCACAACAAGCAGCTCAAATGGGCTCTCTCTCTCTCTCTCTCTCTTTCTCTCTCTCTCTCTCTTCTTCTCTTGCAAGCTTGTTCTCTCTGCTGCCAGAATGCCTGTGTACTACATGTGACAGCCTGCATTACGGGCTGCAGATTTACACAGGCACAGCCAGGGCAGCCCGGGGGCCTGCAGCCAGCTGAGCTTCTCATGCTTACTCAGATCTTCTTCTCAGAGAGAGAGATGCTTCATGCCCTTTACAGGCCGCTGTGATGGAAATGAACGTGCAGCGGGGAGGATTTAGAGTCACAACCTGAGTAATGCATTCGTTTAGATCACGTGTGTGATGTGTAAATGTGCAAGATGGCTCTGAAGGCGGGAAGTGTGACAAGTGTTTTAAGACAAGTGTTTTCCCAGCTGGTGGGACACAGGCCTGTTGTAAAAAGAACAAAAGAAATTATAAATAATGCATGAATAAATAAAGGCAAGAATAATTGTATCAGGCTGTGTTTCTGTCATCTTACTTTAGCACAGGTGATACAGTAAGATTATATATATATATATATATATTATCATAATCTTCAGCGTAATTCACCAGCGTAATTCACCATTGTCAGCAAAATCCAAATATGTGCTCAAAATACCAAGCATAGCATGACATTGTTGAATATTGTGTGCTATCAGCCAAGCCAAAACTTTGTTATTGTTACCAGGAAGTTGGGTGACAACAGAGTTGAGGATCCATGTGCAGGTTATTAATAATGCACTCACACTATGCTATCCGAACCATGCCCAGGCGCGTTTCCTGGTTTATTTGACAAGTGTGAGTGCTCTGAATCGGGCCCAGGCGCGGTTCAGTTGTCTGGCCCTGGCCCGGTTGGAAGAGGTGTGCCAGAGTGTGGTATGCTTGGAGTGTGACTGCAAAGCGTGCCTGAGCCCGAAACTGAAGACTCGACGTCACGTTTAAGGGACTGTTTCATATGAATCTATTAATCATTCTTACTTTCAAATAAATGCAAACTGTCATAGCTTATTAAAGACGCAAACCCCTTACTGCACGTCAACTGCACCTTCAGAAAATCTCCTAATTAGAGCAGCACAAGAACTTTTATGATAATTTATGAGCGTCAAAATTTGTGGATCTGTTCGGCAAATTATTTAACTGCACGTCACTGCATCCCAAACGACTAAAACGATATAACCAAAGCAGTCTCCACTGTGCTGAGTGAGAGCACTGCTCTTCCTGTTAAACTGAATAGCCGCATCATCGATGACGTAAGCGTGCTCAGGTTTGGAAGGCAAATGCAATGTGAGTGCAGGCCGTAAGGGGAGAGGGGAGGAGGGACAATCACCCTTTGGCACAATTTAAGGCAACTGTACCTAGTGTGAGTACGCCCTAATAGGAGTAGTCAGTCAGGCAACGGTCAAACGGGTAGCAAACAGGAGCATAAAAGTAATTCAAGATTGTAGTCAAAAACAGGCAAATGGTAGGGATGGCTGACGTGAAACTGACGTTTCGACACAGTGTTGAGATCTCGAAGTGCAAGTGAGTCGAAACACTGCATTGAAACACCCAGGTCACGTGACTAATGTGAATCGAAACACACAGGTCACGTGACTAAAGCGATTCAAAACATCGGCCATTTCAGAAGCGTTTCAAGACTCTGTCTCATGTAGCCTAATGGACCATGCGTGTGCATAAAGTTCTTGTGCTGCAAATGGCCCGGGTATATATATATATAGTTGCGTCACCCTGGATTTGAACTCATCATCTCTGCATGCTAGTGTGGAACTCTCACCACTACTAAATCACTTGAAACCTCAACTCTATAACGTGGGGTTTAATACCTCAATTTGCTTAACTGTTTCTTTTGCTGAAGCTGTTCCAGAGCAATACATTAAAAATGACCACTAGGTGTCACTGTAGAGAAACTTTCGAAACGTTTCGAAGCTTCGACACATTTGCTTCGACTGTTTCAGTGTTTCATGAAGCCTTGCTTTACCCACCACTAGGTAATGGTCAGTACAGGCGCCAATGAATCAATAACAGGAAAACAAGGCAAGGACCGAAACACAGAAAGACTAGACAGGATTAAGTCTTCGTAATGCAACAGGTTAACAGCGAACAAGACTCAGCGAAGTATATGAGAATGTGAGGTGTATAAATAGCCCAAGTAATGTGTCAAACATGAGCTTCAGCTGTGTGTGTTTGTGTAGTGTCTGAATTGTAAGCTGTGACAGGAGTGATGAGTGCAAAGACTTCTGGGAATGGTAGTTCATATCGTGACAGAATTGTAGTCTGGGTGACAATGCATGTTTTGTGACAGTTATTGGGGTATGAGTGGTGCAGATTGTGGAAAGCTTGCATATATATATATATATATATATATTGTTCTGGTGTACCAGGAATTGATGATTTTAATCTCTTCAAAGCATAGGATGTATTAATTTGTACAAATGTTCTAATTTTGCACAGATGTTAAATTTGCAGCTATTGAAGGATACATGGAAACACATTAAATTCTTTGGTTTAGTATATTTAGCGTTTGTTTCATTCATTTTCGAAATAAATAAAGCATTCTGCTATAATAGCAATAATAATAATTAACAAATTCACACTTACAGATATTTGCCTGACGATGGAATATGCATGTTTAGTGTGCTGTCTTGGGAGAAGGCTCTGATTTTAGAAAGACACCCTAACTAGTGTTGTTCCCCTTGTCAGTAAAGTCAGAAATAGCAGCTAAAATTAACAGTAATGTATTAATTAAATATTTATGTTTTCAATTTTTATTTTAAGTTGGGGGCAGCACGATGGCTCAGTGGTTAGCACCGTCGCCTCACAATAAAGAGGGTCGCTGGTTCGAGTCCCGGCTGGGCCAGTTGTCATTTCTGTGTGGAGTTTGCATGTTCGAGTGGGTTTGCTTTGGGTGCTCCAGTTTCCCCCACAATCCAAAGATATGCGCTATAGGTGAATTGGGTAAGCTAAATTTTCTAGAATGTATGGTTGTGTGTGTGAATGAGAAAGTTTATGGGAGTTGCAACTAGAAGGGCTCGTAGGTAAGTTAGGGCGTGCAAACTCTGAAGACTTGCTTTCGATTATTTTGTTTTCAGTTAGGTAAAAGGGTTATACTGAGTTAGTTTGATTTTTGGTTTTGTTATTTTCTTTTCTTTTAGCGCCACTTTTGTCCTCTTCCCCTGCTGGGTTTATTGTTTTTGAATTATTTTGTTGCTATAAATTGTATATAATTTCCCTTTTGTGGTCATTTGTTGTTATCTATATTATTTTTCTTTATTATTACTATTTTCTGTATATCTTTGATTTTTGTATAATAAATGATTCTGTTTTTGGCAGTATTTTGGTTGATGCATGGTTTCCTTTTCCTCCCGTATAACACAAAATTACCAGAATTTAAATGTTACATACTGCAGTCCCTAGATTAACATCGAGAAGTCGTATAAAACATATGCCAGCATAATTGGGGATTCATTCCACTGTGGTGACCCCTGATAAAGGGACTAAGCTGAAGGAATGAGTGATTTTGTTTGTTTTAAGAATTTGATACTTTAGTAAACATATGATGACTTTATACACGCATTTATACATTATATTTAAAAAAAAATAAGCTTTTAATGCTTTTTTTAATGTGCTATAATGTGTTATAATCCCATTTACGGTCAAAAGGGAATATAAACAGCTGCTTCTTCTCTTCTCCTGTCTGAGGCACTTTTCCGCTCAGTTTTTAGTAAGTTGCATCCAGAGGGAGATGGGACTTGAGCATTAGACCCTCTGTAATGGACACTTAATCCAAACTCTCTTCCCTTTTCCACATTAAAACAGAGCAACACTGAAGAGCAGCAGTGAATGCGGCGTAGAGATCGCTGAGTAAAGCACTTTCACTAAGCGTCTGTGCTCTGTTAATTGTTTCAGTTCGTTTGGACGGTGGGGATTTTATGTTATCAGAAAGACAGGAATTAATTTGCATGCCAATGACAATGCCAACTAACCTTCACTTCTCTAATTTGCAGGTAACTGGGACGGGGGAAAGCTTTCAAATCCCCCTCCCCCCCGCTCCTGATTGGTCCTCTATACCATGAGCTCTGGCTCCGCCCAGGATGTGGCGGTGGAGAATTTCCTGCGTGACATAGAGAGGCGGGGCCAGTGGCTGCACTGCGCTGTGATTGGCTGTGAGGAGGAGCATCAACGTGGCGACATGAACCTGTTGTACCGCAAAAGTCGACTGGACTGGAGACACCGAGATCAGGAGGGCAAGAAAAGGTAAATCAGCTAGAGAAATAAAGCTTTAAGACAATGAAGGAAGGAGAGAGACGGAAGGATTACACTGCAAATATATGCTTTTCTTAGATTTATCTAGAAAATAATCTTGTTTTTCCTTTTGACAAGATTATTTTGCTTGTTTTGAGGAAAGGCACACCTAATTTTGATGTATTATGTCTAAAAACAAGACAGTATTGTTTGCTTGTCTAGAAAATGCTTCTTGATTTAAGAATTTTTAGTTTATTGGGCTAGAAACAATAAATCTAAGCAAGAAAAGCATGCTTTGATGAGCTTCGGTGAAAGATAAAGGAAAGAAGATTAGTAAAATCCTGACTTGATAGAGAAGGTGAGAAAAAGGTGAATGAGGAGGGAGGAGAGTGGTATGAAAAAGATTATAAAAGAGACGAGAGAGAAGAGCAGCAAGATTCAGGAACATGAAACGATTAAGAGTGGTCTTAACTCTGAAATAGAGACATTTGTCTTTCATATTTTATGCAAAGCATCCAAATCTTCTTTTCTGGTTGATAGACAGAGAGACAGGAGAGAGAGCAGGATATAATATTCCAGCACAGCCTTCTCTGGTGCACAAGTAGATCAGCAGACACGAACAGTAGTCAAAAACAGCTGGAGCACTTGAAAATCTGTTTATATTTTAGTGAAATTATCGAACAGATAAATAGAATTATTTATATGTTTTTACTTTTAATTATAAAACAGCTACACGTTTTTAATTAATCATGTATCAATGAGTAAATTTAATTATTAGGAAAAATGCTCTGCTCTAATATTAAAATTGTGCTGGTAATTATTTATCACAGTATAAATATGAAAAAGTGTTGTGCATTTTGAGAGTTGTTCAATCGCATTTAACATGCACTTGCTCATTTTTGTGAAGAAAAACAGACGATAAAAGATGTTATTACTCTTACTGTATATATAAAACTTGAGGAATTTAAGGGATAGTTTACCCCCAATTTTTTATTTATTTTTTATTAATTACTCACCCTCATGTGCTTTCAAACTCGTGAGACCTTTGTTCATTTTCAGTACACAAATGAAGATATTTTTGGTGAAAACTCGTGAAGAATTAAAAGACCAGAAAGGGACCAAGAACTTTTTTCAATTCAATTTTATGAATTGACACACACACAAAAAAAAACTAAACTATAAAAGGTGACTTTAATCAATCGTCTCTTCAGTATACTGGCAGCTAGCTCTCTGCAACTCTCACATAGTCGCCCACTGAAGCTAAGCAGGGCTGTACCCAGTCAGTACCTGGATGGGAAACCACATAGAAAAGCTAGGTTGCTACCAGAATTGGTGTTAGTGAGGCCAGCAGGAGGCGCTTAACCTGCAATGTGTGTGTGTGTGTCCTAACGCCCCAGTATATCGATGGGGACTCTCAGGGCCGCTGCTGACCAAAAGGGTGCCCTATGCGAAATTTTACTGTGGTGCCCCCACAGAGGAACAAAAACAGACAAACATATATTTAAACATGTATTTATTTATTTATATGGATAAATGTGCATTTAAACACTCAAAATTATACTTAAACATTCGAATATTTACATTTTTTATACACACATACACTTATTTAACAACACACTTTACATGCCAATTTGCACATAACAGCTGCACATATTATGTTGTATAAAGTAATATAGCTGTACATACACTTGTCAATTTGTATATTTGCATTAACTACTTTTTAAAATGTATTTATTATCTATTTTTTAGTCCTGTCTGTAATTCTGTTGCACTGTAGAAGCTCTGTCACGAAAACAAATTCCTCGTTTGTGTGAACATACCTGGCAATAAAGCTCTTTCTGATTCTGATTACAAAATAATAGTTTACATTAAAGTAAACACTGACATGTCTTCTGCAGAAGCATTCCCAATTTCAAACTTTACAAAAGGTAAGGAATAAAACCCTCTCTGTACCTGTAGAGATGGGCGGTCCTCAGGGTTGCATCCTGCCTCTGTGTCTGTACCTGTGCTGCTGCTGGTGCCTCTGGAGCAGTGCTGGATCAGGCCACCTCATCTTCTTTTGTGACAATTTTCAGCATTGAACCTCCATATACAATACAGAAGAAATTAGTCATTTAGAGAAAAACTCATGACATACCATTAAAACAATGAGCTAGTCAAGCACTCTTCATAATGTGTCTAAAAACCAAAATGTGGATTTAACTTGCACTATAATCTATGGTGACAAACCCTGACTCTCACTGTCAGTATAAATCAAAGAAATTTTAGGTTTTTAAGAATTAAAAAGTGTATTAAAATTAGTGTGTTTTTAAACAAAAACTAACATTCAGAAAAAATAATCATTTATGAATTCATGCTTTTGGATAATATTAGATTTTATATTATTGATCTTTCAGAAATTACAGAATGAGTCAGTTTTGTTATTTCATATAGTAAAACACACCAATCCACCGATGTAAAGACAAAAGAGACTTTATTGTCATTGCAGTGATACAAGCAATTACAACAGCAGCAATAAGAAATGTATAGAAATAGACAAAACAATAAACAACTGCAAAGAATTATATAATTATATAACATAATATAATAACTATATAATAATAAATAATACATACAGTGAAAATAATTGTGCAGTGCGTGTGTATGTAGCTGGTGTGCAAACAGAATTGTAAAGTATTGCACAAGTTATTAAAAGAATTTAGTTTTATTTACCAGCAACATAGGGAAGAGGGGCAAACGCGAAAAGTCATAAAACATGTCCTGTCATAGTTTAAAGCACAATGCAGAGCCGCAAAGCAATAAACTGAACGTAAACAACAACAAATAAGGCAGATTTGGTGCAGTTGTGGCGAAGTTTAAACGTTAGCCTCAATAGTGAACAAGCAAAAATATGTTTTTCAGATTCATGGAAGTTACCTGAAAATGATGCACGCGATTCATCTTGCACTTTTTTTCTCTTCTCGGCTCCAGACTGCTGTTGTCTTCCCGGGGATAGAGCTGCAACTTGCATCAGTTATAAATATTTGCTGCTAGCAGCCGCACAGATAGCGGACCAGACCGCGCCGCGCGTACGCGTCTATGCGCGTACACGGAAAAAATTACGTCACATGTTTGTTTTTGCGCTCGTCATAAAATGATTTTTTTTAATGTATTTAACAACATATTATCAATATACATTTTATTTACACTCAGTTTATGTTAATATTATTAAATAAATGTTAACATTGTTTTTATGAGCAACCGTCCGAGATGGTGCCCCCTTCCGGAGCTGAGGCCCCACTCAGCCTGCGTACTCTGCGTATAGGGAGCGGCGGTACTGGGGACTCTATACTGCTCAGTGAGATGTTAAATCGAGGTCCCGACTCTCTGTGGTCAATAAAAATCCCAGGATGTCCTTCGAAAAAGAATGGGGGTTTAACCCTGGCACGCTTGCCAAATTTGCCCACTGGCCACTGTCTATCATGGCCTCCTAACCATCCCTATATCACAATTTCTTCATCACTCTGTCTCCTCTCCACCAATCAGTTAATGTGTGGTGTGCCGTCTGGCGCAATAAGGCTGGCGTCACGTCATTCAGGTAGATGCTGCACACTGGTGGTGGATGAAGACTCAATTCTAAAACATATCGGTAGGGCCAGATGGAATCTGCGGACGTTTTTTGCTATTTCTGCGGAGAATTTTGGTAAAAAATCTGTGGATTTCTGCGGAATTATTTTAGGAGTGTCATAACTAAAACCTTAATATATGAAATAAAAAATAATATATTTTTAACTTTTATTTAATGTTTAAAATGCAAATCCAATTAGATTTACTTTATTTGGTAAACAAAGCACAAAGTCTCTCATATAACATATCTACTGAAAGACAGAAACTATTACTGTACTATTGACTGTAGTCAATAATATTACTGTAATTAATTTAAAAATTAAATTTAGGGAGCACAGGATAGGAGTAATGTGGCTAAACTTGTGGGTGCCAGTAAGAAGCCTAGCGGCTACATTTTAGACCACTTAAAGACGATTTATATAGGATTGGCCAATACACACATAAACTGAGTTACAATAGTCCAAGCGTGATGAGATGGTCATGGATTAATCTCTTAAATTCTGCACGAGTTAAAAAGCCTTTAACTTTGGCTAATATTTTCAGCTGGAAAAAGCAAGACTACTGCATTTACCTGTTTGTCAAATAAAAGGGCAGAGTCTAGGGTGAAACCTAGATTTCTTACAGATGGTTTAATGTAATCGGATAGATTGTCCATTATTTGATGTTCATATGTGAATGGCCTGAGCCTGTTTCACAATATTAACTGGAAAAAGGCCAAACACACACCTTAACATAGACCCTACCCTCAAAAAAATCAGGAAAGTGGTAACAAATATCTAAAAAACCATGTATAAATAGGAATATGTCTTTGTCGTTTACAAAATCTATTTTAATAAGCTGTAAACAGGCCGTGTGTGAGTTTGTGTGTGTGTGTAACATGCCATGTACTGTAACATGTAACATTTTCCTCAGCTTCCCTCAACACTTAACATTCCCATGTAACTCTGCACATTGCCATATTCTTCGGCGTCTTGTTTACATCTTCCGCCGGCTTCTTTCGGAGTGCTTCATTCCTCCTGTAATTCCTCTCAGCTGGTCAGGATTGATTGCAACCTTTTACGCCTCTTTGCATTTCTCTCTCCATCTCCATCTCTGTGTTTGTGGATGAAGAGGAGAACGCATTTAGATGATTGTCTCTGACACCTGTGCAAAATGGACATCAAAGCGCTTTTCATCCGCTCTGCGTTCTACATTCATGACACACACAGTGCCCACGACACATCCTGAGCTTTCAGCCACCTGTGAATAAACTGCTCACGGATGCAGACGGTCACATCAAACATGCCCGGTATGTTTAAGCAGTTATTTCCACTCCTTCCACCTCCTTCTCTACCCCTTCACAGATGCAAAAGCAATACACAAGAGGTCACCCACGCATGTTCGCTCTCTGTCTGGAGGATCTGTCCGTTTCCTCTCTCTCGTCCTCCCACTCAATCCCTCCATCCTCCTCTGTGCTGCCGAATGCAGATGATTCTCATTCATTCCTCCATCTCTCCTCATTTTCCTCTGTCTTTTCTCGCATCTTGCTGTCAGTCTTTGCGTTGGAGTGACAGGAAATGAATGAATGAATGGAGTTTGATCGATTCTGCGCTTTAATGTGTCCTTAAACTCTCAACTCGGAGAAAGCCATGTCAGAGCCACATGTTGTGCCGCCTTAAGCAAAACAACAGAAATAGAGCAGACATGAATCGCTTCAGTTCCCGGTACCTTTGAGCTTTCATTCTGCCATGTGAAGCACTGTGTCAGATGAAAGAAAACAGCCCAAAATCAACAGCTGAGAGAGGAAACCTCAAATGACTCGCAGTCCTAGTGTTTTCAGGCAGAGACACAGATTTTCTTTTAAACATTTACATTTTTTTTTGCAACAAGTTATTTAATAGAGCATTTATGTTGTGCATTAATTGGGGTAAGGCTTTAATATACTCTTCAAGTTTAAAATTGATAAGTTCTTTTAACAAATGTATACTTACTACTTTTATTAAGTAAAGATGCTTTAAATTGATAACAAGACATCAAGTAGTTTTATAATGTTAAAAAAGATTTTTTTGTAACTGATCCTGCAAAATATTGTTTGGTTAGTCACAAAAAGATTCAGCAGCACAACTGTTTTTGAAAATCTTTCTTGAACAAAACTAATCAGCACAATACAATAACTTGACATGTGCTATTTAATATAAGCTATAAGCTTATGCCAGCAACCTTCTTGCTGTGAGGCGATCGTGCTACCCACTGTGCCACCGTGACGCCCCTGCACAGCAAAAAAATCAGTGTACATTTACCTCAATTTGAGTTTAACTTAACACTCCTTGGGTGTACATACGACTCCCTCCATTTTGGAGTTAAAATAACACTTTCTAAAGTGGGAAATTTGTACATTACTCTCAGAGTTCATTTGAACATATTGAGGGTTTATTTTTACATCAAACTGGAGTGTGTGTTACCCTTCAAAGTGTTAATATATTACCTTTTTTCCTATATTATCAATTGGTGTGTGTGACAGATAACAGTGATCAAATATGTTGAAAATAGTTTTCATTTATTTAATGGTCATGAATCTTTTCAGAAATAATTTCAATACATTCAACTCTTTGCATTTTAAAATGCAACAAGACATGTTTTGGTCACACTTTATTTTGATGGTCCGTTTGTTGAATTTAAGTTACTTTGCATCTACATGCCAGCTAATTCTCATTAGATTATAAGTAGACTGTTAGGTTGGGGTTAGGGTTAGTGTAAGTTGACATGTACTAGTTTCTTATAGTCAGTTAAATGTCTGTTGAAGGAGCAGTATCAACAGATATCAAGCAGACAGTCTAGTAACTCTCAAATGGACCATCAAAATAAAGTATTACCCATGTTTCAAGTTTAAGTAAAACATACTGGTTTGATCACTGTTTGTCTGAAAGAACCGGTTCGAGTACAAAAACTGGACTTCCCATCACTAGTGGGAAATAAACTGCATATTGGGTTAAAAGTTTAACACTGAAAAAAACTCTTGAATAAAAACTCTTTCACACTCGTGGATTAAAATGTACTCCGGTTTTAACACTGAACAACACCAAAAAAATCACACTGTATATTTAACACTGGAATTTTTGCTGCGTGTAATATATAATATAATATATTGCAATATAATTTCACCAGATGACTCAAATAACTCTTTTTGTTTAAAAGATTTTAGATTGATTAGGATTATTTTATAGGGCAGTGAAATATAAATATATTTTTATGTAATTTACAGTCACAAACACAATATAGCAAATATTAAAGAGAAATAAATGGTGATTTATGGTTTTCTCTGGAGGGTCTAATAGTATTCAGTTACAGAAATGGGCTATATGCACACAGACTTTTAATTTCAGCCCTCCAGCCCCAGGGCTTCCGGTGAATTGTCATCCCCATACAAAATAGCCGCGTTCAAGATCTGTTTTCTTTAAAAAACAGTGATCTTTACTGCCTGTCTGAGATACGATATAAATGGGTATCAGACCAGACAAGAAGCACTGCATTAAATTATTATTATAAATTTTCGCGCCATGTCTTTAAAATATGGAAATAATTTTACCCCAGTATTTTCAATAGAGTTTCTGCGCTAGCCTGCTAATAATGATGGCACCTGTGTTTCAACGGTCTCTTTTCACATTTGAACAACTAAATGGATGCCCACAGTAAGTCAATTTAACAGAATATATTTGAATTACATTACAACATCGATGCTGTAAAAGGAAAAGTATAAAAAATTTAAAATAGTCACATAAACCTTTCACTTGAAGTTCTTCATTGGCTGAGAAACACTAGCTGTGCATAGAGCCCATTAAATAATCAAATGTAAATTACCAATGCATAGTCTTCATCATGTAAATTTTCAATAAAATCAATCTTTATTAAACTTCTTTATGCTCTCTTAAAATGCTTCAAACTCTCTTAAAATGCTCACATAGTCGCAGGCCTTTAAAACACCTGTAGAAAAGTAACTTTCACTCTATTATGCTTAAATTCTGTCTCCACCAATCTCATGTGTTTTGACCTGTGGTTCCTGGTCCTCTTTAATCCCAATTCAACATTGCACATCTTGCGATGTGACTATTGCGGACACACATATTGCAATATCGATGCTCAAATGATATATTGTGCAGCCCTATATATATATATATATATTACCCTCCATCAGTTGTAAATTAATGTAGACACTTTTTATGACTGATTTGCTTAGACATCTTAAAATAAACATCACGCAATGAAAGAAAATGATAATTCAGCCCAGCGTTATTGCTATGAATGTTTCAGTGTTGTGTCTGCAGCTATCAGTTGTGAGTTCACTTTTTAGTGCTTATTTCTGGAACAGAGCTGTCCTGTGTGGTTTTTCATGTGCTGTGCCCTGCCTGCGCATCATATCCTGTGGTGCTGTTCTCTTCTGTTAGTGTGTCACACGCTACTAGCTCAGCATCTTCTCTGCCTTCTGCCTGACAACAGAGACTCACACACACATGAACACACACACACACACACACACACACACTGGACAACGGTGTATTGATGAGCTGCTTCCATCTGGACCTCGTGCACATCAACCTTCAGAAAGGTCAGAACAGGGGGACACGCTGGTCTCTAAACAACGTTCATACGTCTGAAAAGTTGACAAGGGAAACTTCATGAATTTCTAATATGACAGTTGGAAGAAAATAATCACTTCAATAATTTAATAGCTGTAATTGTTTCTCCTTGACAGAAGTTAGATTGAAGGCTTTAGATGAAGTTCTGTTTAATAGGGAAGTTAGAGTCAGTAGTTACAGTATGTACACGCTGCATTCATTCATTATTCTTCAACCGCCAACTATTCCAGCATATGTTTTAAAGAGCGGATGCCCTTCCAGCCGCAACCCAGTATTGGGAAACTCTAGACATACTAATTCACACACTCATACTCTATGGACAATTTAGTTAATCAAATTCACCTATACTGCATGTCTTTGGACTGTGGAGGAAACCGGAGCACCTGGAGGAAACCCACGCGAACACGGGGAGAACATGCAAACACCACACTGAAATGTCAACTGGCCCAACTGGGACTCGAACCAGCGACCTTCTTATTGTGAGGCGACAGTGCTAACCACTGAGCCACCATACTGCCAAGAAGTAATATTTCATATATTATAGAAATGATATGTAAATAGATAATAGAAAACAACAGAAAACTCATTAAGGTTTAAAACACCTTGAGGGTGAGCAAATGGTCTGTGGTCTTTTGTGGCACATATTTCGTATATGTAGTCATAAACTGTTATATAATGAAAGTTTATGACTACAGCTATTCTTTAAGTGTAAACGAAAACAATTGTGTGTACTATGAGGCATATACAGTAATATGATGTTATAGATAATGTTTGGTTTTCTCATAGAGATTTTCTCAAATTGATTTGTAAATAACACCAATGATTTGCATATAACTCACCAAGGACCACAGTTTTGGAAAATGTTTAATGTTGTACTGAAGAAATAAAATTCTACATGTCCAGCAGGGTGAGTAAATAAAAAGCTACTTCTTAGTTTTTGTGTTTTCAGAGTTGACCTTTTACTCATCCTAACTTGTTCCAAAACTCTTTGAGGTTCCTTTTTTAGTTGAGCACAAAAGAAGATATTTTGAAGAAGGTTTGAAAGGTGAAGCCATTGACTTCCATAGTACTATTGCTGTTAAATAATTAATCGTGACTAATTGCATACAAAATAAAAGTTTGCATACTAATTTTGGGTGTACCGTATATACAGTTGAAGTCTGAATTATTAGCCCCTATTTGATTTTTTTATTTTTATATATATATTTCTCAAATGATAAAATTAGCCACTAAATTACAAAAGTTGCGAGTTGCTTTGAGATAGTGTTTGACAAGACAGCTAAAATGGTCTGAAGTAAACAATTTAAAAAGACAATCTAAAATATTTTTTATAAAATTAGAGCAGCATTTAAAAAAATAATAATACATATACAGTTAAAGTCAGAATTATTAGCCCCCTTTGAATTTTTTAATTTTTTTAATATTTCCCAAATTATGTTTAACAGAGCAAGGAAATTTTTACAGTATGTCTGATAATATTTTGTCTTCTGGAGAAAGTCTTATTTGTTTTATTTCGGCTAGAATAAATACAGTTTTTAATTTTTTAAAAACCATTTTAAGGTCAAAATTATTAGCCCCTTCAAGCTAGATTTTTTTTGATTGTCTACAAAACAAACCATTATTATACAACAACTTGCCTAATTACCCTTACCTGCCTAGTTAACCTAATTAACCTAGTTAAGCCTTTAAATGTCACTTTAAGCTGTATAGAAGTGTCTTGAAAAATATCTAATCAAATATTATTTACTGTCATCATGGCAAAGATAAAATAAATCAGTTATTAGAGATGAGTTATTAAAACTATTAAGTTTAGAAATGTGTTGAAAAAATCTTCTCTCCGTTAAACAGAAATTGGGGAAAAAAATAAACAAGGGGGCTAATAATTCTGATTTCAACTGTATGTATTATATAATAATATAATATATTTTTCCTCTGGAGAAAGTCTTTTTTTTTTCCAGCTAGAACAGTGGTTCCCAACCTTTTTTTGCCTGAGAAAAAGGGCCTCCTCCACATTTAATGATATTATTGCTCATATAAGATTGCAGTAGGTATGACAAAATGTTTTGTTTTTTAAACAAACAGAATGTTTATTACTATCTAGATATGTTTATGCACAAATAATAGCCTAAAGTAAAATATAAAACAAAACATCAGTATACCATTTGTATTGGGTACACCTTGCGGCATTGGGGAGAAATGGGTCTGCAAATGTCTTATTAATTTGGAGGGCCTCACACATTCATTAGCAAGAACTTTGGCGCAGATAATGTGGCTGGGTCAGGGACTCTTTGCTTCGAAAAATAGAATAAAACCATAGTTCAGGTTATCTTGGTTTTGCCTGCATTTCGTGTTTCCAATATTGCTAGCGCTGTGACCCAAAATGTTTGGAGCTTCCTCACCTGGGTCCACTATGCTTGGGTCATTACTATTAGCTACTATTAGACTTTATTTTGAAGGACGAATTACAAATTTGTCCATTTTTTTTTTGGTCAGTCAGGGTATAAAATGAACTAAGGCAACATGATCGTTCTCCTAATTGTCCACTGCTAAAAAAATTTTTTAAATGACGCAACCCCCCATAGAGCTCGCTGAGGCCACCTTGTAGGCCAGGACCCCCCTGTTGGGAACCACTGGGCTAGAATAAAAGCAGTTTTTAATTAACAAAAAAACTATTTAAAGTCAATATTATTAGCCTTCTTAAGAATTTTCTTTTTCGATTGTCTACAGAACAAACCAACATTATACAATGATTTGTCTAATTACCCTAACTTAAGTCTTTAAATGTCACTTTAAGCTGATTACTAGTATCTTTAAAAAATTATCTAGTCAAATATTATGTACTGTCATCATGGCAAAGATAAAAGAAATCAGTTATTAGAAAATAGTTATTCAATCTATTATGTTTAGAAATGTGTTGAAAAATTCTTCTTTCAACTAAGCAGAAATTGGGGAAAAAATATACAGGGGGGTTAATAATTCAGGAGGGCTAATAAATCTGACTTTAACTGTACATGTTTAGAAAAATGTTTATTTATATTTATGCATAAAATATGTATATGTAACAAAATTGTATAAAACTATTTATATATATATATATATATATATATATATATATAGTAAAAGTATAATATTAATTATATCACTCACGTTATCACAATTGTGCTTTTACAGTACGGTATTCATATTGTATCTGATGTCTCATTTCTGTCTATTTTTATTTCGCCAAAGAAATGTTAGAAGAACATCTAAGAAACACTTGATACTTCGCAGAAACATTACTAAGAGCTCCATCTGAGCTATAAAAAGAGCAATGTCAGATTCTTCCCGCTGGTTCTGTGACATGGAAAGACATCTCTAAATCTTTCAAAATCTACCCCTCTATCTCACCCCATTGCCAGAAAATAGCTTCAGTGATTCATTTCTCTTTAATTGTGTGTGTTTGTACTCATGGCAGCCCACTATTTACCGCCCACATTGTGCTTCTCAGCCACACCTGAATTAGTGTATGTGTGTGTGCACATGCACATATGCCAGTGTGTGGTCTGAGTTTGTGTGTTTAGAGAGAAAAAAAAACAGCAAACAATAAACAAATGACAGGCCAGTTGCCGTGGAAACGGGCAGAGCATGCTAGCAGATTCAGGAGAATAAGAAAAGATGCAGAGAAGGATGAAGGGAGAGACACGACCTGCAGACAAAGTCTTTTTTGTGTTGGGGAACAGAGCAAGAGAGCAGAAATCAGCTGATTAAACAGTGTTTGCAAACATGTCTTGAGGAAATATGCAAGGGATAGTTCAACCATTTATGCATGAACTGTTCCTAAGAAATCACAATGCAAATGAAGTATGGATGAATTTTCTGTTGTACTGTGCGATGTAAATTTCAGTGTAGTGGGTTAATTAAAAAACCAAGACTCTTCCATGCATTAGATGGTAAATCGTTTTTGAGACGTGAACATGAGGTCATATTTACCATTGGTCGGCTAATTTTTTCCATGTAAAAACCCAATTATTCTGCATTAATTATAAAAAAACAAATGCGTTATAAAACTGGTCATGCAAATTTGCTTTACTAATAAGAAAGCTGTTTGGTTCGATAGTGTCTTTTGAATGAGCTTTTTATGAATTTCAATATTACTGGGTGTTTTTGCATGCAAAAAAGGAGGCAGATTAATGCTAGGTTTCAGTGGTATTTTTAAAGAGCCCATATTATGCATTTAAAAAGGTCATATTTTGGTTTTGGGGGTCTCCAACAACAGGCTGATATGCATGCAAGGTCAAAAACACTTTCATTGTCTTATAATATGCATTTATTTTTACCTTGTTTCCCAACGACTCCCATATGATTTGTTCAGTGATTCATTTGTTCCAAAACCCCTTCTTAGCGTGATGCTAATCTTCGCTGATTGGTCCGATGACCCAGTCTGTTGCGATCGGTCGACTGCGTTCACGCAAGACAGAGAGAAACGCCCACCATGGCTTATCAACATTGTTGAAGTAGTGCAGAGTGTATGTGTGAGCCCAATGCAAGAGTGCATTAAAGCAATGCAGTTAAACAACAGCATATTACTCTATTCTTAACCATAAGTAAAACAGTTACACACATTCAGTATTAATCCACACAGTGGCAAAAGCTGAACTATTTTAAAACTTGACCGCCACATGTGTGTGTAGGAACAGCTGATGGTGGCCATAGCAATGACAAACGACAGAGGTTCGCGAGCTCACAACACAAATGCATTTAAATCCATAAAGAGTGGCACAAATCGTGTTTTTAATGTGGCTTTAGACGCGATATATGAAAATAAAGAGTTAACCAGATACAGTATAAGCTGCGTGGAGCTATTACAAGTAACAAAACACAATTGCATACATATTCACTTGATGATGATCAATCCTATACACACCGGCACTCTAGTGTTTGAAGTGAAAGGCACGTTCACGTTTTACCATATCCGGCACTTCATATTTGCTATTGTTTTGTGTCGACGTCGATACAAACAGGCAAAAGATCTGGAACGACAAATCATTTAAGTGATCTTTTATTAAAAAAAAGATCTATTTTTAAACTAGGGGCACTTTCAAATTTAACCCTGTGTAACCCTGAAATTTAGTTGTGTAAATTAGCACTGTATGGACTGTAGCACTGTATGAAAAGTAATTTTTAAAACCCATAATAGGGGCTCTTTAAGTGGAAGATGAGTGTTTTTTACATGATAAATCATTCACAGTAGGATTTTAAGCATGCCTTTATAAACAGAAAGGGTGAACTGTTGTTTTTATTCCAATTGAATTATAGAAGATCAGAAAGAAACAATGGAAGAATAAGGAAAAAGGAAGGGAAGCTGAGGACAATAGTAGAGTATAGAGAAGGATGGGAGGGTGAGGGAGGCTGGTGGGTCTCTCACAGGCTGGCATGAACTGCTTCCTCTCTCATCATTCATCCATTATGTGTGTGTGGTCTGGTTTGCTTAGATTGCAGGAATCAAATGTCCCCACAAGTAAGGTAAAACCTTAAATTACTTACTTTGTGGGAATCACAACATAGTAGCTTAATAATCATATTTATTACGGTTAAAAATATGTTTGTGAGGGTTTAGAGTTAGAAAACAGAATCAAAATGAACCTACTCTTAGATTATGAAATAGTTCTCCATTCTGTGATAAAAACAATTATTTGAGAAAGTAAAAGGTTAACTAAAACAGGTTATTCTGCGGCATCACCATGAAAACCCCTTTTTATTGTTGTCTCTGGCACCTTTATTCTTAAGATTGCAGTTTAAAAAAGCTGTAAGTCAATGGAAGAGCAAGATGAGAGCTGTGTTTTAACTGAGTAGGTATTGGTCCGTGTGACTGTGCAGTAGTAGGGGGAATGCTTTCACTCCGGAAATGAGCAGAGGAGAGTGTGTAACGGTGCTGTTGAGACAAAAATGAAATTGACTGTGAGCTATTAATAGAGCCTTTATCAGTCGAAATGAGGAGAGAGGAAGAGAAAAGAGGAGATGTGGGAGGCCTACAGCACAACGAGAAACAAATTTATCATTCTGATCTCATATAGAATCCTTCCACTGAGAAATAATTCCTTTTTCCCTCAATTTCCGATACCATCTTTCATTCCCTTAACTTTCTCTCTCCCGTCTCCCATAGCTCCAATTATAAAGATGCCTCCTCTGCAACGGTTGGGAAGGTTCGGGATCTGGCATCCTTTCGGCGTCATTTCCGAATGGGATTTATGACGATGCCGGCGTCCCAGGACCTGTCGCCTCACTCTTGTGCGGCCGCCATGGCCCCACGCTCTCAGTCCTGCCATGCTGTGGGCACCGGTGAAGGAGAGGAGCTGGAGAATGGATACTATCCAGACTCAGACCCCCAAAACCAGTCTAATCCATCTCGCTGCCCCCCAGCCAAGCCTAAACGACACCCTAATACTCGTCTGAGCACCACTCCCCAGCAGGAACATTCCTCCCGCGGGGTCCATGCGCCTCCTGACACTCCGCCACCTCCACCTCCCAATCACCCACCCAAACACCCAGAGAAGCGGAATGGTGAGTTTCATTTTTGTTAAATGTAGTAATATATACAATATGACTGATTCTATCAGCTCTCATAAGCTGTTGTAAGGATGTGTCTGTCTCACATGTAACATCATAAGGTAATTTTTTGTTTAGGATTAATTTAGAGATAAAAAAAGTGTGAAATTATGGAACATTCTCGAACAGATTGTAAAACAACGTCATCAGTAATCAATTAAAAAAGTTGTATTGAAATATATCAATAAAGGACTATGTTTATTAATAAAGGAGATTGTAAAAATATGAAAAATGTATTATTAAAGGAATATGTAGATAAAAAAAAGCTGTTTGTTTAAAAAAAAACAAATCAACATATGATGAAATTTCAGTTAATAGCCGTTTGCAGTACCATGAATGTTTTGGGTCTATGTTATAAGCAGGAAATGTACAAATGATGAATTGAACATGCATATAATATGTAAAAGATGCAAAAAGCATGAAATATGTCTCATGTAAAAAGAAGAAATAAGTAAAAGAAGAAATAAGTTGAAGTAATAGACGAATGATGTGGAAAGATGTGGTAATGGGGTGGGGGAAATAATAAGTTGTGCTTCATCCCACTCCATTTTGATCATGTATTCTGTTTAAAGATATGTTTTAAGTGTATGATTTTTGTTTGAAATACAATAAATCAAATCAAAAATATAAAGAATAGAATGTTTAACAAAATGTTGTTACACAAGCATTCAGAACTTACTTATTGCTAAACGAGAAAGCTAAATTATTTCATTATTTTAAAATAAATATTGTACCAGCAGACTTAATCTAGTAATTAATCATAACCATAATCATAAGATAATCATAAACCATCCATTGCTTCTTGACATTATATTTGTGAATCATTCAGATGTATTTTTAACTGAACTGTTAAGGAATTGATTTGAATCAAATATTACTTTAATAATTCTCTATTCTGAAAGTGTAATTTGTTCCTTTATTCTGCAAGACGATTGAAATACACAATGAATGCTATTTCCTCGCTTATGAAATAACTTTATTCATTAGATAAAAATCTATGAAAGCAGCTTTGCCTTTGTGTTTCTGTACCATTTTTTGAATTATTGTGAGAGAAAGAATAGGTGAAAAGGGTTACATGTAATGGCTTTGTGATGCTCCTTTAATTGCACAGAACAATTGGGACCTCACTTTATTTAGACAGTTAGAAATCTGAATCAATTATGCATTAATATTTGCACAGATTTTATAAATGCATCAAATAAATAACTCAGCATGATTAAAGCAATATATGTTGCAAACAAAAAAATTAATTTATACTCTATGTAGCATCTCAGTATCTATATCTGTATTTATTCTGCATTTAAATATAAAACACATGCCGTCAACAGTGTGCAGATGAAAAATGCCCATATGAATAAAGCGAACTGATTTTTTTTTGTTAAAATGTTAATATGGATAAATACAGACAGTAATATACAGGTCAGTGTTGTGTTTGCTAACTGTTACTGTATTAATAAGACCTTTTTAGAGATAACTGCCATCTTCAATGAAAAATTATATTATCTTGGTTTGAGCTTTTATTTTGAAAAGTGGGATTGAGATACATGATATCAATGTAAACTGATTACAAGGAGGGTGAAATTAAATCATTTTAATTTGATTATAGTTTATTTTAATTTGACCATATAGGGTTAGAACGCCTTAATTTTGGTGTTTCTAAAATTACGTTCTCTTTTGTTTCATCAACCTGTTTATTCTATTCTCTGTTAAACAGCGATGAAGAAATCTGATTCAGGGGATATGTCAGGACGTAAGGTTCCTCCCTTGAAGCCCAAAAGGAGTCCAAGCACACAGCTCTCCTTTGATCCACCACCTCCTCGGGTCGCACCACCGACCACACCTCTTCCCTTCCAGAGCTCTGAACACTCTCCACGGGGTGAAGGAAATGATGATGAGCCTGTTTACATTGAAATGGTGGGCCAGGTCTTCACCCGAGAAACTCACAGTGCCCCGACTCCTCACCCGCTCACGCCCTCTGCCACCACTCCGGACTCTGATTCAGACCAAGGAGAGGCCATTTATGAAGAGATGAAGTATCCGCTACCAGACGACACAGCTCGAGAAGCTCATCGCCGCTTACCCCTCAAACACGAGCGTGTCAAGTCCTCTAAAGCGTACCACTCGTCCATCATCTCATCCTCTTCATCCTCCACTTCCTCCTCGCTGCCGCGCCCCTCCTCCTCCTCTCCAGCCTGCTCCTCCTCAAAGCCTAAAGCGACGGTGTCCATCTCTCACTCATCTCCTCTGCCTTCATCTTGCTCCTCTGCATCCTCCACACCAGTACCTCAAGCCCTCTCCTCCTCTCCACACCCTCCCCGTGCTCCCACACCCTTCCTGCTCCCAGGATCCAAGTCTGAACACGAGCCAAGTTCCAGTAAAATCCCGGCACCCTTCCCCAACCTGCTCCAGCACAAGCCTCCGCTTCTGGCTTTCCCCCAGCCCGCTGCTGCCTCAAGTGGGGTTGGGGCTCAACACAAGTCCAGCTCAGCTAAAATCAGTGTTCAATCGGCCTCCAGCCTGCCATCATCTACCAGCACCTCCTCCAGCATGAGCTCAACCAGCACCTCAAAAGAGTCCTCTGGAGTTGACAAGGAGCGAGAGAAAGAGAGGAGGGATGGACAGCTGGGGCCGGCACCGGGACTTAGAGCCCGCAGTCATTCCACTCCCCTTCCTCCATCCTCAAAGTCCTCTTCTCCGTATTCCCACCACCATCATCACCATCACCCTCACCACAGGCCTTCCCATTATCACCATTATCGCAAGCCAGAGAAAGAGTTATCATCAACGGGCAAGGGGTCAGGGCAGTCCTCCACCCAAACACAAACACAGCCTAAAGAGGGCAAGTCTGTCAGCTTCTTGCTCAAATCTGAGAAATCCGAGAGAGAAAGGGACAGAGAGAAGGATCGAGATCGAGATCGGGATCGGGAACGAGATCGAGATCGAGATCGAGATCTGAGCACGCCATCATCCAATCATTCTGAGACCCCCTCGTCAAATTCTTACACGCACACTTCTCAAACCGGCACAAGCACTACGCCAACCCCGAGTCAACCGTCATCATCCACGGCAGCCACGCCACCCTGTTCTTCTTCCTCCTCTCAACGGCCGCCATCTCGCTCTCATATGCAGCGGTCACACACTCCGCATTTATCTCATGGCCTTCCTGCTTACAAACCTCCACCCTCGGACAGCCCCTTGCTCTGGACCTATCCTTCGGTTGGCTTCCGCCGGCCGCCCGCCTACGATAGCTTGCGTGGATGCTCTCAGTTACCATCTTTGCATGCAGATCATTGTAAAACTGGATCAGCAGCACAGGCGTTGCAGGCCAAGGCCGGATTCCTTCCTTGGGATAGTGCAGCTGCCTTAGGGCTTACCGAGGAACAGGCTTACTGGCCCATGCACCGAAAATTATCATTCAGTCATGGAAGCCGAGATACAGAGAGTGAGTAATGGTTGGAGGGGAGGCTGTAATGATTATGAGGGGTTTCTCTTTTAGTGGTACTATTTTAGGTTTAATTGTGTTTTTCTCTCTAATGCCTTGTAGAGGAGGATGGAAGTGTGTGGAACGGCAGTGCAGACGCTCTGTTGAGGAGAGAGAGGGATGACCTAGGAGTCATGCGGAGTAGTGGACATTCTGGAATACCTGTGCGGGCAACAGGGAGACACAGCGAGAGTTTGGCTGGGGCGGATGGACCACCAGGGTTGAGAGGGCTGATTCGAGCGGGACTGCCCTTACCCTGCCAAACCTTCCCAGCATGTCGCAATGGAGGTGAGATCCAACTGAAATGACATTAGCACAGGCTTTCTGCAATGACCTCAGTAGTTTATATTCTGGATAAAGATCAAGCATGTTTAAGTTAGAGATAAAACATTTGTAGACTTACAGCTCATAAACAATCGAATAGGTCAATGGTGTATGTGTTTTTTTAATCTAGATTAATCTCACTGTAATCTTGGAATTAATCTAGATTAATCTAGATTAAAATGGCTCATTTGAATTCAGAATTCGAAGGCATTCAGAATATGTGTGCTACCCAAATAATGACTAAAAGTAAGTCTTTGAGATTGGGTTTCTCCAGCCAGGTGGAGTATTAGACCAGGGGCTCATCTCCTGTTTCCAAAATGTATCACAAACTGCTTGAGAAACTGTTCTACTATGATAATTGGTGATGAAAATAAATGATGTTCAATAAGATATACTTTTGTTTACTGTTTATTCAGTTTTAACATGAATTTTGAACTGTAGGCCTACATAAGCTCGAAACAGCAATTTTTGATTACCTTAATCCAACTAAAGTCATAACTGAAGTAAATAGAAATGGAATTAAGACGTGGAGTATGCATATATTAGTGGCATTATTGAAGTAAACACCGCAATCAAACTATTACAGTCATGTAGGACTTTTTGCATTATTTTCCGCCAAGATCCACACACATGGCTGTCAGTAAAGGACTGCACACATATACACACACATGTTTTTTCCTTTCTATTTGGCATGCATTATTAAATTCTATAACACTCTCACCAGTCCTTACTCCTTATTTGTGTCTAATACCCCAGTTTGTCACAGGGGCATGAATAAAATGTTTAAGAGTGAATGTGAAACTGCTGAACTGCAGTTAAAGTCACCCAAAATTACAGGAAACTCTTACATGAAAGCACTTCACGTAAACACCTTAATTATATTATTGTCTATTATGAAAAAAAAACTAGATTACAGATGTCCATGTAAGCATAGTCAGTAGTGTCTTCGAAGTAAGTGAAAGATCCAGAAGGGCATCCTGCTGATTTAATTCAGAAGGGCACTTTTTTGTCAGACGGCTCACTGGTTTGACTTTCATTCACCGTCATTTATTTTAAAAAGCACCCGGTCCATTTTATTGGTATATGTTTTACTCAAATGCATAAACTCTACAGGTGCCTGATAGTTAGATGTGGAGCTAACGTTTATCAGATTCCCTCTAGTGAACTGCATCCATGTTAGCATGTCACGTTTGATGTGGTAATTTTACAGTAGGAATACACACCGGTTCGAAGATTTTCTCGCCTCCTTCAATTCGGTCAGGTATACATTCGCGCTAAACAATCAAGGTGAAAGTCATCATAGCTTGCTTAGAATAGACCCAGCTCCCAACCCAACTTTGAGAATAGATTAACGGAGATATTTTTTATATCGCCCGATAAGAGTCTCGCGTTAACGCAACACATTAACGCCGCTAACGGCCCACCACTAATATGTATATATATGTATATATATATATATATATATATATATATATATATATATATATATATATATATATATATATATATATATATATATATATATATATATATATATATATATATATATATATAAAATATATATATATATATATATATATATATATATATATAAAACAACAGCAGTTAAAATGATGAAAAGACAGTGCAGAAAAGCTGAGCGTATGTGGAGGAAGACAAAACTAGTAGTCCACTATAATATCTATAAAGACAGTCTTCATGCTTTTAATGTGGAACTAAAAACCGCTAGGCAGACTTTCTTTTCAACCCTTATAAACAACAATTTAAATAATGCGCGTACACTCTTTGCAACGGTAGAGAGACTCACAAACCCCCCCAGTAGGATTCCCAGTGAACTACTCTCGGAAAGTAAATGTAATGAGTTCGCTCATTTCTTTACCGATAAGATCAATAATATCAGAAAGGCAATCAGCTCATCCAATCAGCCAAGTTGTGCCGACGTCAGACAAGCTCAACCACAACTTAAGAAATCAGACATTATGTCTGACTTCATGGCAATTAATAGTAAAATCTTAGAGGAGATTGTGCAAATTATGAAAACATCAACCTGCAGTCTTGACATGCTCCCCACATCATTCTTCAAAATGGTGTTTAACTGTTTAGAAATGGATCTCCTAAAAGTGGTAAATGCTTCACTTCTCTCAGGGACCTTTCCAAACTCACTTAAAACTGCAGTTGTTAAACCCCTCTTGAAAAAGAGCAACCTGGATAACACCCTATTGAGCAGTTACAGGCCAATCTCCAATCTCCCTTTCATTGGCAAAATCATTGAAAAAGTTGTTTTCAACCAGGTTAACACGTTCTTAAACTCCAAGGGGTGTTTAGACAATTTTCAATCTGGTTTCAGAGCACATCACAGTACAGAGAGCGCTCTTATAAAGATAATCAATGATATCCGCCTAAATACAGATTCAGGTAAACTAACAGTGCTGGTATTGCTCGATCTCAGCGCTGCATTTGACACTGTCGATCACAGCATACTTCTGGATAGGCTGGAAAACTGGGTTGGGCTGTCTGGGACAGTCCTCAAATGGTTCAGATCTTATCTTGAAGGGAGAGGTTACTATGTCAGTATAGGTGACCATAGGTCAAGGTGGACACCCATGACATGTGGAGTCCCACAAGGCTCGATTCTGGCACCTCTCCTGTTCAACCTTTATATGCTCCCTCTGAGCCAAATAATGAGACAGAACCAAATTTCCTACCACAGCTATGCTGATGACACTCAGATCTAGTTAGCCTTATTGCCTAATGACTTCAGCCCTGTTGACACCCTCTGCCAATGCATTGATGAAATGAACAGTTGGATGTGCCAAAACTTTCTGCAGTTAAACAAAGAGAAAACTGAAGTCATTGTGTTTGGGAACAGAGATGAGGTTCTCAAGGTGAATGCGTACCTTGGCTCTAAAGGTCAAACAACAAAAAATAAGGTCCAGAATCTTGGTGTGACTCTGGAGTCAGATCTGAGTTTCAATAGTCATGTCAAAGCAATTAGTAAATCAGCATACTATCATCTCAAAAACATTGCAAGAATCAGATGCTTTGTTTCCAGGGAAGACTTAGAGAAACTTGTTCACGCTTTTATCAGCAGCAGGGTGGATTACTGTAACGGCCTCCTCACCGGCCTTCCCAAAAAGACAGTCAGACAGTTGCAGCTCATCCAGAACGCTGCGGCCAGGATTCTGACCAGAACCAGGAAATCAGAGCACATCACACCTGTCCTCAGGTCTTTACACTGGCTCCCAGTTACATTCAGAATAGATTTTAAAGTATTACTACTTGTCTATAAATCACTAAATGGCCTAGGACCTCAATACATTACAGATTTGCTCACTGAATACAAACCTAGCAGATCACTCAGATCTTTAGGATCATATAAACTAGAAATTCCAAGAGTTCAGTCAAAGCAGGGTGAATCGGCATTCAGCCACTACGCCCCTCGCTGCTGGAATCAGCTTCCAGAAATGATCAGATGTGCTCCAACATTAGGCACATTCAAATCCAGACTGAAAACACATCTGTTTAGCTGTGCCTTTACTGAATGAGCACTGTGCTACGTCCGACAGATCACACTATTATGTTTTCTTCTTCTTTTTCAATCTTTTACAACCTGTTTTTTTTTTTAACATATTTTTATCTGTTTTTATCTGTTTTTTATTATCTGTTTTTATTTTATTTATTTTTCTCACACTTGTCTTTTTTTATTCCTGTTTATGTAAAGCACTTTGAATTGCCACTGTGTATGAAATGTGCTATATAAATAAACTTGCCTTGCCTTGCCTTGCCTATATATATATATATATTAGGCATGATACAATAAACGGTTTCCAGGTTTACCATGGTTTTGAAAGGTCAAAGTTTTAGTCA
This sequence comes from Danio kyathit, assembly GCA_903798195.1. Classification (NCBI taxonomy): domain Eukaryota; kingdom Metazoa; phylum Chordata; class Actinopteri; order Cypriniformes; family Danionidae; genus Danio; species Danio kyathit. Next base: position 45,077,720 of record LR812523.1, on the reverse strand, counting down.
AAGTTTTAAAACCGCTACAATGATCTCCTATACCAGTCCTATGGTATATGTATGGTTTTTTATGTGTTGTAAAGAAATCTGTAGTTTTGAAACTAATGAGGACAGCAGAAGTCAATCATTTATTTTAATTATTTATCCCGACATGTTCACTGTTCTAAAATATTTTAAATCTTTCCTAAAACAAAACAAATTGTGTTCAAGTTGCTGTTTTTTTACTCAAACATTTAAAAAGAATTATTATTTTTATTTAAATATTACTTATTTTAGAGCAGTAATCACAGTACCGTGATACTGTGATATTTTTATTAAAAAATAGTTCATTTAAAAAAAAAATATATATATATATATATACATATATATATATATATATATATATATATATATATATATATATATATATATATATATATATATATATATATATATATATATATATATATATATATATATATATATATACTTTCGGTTCGGTACGCATTACAAACCGAATGATACAGACAAATTTCTAAAAAGATAAAAGAGAATAAGTGTACAGAATATAATGTTTTCAGTGCAGCAACGCTCAACAAGGCATCCCAAATGACGTGACCCTGGACGTGACAGGCAACATGCTGCCTTCCCCGCCCACCTCCAAACACTACTCCAGTCAGGCACACGCTGCACTAGCACGCAAAAATGGCTAGTAATATTAATGTAATCTTCCTATAACCAACAGCGGGTCTGGCGTTTGGGAACACTTTGGTTTCCCTGTAAGTTATGAGGGTGATGGCAAGAGAGTGGATAAAAAAAACACTATGTTTTCATCCAAAAATGCAAATGAACTTTATGCGCAAAACTGGATTATCGCATAAAAGACAGACATGACAAGAATGACAGAAATGACAGAAACAGTCTGCTGGTTTGTCCATTTACACACATTATCATCACATGATCTCTTATAACAAAATCACATGACCTTTTTTTTAATGCGCACACTGGAATTTGTGCGGTAAAAGTGTTTCCATCGTAGTTTATGCGCGTCTTTTCTTATTGAAAAAAAAGTTTATCCTACTCAGTTATGCGCATATGTTTTTTATGCGCATTTTCAAAATGTATGCGCATTATGTCGTTTCCATTAACCGTTTTTTTATGTGCATCTCCAAAATGCACATAAAAATAGGTGGATGGAAACATAGACTGACATCATGGAATCACTAACTGGAATTATATGAAAACTAGACACGTGCACTACATGCAACTATACCCGCAGCATTCAGACAGGCAATTTCTACAGATTTGAACAGGGCAAAACAAATCACAGAGGCAATCGGCACATTTCCATCCACATTTTCACATCCATAGCTGTGGATATGAGACCTTAATCAGTAGTGGAAATTTCGGGTTTTGAGAAAATGTTAAATGTAATAGAGCCCCTTTACATTATTCCTTCATAAGCTAATTTCAGTCAGATAATCAATTTCAGTTAAATCAAGCAGATCTGTGCTGTCTGAAGAAAAGGTGGACACTTTCTGAAAATAAAAAAATTATTAAAAATTGATTGAAACTGAGTTCCATATAAAAACTAAATTGTTCTTTTCTTTTTATTTGTTTAACTACTAAAATATTACATGTATTTTTTATAAGCAGCTTTTTGGTTTTGAATATAAAGAAGGATTTGTTTTATTTGCTGCTAAGCAGAAACCCCAGAAGTATAGCATTATCACTGTTCAATGTAAAAAAAAAAGAAAAAAAAAGAGAAGAGAGATCATGCTTTTATGATGTTAGTTTTAATACATTAAAAAAATTTCAATCAGAGAAATCCTCTGGCTTTTTTCTTTTTTTGCTGTATCGAAAACATACTAAACCGTGACACCACTGTGTCGTATCGAACCGAACCGTGATTTTTGTGAACCATTACACCCCTAATATATATATATATATATAAATATATATGTGCTATTTTAAAATTAAACTATTAGATATATGCCATATACCATAGAACTATATGCTATGATACTGTAAAAAATTGGGCAAACCTTTGAACCTTATTGTATTGCAGTGCACATCATACATTTAAATAACATACCACCTACAGTCCAACTTAACCGAGCAATATATGCACTTTGTCGTGCAATGCATATTTAAATCAAGTCAGTACCTTTTTTACAATGCAAACACCTGCTTTCAATGCAAATGAGGCTCATCATAGAACGCAGCGTATTCTCAGACGTCAGCTCTCTTTGCCTGCTGCAATTAATGTTGCGCTATAAGTGGAAAGTAGGGTGGAAAGCAGACTGAAAGCAGAGTTTCATGACAACAAGGCAGCAATAATTCATCAAATTATCATTAAATGAAGGTGACTGGTGTTATAAACAGGCATATATCCAGACAACGTTTTAGGTGAGCCTGAATTTTCTGAATTATAAGAGCGAAAGATGGACAGTGATGGCATGATGCTATACATATAGATATATTGCGTTTCTATCCTTAAATACTGAAGGAACTGCACCATGTAAATTCCAATATTGATATTTTAAAGAAATGGTTTATGTAGGGATTTAATTATTTGACTGATAATACAGTTACACGTAAAGATTTAATTTATTGAGTTTTCTCTGTGCAAAACGATAACCTGGCTCTCGGTTTGTGGCCTTTTATAGAGTTGGGTCGCCTTGGCAGGTCTTCATCCACATCAGGAGTGAGACAAGTAGGGGGTGACGTTCACAGACAGAGCAGCCTGCCGGCCAGAGAAGCACTCAACCAGGTAACACACGCCAGCACTATTAAAACTGTCACAAACTCCACATAAACACACACTCACAGAGTTATTATGCACCTAATGGTATTGTTTCCTCTGCCCTGCTTAAACACACTCATCCACATAAATGTGCACTCACATTAGGATTTGAGCTTGCAAAATCGCTTTGGACCAGCTGCCCTTTCCTATGCCCGCTCACAAGAGAAGGCACTTTGAAGAATGTTTTTAATTATTTTGTTCATACAATAAAAGTCCAGGACATGAATGGCCCCATATGGGTTTTATGAATAAAAGTATTGTTAATTCATGGTATGTTTAACACTTTTTTTTGAGTTTTTCCATATATAAAATAAGTAACCCTAGCAGAGGTAGTACACAAAAAAAACATTAGTTAAAAGTAGAAGTACATAAACGTACAGAAATTATCATTTCGTTATCATTATCATTTTAATATTAAAGTTGTAATCACCTAAGGGTCTATAATCTGCTCTTAAAGTCAGCATGAACTGGAACTTGCTGAGACTTTTATTTCAGTATGTTGATGTACTTCCATCTGAAATGAATTATTGAGTATGGGGCATGCTTTGTTTTTGCCCACAATAATCATTTTGTTTTTGACTATTTTATCTGAAGCATCAAACTGACATTAACAGAGAAGGCTGCCGAAGTAAATGGTCAGATTTCGATTGAAGATTAGCAAAACAAACCTTTTTCAGTGGATTAACTTGCACGGATTGATTTTTCACCTAAAGAATAACAATATGTGCTAGCAAAATAAACATTGTGAATTTAGATTTTACTCTGACTTTAAATGCAGTGATTAATATGTCTCTGGATTAACAGATGTTGAGCAACAGTTCTTTTAAACCCAACTGATGCCGTTTGTAGCTCTTTATTTTTTTTACAAATTTAGTATGACATGATGATAATGTCAAGACTCATCCATCTTAAATTGTGAAAAATGCTTCATTTATGCACATCAATAGATTTATACACACCTTAGTTGACCTTAACCTTAATGAAACAATTTAGAGTGTTTTGTGGCTTATTTACTGTATTTAGAGTTATATATTGGATGTGGGGGTGGTAGCACTGAATAAATTTATAATCTATATTTGTCATACTTCATGTTCTGACAAGCCGTGATGAGATGAGTTGAAAAGCCTGTCCCATTTCCAAAATAAGAGTCCCACATACAGTACATAGGAAATGTAATTAGTTGTTTTAAACTTAGAACATGGGGAAACATTTCAATCACTGTTATAATCTCACTAGGGAACATTGTACCCAATCAAACACAGCTAAGTATGCATATGAACAATCTCGATGGTTACATAACAATTCGATTTAAATATTTATCTGTGGTCTTTTGTTTTAACTGGGTTTACATAAGAATGAGCAAAGAGTTGAGGCTTCATTAAGTCAATGTCATGTACTGAACTCGACTCTTATTATTCAACTACTCCTAAGTATATACAGATTTCTAGTCTATGGCTCTGTAAATTATGCATGCTGTAGTACTACATTATTACATTACTACATACACAAGGGAAGCACTAGCACCACAAAAAGAAAGGTGTGAACACACTTTTGTTGACAGAAGCACTTATGACCGTTACTGATCAAATGTATATTAATAGATTTATACACAGAAACACACACACACACACACACATATATAAGCTTGTGTATCTGTGTCTAAGCAACACCTTTTCAACAACAATAAGCTGCACAATACCCACAAATACTCTTTGAATACTTCCTCACTTTCCTTCAGCTTATTTATTGATTAATCAGGGGTCTCCACAGTGGAATGAACCGTCTATTATTCTGTCATATGTTTTATGTAGATGCCCTTTTAGTTACAGCCCAGCACTGAGAGCACTGAGAACTCTCAATGGTTGGAAAATTCCACACTCTCCCATAGTCTGAGAACAATGATTGAATTTTAAATTATAACATTTACAAAAACATTGGAGTAGTGTAGTTGTGCAATGGCAGCACAGTTGTCTGTTTGTAAAATATATATGAAATGAAATGTACATCTGAAGAATCTTTATAGATAGCACACATGAGGTTTAGCTATTAAAAATCTTCCCAGGCAAAAAGGATGCATCTTCAGATTTGGTTTCAGGTCACTAGGTGAATCGCTGCTCTTCATGTTTCTTGTGTTCTTAAATGACCTGTTATGACTGAGCAGCCAAATCAGTGCATGCAGGGAAGTAAACAAATCATTCTAATGGATTCGCAAACCAGTTTTGAGCATTGGGGTGATTATTTCAACAGAATCAACTTAAAAGTGTGACTCGTTTATCAATGCAATGATCATTCTCCAATAAATAAGTCGGTCCACTATTCTGGACATAAAATCCAACATTGAAACATTTTCCAGTGTAATGAAATACATTTACTGTATATCAATGCAAATGTACTCAAGTTCAAGTACACACATTTACACATTTTTTTTTTTGCTGTTGTTGCGAAGGGGGGTGACATGGTGGCTTAGTGGTTAGCACTGTCTCCTCACAGCAAGAAGGTCGGTAGTGTGAGTCCTGTGAATGTGAGATTGTATGGGTGTTTCCCAGTACTGGGACTTGACTGAAAGGGCATCCACTGTGTAAAACATATGCTGGATAAGTTAGCGGTTCATTCCGTTGTGGCGACTCCTGATGAATAAAGGGACTAAGCTGAAGGAAAATGAATGAATGAATGTTGTTGCGAAATTTGCTGAAGCAAAGGTAACAGAGTTTGTACTACCTACCTCTGAACTTAGTGTCATTCATGACTCTCGCTGCTCATACATTACTCAAGGTAAATAATTAGCCTAGACCTGTGTATTTATACTCTGACCTGTCACACTGTACATACCTAAACATGTATATTTAGGTTCTAATCTATATCTTTTTACTACTACTTGTACACATTTTTTCACCATTTGACATTTTCTTCTCAAACACTAAAGATCTTTTTGTGCTGTATACATACAGTTTATATCTGTAACTGTCAAACATGTGAATAGAAGGCCTGTGATTGTCTGATGGTTGCTGGTGAAGGATCTGTAGATATTTGCTATTGTAATGTGGGGTTAACAGTGCAAAAACTGTGCTTGATCTTCTCCAGTGCACCATTTTATTAACCTGGGTAAAATTCTGTGCACTTTTCAGTTTAAAATTCAGCGTACAATCTAAGTTACATTAACAGTGGGGTTTCAGGCCCATAGCTAGCCTGGTGAAAAGGTGCTTCTTCTTTTTTTTCTTAAAAAGTTGACCTTTTTACAGTTATTCACCTCATTTTTTATTTAATCGTGAGATTTAAATACTGAATTTAGGTGACATTTTAAGCACTATTTTTTAGCTGAATTAGCTTGTCAGATGGTCATCATGACCGCACTTTTTGATGTACCAAAAATATATTAAATATTCCTTAAATATTTAGAATAAAGAAATATGATAAAATAATTATTTTAAAAATACATTTATTTCATTAGAAAAAAGTTTCAAATTAAAAACTGTAGCCTATTGCAAATTATTAGGCAAATAACAAACTGGCCAGTATTCTTCAGTATAAATTTTCTCTGTCAGAATTTGTCCATTTAAATAATAAAAACTAACTTAATAAATAATAATAATCAGGGCTCGACATTAAATTTTTTGATCACCAGCCACTATAACTAGCAGTTTTTCAACATTACTAGCCACTCACCGTTTTCACTAGCCACATTTTTTATGCAAAAATTGACTATTGCTATTGCTTGCTACTTGATTTTAGATATTGTGTTATGTCCACATGACTTTATTTCACTATTTTGTGTGTTGTGTATGACTTTGCTTAGTGAGCATGAGCAAATTGGTGGTGGTTTCATGGTGTTGCATTGCAAATTTTCCTCTGGTCACCACGGAAAATAAATAAAAAATAAATAAATATATATATATATATATATATATATATATATATATATATACAGTTGAAGTCAGAATTATTAGCCCCTTTGAATTTTCTTTTTTAAATATTTCCCAAATGATGTTTAACAGAGCAAGGAAATCTTCACAGTATGTCTGATAATATTTTTTCTTCTGGAGAAAGTCTTATTTGTCTTATTTTGGCTAGAAAAAAAGCAGTTTAGAATTTTTTAAAAAAACATTTTAAGGACAAAATTAGCCCATTTAAGCTAATTTAAGTCTACAGAACAAACCATCGTTATACAATAACTTGCCTAATTACCCTAACCTGCCTAGTTAACCTAATTAACCTAGTTAAGCCTTTAAATGTCACTTTAAGCTGTATAGAAGTGTCTTGAAAAATATCTAGTCAAATATTATTTACTGTCATCATTGTAAAGATAAAATAAATCAGTTATTAGAAATGAGTTATTAAAACTATTATGTTTAAAAATGTGTTGAAAAAATCTGCTCTCCATTAAACAGAAATTGAGGAAAAAAATAAACAGGGGGGCTAACTGTTCAGGAGCGCTAATATAGGCACGCATTACAACACCTGTGTGCGCAACACAATTAAGGATCGCCAGTGTCTCACCATGCGCATTATCTTACCTTTACTCATTCGGTATTCACCTGCTTTCTTTTGCTCGCGCGAACACAGTTGTTTTTGTCAGTCGTGCCACTTCTCAATTCTCAAGGGACATTGAGCCATCCTTATTGTCGAACCCTGCTTTTAAGAAAACTACAATTTATAAATAATTTTCAACCAGCCAAAGTGGCTAGTGGGAGCGGATGTTTAACCTGCCACAGCTGAAATCTACCCGCATTTGGTGGGTTGGCCGGTGTTAATGTCAAGCCCTGATAATAATAATTATAATGATAATTTAGAGCACAGGTGTCAAATCCAGTTCCTGGACGGCCGCAGCTCTGCACACTTTAGCTTTAATCCTAATTAAACACAGGTAATCAAGCTAATTGAGTCCTTCAGGTTTGTTTGAAACCTACAGGTAAGTGTGTTGAAGCAGGGTTGGAACTAAACTGTGCAGAGCTGCGGTCCTCCAGGAACTGGATTTGACACCTGTGATTTAGAGTTTCACAATTTTTCTAGCCTCTCTTTTTAAAGAAGTTCATTTGAAAATTCATGGATAACAACAATAGCCAAAATAGTATTCAAATTTATTTTAATATGAGATATGTTTCATGCTTTTTTACACTTTTTTTTATTGGTCATGTTTTCTTTCAAGAAGAAGGTCCAAGATTTAGAATAAAAGTTACTTGTCAAATGTTTTCTCTATTTAAAAACCATACAGTAGCGAAAGATGACTTCGCTTATGACAGATGTTTTCTTGCACAGCTGGATGTTGGACTCTTAAAAAATAATTGTTTGCATTGGCCAAAACTGATTAACTGAAGTCACACCAGGATTCCGCTTGGTCTTAAAGTCTTTTTCGATAGGTTATTTTTACTATTTATGATAGCATAGCAGTCAAAATAGGACAAATGAGCTCATGGGACCAATTCTGGACCTTTGTCAGTGAGGGGTGGGTCTTCCGAACCACCGAACCCCCCTGGCTACGGGCCTGGGTTTAGAATGACAATAACCTAGGGTTATCTTACTATGTTTAACCACATTCCATCAAATCATCCAAAAAAGTGAAAAGCAAGTCAGCATATTTCTCCTGGGTCTGCCTATTGTAGTGCGGATGCTGTTGCAACGACCTTTAATTCACCTCGTACGGCAGCCTGACACCGAGACAACCCCAGACTGGAGCGCATTAGCATATTGTGCTTTTCAGTTCAAAGTATTCGAGAAATGCTTTGAAATCGCATGGGCTTGTTCAGCCCCAGTCGACGCAAGAGTAACACACTGCAGTAATTAATTCAATTCCGTTCAACCGGTTACCATGCGTTAGTGTAATTGACACCATGCCTGACAGTTGCGGCAGGTGATCTGTAACTAATTTCATTCCATTTTGTGCCCCCGTGGCTGCTGTTCCAGACAGTCATTAGGTAAATCGCAGAGCCCATTGAGTCACCAGCATCCCCACCCAAACACGTCTGTAGCTGCACTGCACTCCTCCACTGCAGGGTCAATGAGTGCAGAGGAAAACGGGGATGAATACAGAGCGGGAGGGAGCCAGAGAAATGCAGCAGAGGGAAAGACAGACGGGGAGAATAATGCAGCATAGAATAGAGGCGACAGGATTGCAGAGGGGGGACAGATGCAGCGTATGGGTGGAGAAAGCAGGTGCAGCAGTATTAGAGCATTTTTTTGTTGTTGTGTATTTTGTCGTTCTGTGGCAGGCAGGCAGGCAGACACACTGTCTACGTGAGTGATCAAACTCAAAGCGGGTGGCGCTGCCGGTGTCTCTCCACGTCGGTCGGTGACAGGCTTTGATTCTGACTGTCTCAGTCAGCTCTTTGTAGGAGAGCCATTTTGGGAGTTTAGTATGTTTGTTGAGCGGGCAAAAAAGTAACAAGGGAGACTGCTAACATGTGAAGCGGTGTTAAAAGACTGGGATGTTCCTCTTCTTATAGCTCCAGTGGCGTGTGGGTTGTGCTTTAGAGAGACCGGTGGGAGACTGGCAGCACATGGCAGAACAGATCTTTCATTTTCAGTCTTGTTGAATGTTAGCCGCTGTACAGAAGCCTCTGTTCTTTTCCCCTGGTGTGCTGTTGTCTCTTGGCAAAGGTTCACATGCTGACGCAGTAATTGTGTGTGTGTTTGTGTGTGTGTGTATGTGTCACAGAGACTGTGAGCTGAAATGACCTTCTCTCTCAGAGCAGAGGGATGGATGGGATGTGGATTGGTGTTATGCCGCTATCTGCTGGCGTTCTTTGATATAGCATAGAGCACACACCCAGAAACCCCCCTAAGAAATGCACACAAAGCACTTTATTTTACAGTGCCCGTGTTATGTACTTACACTAGTAATTACATTAAATAACATGATGTAGTTTTAAACTAAACACTAACCCTATTGCAAGTACATGCTGTTCATCATTATTACTCAGTACTTAAATGTGAAATGTACAGTCTAACAAGGACACTGAAATAAATCCTGTTTTTGTATTCTTATTGGTGTGAAACTATAAAACATGCATTTTTAAATATGATTAATGTTATTTTTGTTATGACTGTCAACACATTAATACAGTAAAAAAAAACAGCTGGTTGAAACTGGTTGTTCTGTGCAGATTAATGCATTCTCTTATAGATTTCATTTTCTTTTTATATTGGATGAGATGCCAGCAGTATACTGTACATGCACTAACAGCTGTTTTTCTTTTCTGTTTTTGACTCTGAACCATGGCCAACACATGGTAAATTGTGCTGAAATGATGTGTCCTATAGAACATGATATAAAATAATCAGAAAATTGCTAAATACTCTATATACTATATAATACAATTTATTTAATTAATATAAGACTATACATTCAAGGTTATTATTAAATTATTCTAAAATCTAATTAACTAACTAATTTAATTAGTTAAAATAATATGCTAATATATAATATAATATAGCAACGATCACTTATTACACAGCTACTTGTAATTATTATAGGTACAAAATATTAATTTGAGTAAATATTTTATTATTTGACTTCACCAAATGGTTCGCTGAAGAAAGCAATAGTAGCAATCAGCATATTCACACTGGATGAACATTTAGGGCTTTTTACAAATTAAATGGCTACATGGCTTCTCGCAAGCACATAGTGCTGACTTACCTGGATTAACAAGTGTAATCAGTTTTTATTTGTTATAAGGGAAAAACAAACCTCTCAGAATCAGAATTAAATATTTCAGAAAGCCATGTAACAATACAAATAAAATACTAAAACCACACTGACTGCTTTCAATGCATCTCTCAGTTTTGGCAGCCAGATGGTGCAGTTACACCATCTACCATGCAAACCGGCCAACCCAGTATACACTCTTAGAAATAAAAGTAGAAAAAAATATATCTTTTAAGGGCAGTAACTTTTCAAAAGGTCTGTGTTTGTACCTAAAAAGTCCATATTAGTACCCAAATTGTACAGTGGTGGCGACACAGTGTTAGTATATTTGGCATATTTAGAATGTTCCAGTTTTTGTTGTTTTTTTTTATTGTCTATTAGGCATGAGATGATAACCGGTTTCAAGGTTTATCACGGTTTGGAAAACACATGGTTTTAAAACCTCTAAAAAATTCTATTAAACCTATACAGTTGAAACCAGTAGTTTACATAGACTCTAAAAATAGGAACGTAACCATTTAAAAAAAAAATTCTGATGGTAAATCATACTAAATGTTTACTATTTTACATCCGTTAGGATTACCTAAATGATTTACATTTGGTAAATGCCAGAATGAGAGAATTTTTTCGAGAATTTTTTTATTAATTTCTAGACAGTCAAAAGTTTACAAAAGTTGGTGTAACTGAGTCAGATTTGTAGGCTGTCTTGCTCGCACAAGCTTTTTCAACTCTGCCCACACATTTTCTATAGGATTGAGATCAGGGCTTTGTGATGGTCACTCCAAAACATTCACTCTGTTGTCCTTAAAGCACATTTTAACTAATTTGGCAGTATGCTTAGGGTCATGGTCTGTTTGGAAGAACCATTTGTGGCCAAGTTTTAATTTCCTGGCTGATGTCTTGAGATGTTGCTTCAGTACTTCTACATACTGTAATGTTCTTTCTTCATGATGCCATCTATGCTGTGAAGTGGACCAGTCCCTCCTGCAGCAAAACAGCCCCACAACATGATGCTGCAGCCCCAATACTACACAGTTGGGATGGTGTTCCTAGGCTTGTAAGCTTTCCCCTTTGTCCCTCAAATGTAACACTGGTCATTATGGCCAAACAGTTCAATCTTGGTTCCATCAGACCACAGGACATGTCTCCAAAAATTATTCTTTTTCCCACTGTAATTTAGCAACTTGTAATGTGTTTTTTGTTTTGTTGTTGTTGATTCTGGCTTGTTGATTTTCCCATGTTGTCACAAAAGGAAGCAGTGTGCTTGAGGTTTTCCTTAAATACTATTCTACAGTTGTGCCTCCAATGAACTCAAATGTTGTCAATTAGCCAATCAGAACTTCCAAAACCTTAACACCATCATCTGAGCTTTTTCAGAGGCATAATAATCTTATTGTATGTAAACTTGACTTTCAAGAAAAGTTATAACAATTTCTCAAAAAATATCTCTCTCATTATTCTGCTATTAAGCATAACAGAAACACATTTGATAATCCTAACTTACCTAAAAGAGAAAAAGTTTAGTCACATTAACATCTGACTTTTTTTAAATGGTTATGTGCCTTTTTATACAGTGTATGTAAACTTCTGGTTTCAAATGTATGTAATGTAATGTAATATAATTTTATTTATTTATTTAGGGCAACAGTATTTCCAGTAGCAAAGGACTGCCCACGTCAAAAGCTACTGGTCAGCCCACGATTCAAAAAACATTTGAAAAACAAATTGTTTATTCACCTACAGTACATCCAAGCATGTTATGAACCTGAACAGTGCAATATTGTGTTTAATGGGAAAAAAAGGTATGTTTTTTTTACCCAGACATTAATTTAGAGCAGTAATCACAATATCGTAAAACTGTGATATTTTCATCCAAGGTTATCATGCTATAAGGATCTTAAACTGGAACATACCTATTGTCCATAATTGTCCAACCATAGACCCATCATAAGGAGATTTAGTGTAAGACATTTTCCAAGCTAGGCCCTTGTCACTGTTCAGTTCAATCCAAGTTTATTTGGATAGTGCTTTTCACAAAAATTATTGTTGCAAAGCAGCTTCACAAAAGGTGCACATCATTACAATACAGTCAAAATCAGAAAAGTTAAGGAGATGTGTTTAGGCAGTTATACAGTATATAGCGTCCTTTTAAAAAGGTGATGTCTATGTGTATAGTACACGTTGGATGACACCTTGGTTTTTGTCCTCAAACTTCTTGAATGGTTGGCATGAACTCTTCAAGTCGTCATAAAGTTGGCATCATCTCTTTACAGGTCTTCAATCTGATTAAGTGGCACTCCACAACCTTTTGTGACAATCTTTTTGTCACAAAATCAAATAAAAGTTCCTTCTCATAATTCAATGGAAAGTCTTTAGGCAAGAGATAACATTAATGTTCAAGTTCTCAGGAAATATACTGTGTCAGAAATATGTGATGTAGTGGACATACCAAATATTACAGTTCAAATTTGAACAAGTATGACTCTCTTCATCTTCATTTGTTGTGCTCAGGGCAACCCTCTGCATGTTTCATAAACTGTATGTAACAGATATGAAATCATGTTTTGGTGGCAAAAAGGTCAACATTCTCAGTACTGTCAGCTGCTCTAGAACCACCACTGTAAAAGATAGTGTATTTCTATAAGTGTAGCTTATTGTAAAGCAAACAATCTCCTGACTAACCACTGTATTTTTATGTGTTCTGACCTATACAAACTCTAAAATCTCCTTTCCTTTCCACTATAATGTCTCCCTATAGATCCACGCTCTGTCGCAGGTTCAGTCTCAGGCACCGTGCAGTCCGTCTCTGAGCCGGCAGCAGCAGTACCAGCATCAGCAGCAGGTCCAGCTTCAGTTCCAGCAGTTGGCTCAGCTGGCAGCGCAGGCACAGGTGCCCATAAGTGGGGGCTCAGCCGGCTCCTCCGCAGCCCCAGCCCAGCGTGACGGCAAACTCTTGGAAGTGATTGAACGAAAGCGCTGCCTATGTAAGGAGATTAAGGCTCATCGCCGGCCAGATAAGAGCTTATGTAAGCAGGACAGTATGCCTATTTTACCCAGCTGGAGGAGGACGCCGGAGCCCCGCAAGACAGGAACGCCGCCTTGCCAGAGGCCACAGGCTGTGGTGTGGGACACGGCCATCTGACCGAGGCACAGGGAGCAAAACAGAGGGTAGGGGGTGAAAAAGGCAAAACTGAGAAAGACAGAAATCTTTTCGTTTTCTTTTTCTTTCTTTTTTATTGCATGGGAAAGACAAAATGGGACTTTTGGGGGGAAATAAGAGAAGTGGCCTTTGAGTGAAGAGATTTAAGTAAGACTGGAAAGACAAAGCCGGAGCGTTTTGCTGAGAGAATAGCATGATATAGACAAAACCTCTTCGTAGAAGTGGGAGTAAATGTCCACACAGTGTTTATGTGCCATATAAAAGCAGCAGCCGAACACACACACACACACACTGGAGAGCCGTCTGAGTCTGAACTCTCCCTGACCTGCTGCGAATATAACCTCTGCTGCTGAGTTTACAACCTTTTTGAAACACACTGGAAACCTTTGGAGCACCGTGACGGTCGTACTCTGAATTTAAACCATAAGAGAGGAGAATAGACATGCTTTTTCCTTCTATGGATCACAGAATTGATCATAACTCGATGCGTGAAGATTGAAGAGATGCTGAAAGATCATAGCGGGGCTTTTCTTCATATCATAAACTCTCTGTGACTTTGGCTTGTGCGTTTTTACTGACCAGATTTACTCCGTTATGCTGCTGTTTCCTGGGCATCTACTAGACTGACGATTTTTTTTTACTTTCCAGAAGAGAGAGAGAGAGTGTGTGTGTAAGTGTGTGTGCGTGCGTGCGTGGTTGGGTATGTGCGCGCGTGTGTGTGTGTGTGTCATGGTGAACTTTGTAGATGTATCTTTGCATTAGAGGTTTGTGAGGTTGGATGCAGAGCGGAGACAACGAGTCAATAAAACACAAAATCTAACATGTACACACATAAAAGTCAAACCTTCACTTACACGGCCAGACACATGATGGAGGAGTGTGTGGCACTGTCGTAGTTTGTAGAAGAGATCTATTTGAAGTCTAATTACTGCCTATTGATTGAGTGCCAATTTGCTGAGTGTGACGACACGTGTGTGTCTGCGTGTCTGGGGAGCAGAAGAAAAGCAGTTCAGCAGAAGTTATGTGACTTTTGAAGCAATATTTGTTAATTCAGGACACTGATCACTAGGCCCAGTCCAATACAAATCCATGATGGAAAAAGCTTGGATAGATCCGTATTGCATTTTTTAATCAAGGGTAAATAGAGCTGCACGATTAATTGTGTAAAAAAATCACAATCTCAGTTCAAGCATCCAAACAATCATTTTCTAAATGAACTTCAGACAAGTATGATCACAGCAGACTTTCAGATCTGTGTTGAGTCTTTAGGCTTTTCAAGCACATGGTATTGTTATTTTTTTGTGTTACAAAATCTTGAAATTTAACAGAAGTACTGGGATAATAGCATAACATTCAAATATAAGCAATGACTGATGTCTACAGTAATACAGAAATATTATTTTTAAAGTCTGTTTGAGTGAGTAATTGGGTTCTATTTTAACGATCTAGGCGCAAAGTCTAAAGCGTATGCGCAAAAGCATTAATGGCGGTTCCAAATCCACTTTTTTGCTATTTTAAGGATGGAAAAATACACTCTGGGGCCACGGCGCATGGTGTAACAGGGTTGTGCTTATTCTCTTAATGAGTTATGGGTGTGTTTTGAGCATAACGTGCATTAAACTAATCAGAGTGCCATCTCACATTCCCTTTTAAAAGTCAGTTGCATCGCACCGTGGTGCATTTGCTATTTACATGATGGACTTTGTAAGTGAAAAAACTGAACGCTTCACTAGGGAGAAAACAGTTAGACAGACCATCTGCGCGAGGATAAAGAATGAGCCTCCACCATTTGGCCGCTTTACTTTACTTTTACTCTTTACTCCTTTACTTTCGTGGATGAAGAAATAGTGTTGTACGCACTCCACTAATGACATCCATTAGCCTACATATTTAATTTTGTTTGTTAAGCGCAAAGATTTGTTTCAAAATTATTTCTAAATTCATTTATAATTTCCAGCAAACGAATAAATTAACAATAATAATGAAGTGTGGTCAAAAAACTGAGTTAAATCCAAACACACGTCCTATTCTTATTCCCCATATGGTGAAGCATACATCTCCAAAACCTGACAGGTGGACAAATCTAAACTTGCTTTTATTAAAACAAATATAAATATGCATATAATAAATAATAATAATAATAATAACATTATAATAAAATTGCAAATTGTCATAAATAAAATGTAAACCCCTTTGAGATGAGGCATGTGTTTTTTATAATTATATAGAAAATAATAATTTTGTAACATTTTAATCCTTTAATTTTTTCAGATGTAAAGATATTTATGTATTGCTGTACATCCTGTGTATATTGAGCAACGTGTAAGCGTTTGAACCCACATAGGCGAATACCTAACGCGCTCTGCGCTGGACTTTAAACCTGCTTGTTGTTGGTCAAAGGCACGGTCTATTTTATTTCTTCAAATAGCAACGTGCCAACGATGCACTTTAACACACCTCTATTTTATACCAGCACACCCATGAGTCCACAAAGTGGCACAAATGGATTTGCTATTCAAGCAACGTGGCACAAACCGTAAAAATGATGGTTGCGCTGGTCTGAAAATAGCAACAAATCGCGCCAAACACGTCTTGCGCCTTATTGCGCCAGGTGTATGATAGGGCCCATTGAATCTTTCGCTCAGTTCAAAAAAAAATTCTTCACTATGTTTTTTTTTCCTGCAGAACTTTTTGCACATGTCCTGTTATTTTTGTTAAATATTATATTTCAGAATAATTGGAGAAATGTGACTACTCAAAAAGAAAAATGTGTTTCTCAATTTATCCGAGATCGTGCAGCTCTATGTTCAAACTAAATGTGCAGCACCTAATTGATGAAAATAGTGACCAATAAGATTAGAGAATGAGCGTCATTACAAACACAGTCATTGGTAAGACAGAGAGGGACCAATGCATGAGCTGCATTAACATGAGGGTTCCATACTTACGCATCTGTTTACATTGAATCTGAGGATTTCTGGGGTTATGTCCAACTGTATTTTGCAGTCCTTTTGGCAGCAAAGTCTCATGTGTCAATCAAATGGTGTTGCCATGGTATTTAATAAGAAAAGTCCAGTCATAACTATGTCAACAAAAAACAAACTTTGCAACACTGTCCAGCGCTCATGTACTCATGCATTTACACAAACGCACACACCAGGATAAAATAAACAAATAGCAGCACTCCCCAGACCGATGCTAATACTTTCCGCACAAACGAAAGCGAACCACAAGACATTGAGATTAAACGAGGACAAAATATAAAAACAGAACACACACACACACGTGTTAAAATCTGTAAAATAAATATGTACAACTGTATTGATTATGTAGCAATTATTTCCACTTTCATACTTGTAATCAATAAATATATTGTAGCATATAATGTATAAAAGTACAAGGTGTTTAATTGTTTTATAAAGAAATTTAGTAGTTTTATCTGTGGCTACCTGTCTACACACTGTACTGAATGGACCGCTGAAATGCGAGCCCTCTCTACTAAAGGCACACACACACTCAAACAAACACACACCAATGTTTCTTTCCCGGCTAGTGTCATGCAAGTCCCTTTAAGCAACTTAAGTCTGATCACACTCATACCCTCACAAACACACTCCACCCGGCTCGTTGGAATATCAGTTGGATATTTTTGAAGTACTTTTGCTGCTATCTTGAACTACTATTGTTGCGTACATATCCCTCACTGCTTTTATTTCAATTTCTTTGAGTGCTTTATGAGTTCATTTTTTAATTTTGTATATCAAGCGATGGAGTTTTGAGGAGCGGATCCTTTTGTAACTATTGGCAATTGAATGTTTCTCAGTTGTTGTTGTGGTTGTATTTAAAAGTTGTTGTTATTTTTTTTCCAAATAGTTAGCAGCACCAACCTGTACAGTTCTCACTCTGGCAGCACTACTGTAAACGTTACGCCAGCGTTGCGGTGAGGTTGCCAAGGGTTTGACACGCTGTCACTAGTACACCAGGGTTTTTCACTGCACCACCCAG
Organism: Danio kyathit; assembly: GCA_903798195.1. NCBI lineage: Eukaryota > Metazoa > Chordata > Actinopteri > Cypriniformes > Danionidae > Danio > Danio kyathit. Next base: position 45,060,137 of record LR812523.1, on the reverse strand, counting down.
GTGGCCATTCGAGATACAGTCTTTATCAACAGTATGGAGGACCACAGTAGACGAGGGCTGGTGCAATGCATGCTGGGAGTTCTTGACGGATTCCCTTAAACATTCAGTTCGAGGTTGGGCTGCGTCCCAGTCTATATAAAGTGTGCCCAGTTTGTACTTCAGATATACTAAATAATCATCTAGTGGCAATTTATTAAGATGAAAAGGGTAACTTAAGTATTATTGGGTAAACTAGTTTACAGAAACTGTCGGCTTTGCGTGTCTACATAAACGGTGGCCATATTATGAGTGCCATAATATATTGGTATGGTAAGATACGGTGTACCTTGGAAATCACTGTAGTGCTATATTTGCATTGATATCGTCATGAAATAAATTTTATATGATGAACAGAACATCACGTGTGTCTGTGTGTGGTTCAGATATTACAGACACTATGAAATATAATGTAATAATAGGGACAGTTTTTGCACACATAAAGGTCTCGTAAAGTGCTTTGAAATATGCAGTTTTATTCGATGTCCGACGTAATCTCACCCAAAAAAACAAAGAGAGGGTGGGACACAGAATAGGTCCTCCCCTTTTAAAAAAACAGCCAATAGCGTTCTGGGTCACACTTTAGTTTGATGGTCCAATTGTTGAATTTAAGTTACATTGCATCTACATGCCAACTAATTCTCATTAGATTATAAGTAGACTGTTAGTTTGGGGTTAGGGTTGGGGTTGGGGTTAGTGTAAGTTGACATGTACTTGCAAAGTTTCTTATAGTCAGTTAAATGTCTGTTGAAGGAGCAGTATCAACAGATATCAAGCAGACAGTCTACTAACACTCAAATGGACCATCAAAATAAAGTGTTACCGCGTTTTGTTTTCATCACTGATCTGTCAGTGAGAGTGGTTGAGCTCAAGCACATCAAATGAAAAGCAAGTGAGAAGTATCTTAAAGGGGGGTGGGGCATGTCATATACTAGAAAGCATTTAATTGGTCAAGATTTGATGAGAAACTGAAGTATAAGGTGACGTGAAAAAAATTGTTGCTCCATTTAGTCAGAAGTGACAAACCACAGGTTTTAAATGTTTACAAACGCAAATTTTGTCACTGTTTTGGAGCACACTAGCTTATAGATATCTTAAAAAACTAACAATAATGATACTAACATCTAAAATCTTTTTATTTAATTTGGGATCTTTAAATGTTTTTATGTGAGGTTTTCTGTAAGGGTTAAAGGGTTAGAATATGATTTGTACAGTATAAGAATTATAATGCCCATGGAAAGTGCCCATTTAACATGGAAATTTAACATGTGTGTGCACGTGTGTGTGTTTGTTTATGTGGTTTAAGATAACATTGAATTGTATATTTACATGGGTATGACTTGATGTACACCAAGGGTGCTCAACACGGTTCCTGGAGATCTACCTTCCTTCAGAGTTTAGCTCCAACCTTTATCAACACAACTAAACTTAGTACTCTAACTTAGTAGGATCTGGAAGAAGCACTTGGTAATTAAAGGTGCTGCATGTAAGTTTTTGACTCTTCTAAAATAAAAAAAAAATACCATAATATGTGTGCAGATATTTAAGAAACATGCCAAGTGAACATTCTTGTTTATTTGAAAAACAACGCTGAAGTCAGATATTCTGCTTTGAAAATGTGTGTTACCTGCCGGAACGTCTGTCTTTGTTTTGGTTCTTTTAAATGGCCCACTGCCAATTTAGCCAATTATATTTCAGCACCCGGGGTTGCCTTGTTGGAAAACGGCGTATTTCATTAATTCAGTCAGGAACGCTCTCAAAGCATGCATCCATGACCAAAATGCGACTTCCGGTGGACAGTAGCAGACTCCGAAATGAGACGCAGATTCAGTTCCACATGAGGTGGTTATTAATTAGCAAATCATATAAAAATTACGAGCGTAAACATTGGGTGAGCAGGTTACGTTGTGACCGCATGTCCTAACATCACGCTATGTGATGAGATTTGCAGTGATAAGCAGTTTGGCTGTTTACACCAGACAAAACACGATATAAATTTAAATACAGCCATTCAGAAGCACAGAATATGCAACCACTCATGAAATGGTAATGTTTATACTCTAATTAATACATATTAAACCTCATTAACATTAGCTCCTTTCACACAGTGATACCTGTAAATATCCGGAAAATTACCGGAATGACTTTACCGGTAGTTTCAAAAAAGCTCTGTTCGCATAGACCATTCACACATCCATTCAAAAATATTAGTAAATTGTGACATCATTAACCAAAAATGAGCTCTAAATGGTTGCGCTTGTATTTGTAAACACAGAAGGGCTCGGGCTTTTGTTGATGGTTGATGGTACATAACACATGCACACGCGTCAAGCAACTGAAACAGAGCTTGAAGGTAAACAAACAGCGGTTTATCATAAGCATTTTATCGATAATTTTTTCCACAGTTGCCATTAAGAAGGAACATAGAAACGTTATCTCACTAACATCTAGCAGCTAAAGTGTCTGGAAAAATATTCAACGGCTTTTATTTTCATAAACAGTGCAAATGTGAATGTGTCTGAATGTTCTGATTGGCTGGAGTAGCTGTCTCACGTCAGCGCATTCTAAGCGTGAACGCGCTCTTTCCGGTAATTTTCCTTCTGCGTTCACACAGAGCAGCATTCTGGCAAATGACCGGTAATGTTATAACTTCTCTTTCCGAGAAAAAAAAAAAAAACTTCTCTTTCTGGAAAATTTACCGAAATGAATTTACCGGTATTTTCAAAAAGAACAATTTTGTTGTCCAGATCTGAGGTAAACTATCTGCTGCTGCTTTCAGTAGTATAGCAATAAATGTCATATAAAATGACATTCAAACTCACTTTATTAACAATTTAACACTGAATAAAGCACATGAGGTGTACCTGAGGTGATCATTGTCAGTTTATCCTGTTGTTCAGCTGCAAGAAATAGAACCTGTTTCTAGTATATCAATTTGAGGTGTTGGTTAGGACAAAAATATTACTTCTATCGTGTGCCATTGCTTGAATTTAGAACAAAATTTAAATCAGATTTTAGGCTCGATAGTCAGACTTGAGAGCTCCTGTTGGTTCTCCTTAATCTGGCAACCTGCGCTTGCGTTTGTTTTGATCCAGAAATGCAATACCTAGTTCAACCACTAGGTGCCGAACTTACATACTGCAGCTTTAAAGACAGGTGTCTTTGATCAAGGTTGCAGCTGAACTCTGCAGGAAGGATCTCAAGGAATGGGGTTGGGCATCCCTGGTGTACACTATAAAGATGGTTTACGATGACATTCCTTGTGTCCTCATAATTTAAAGCACTTAAAAATCTTACTTAATGAGGTCTTTTAACATGGAAATTTTGGCAAAAATTTGGGGGTAGGCATAAGGTAAGGCCAAAAAATAAGCATGTTTAACAGTATAAAATACATTATGTATATACACCTTTGGTAAACCGTGTGTGTGTGTGTGTGTGTGTGTGTGTGTTAGGAAGTGAAAGAAACTGTTGCAACCAACTTGGATTTAATGTCATTTTGTCCCACAAACCACTCTGGATATTGGATACCTGCTGTCCCAGTCTGATGTGGTAAGGCTTTTATTCATTTATTCACTCTCTCTTCATCCTGACCTTCTTGGCTTGTTGTTTCAGCATCCAGTTTCACATGTCAGCATCATGAATGCTGTGAGCTGCATGAACACAGATCGTTGCAGAAATGTGTTGACTGATTTGCACTACACTGATGTCCCATGTTATAAATGCAGTTTTCTGTTTCCAGGGTATTGCTGGCTCTACTGTCTTCAATTTCGATACAGACGTTGTTTGGGCTGTTTTTGATTCAACAGATGTTTCAAGTCATATCAGTCAGCTGATTTATTGCCAGATCTACATTGAATGTGAGTGCTAAGTGGCAGATTTAAGCTTTCACTTCAGAAGTGCTGGATTACAGTTTGCTGTTTTAAGCACCAGGAAAATAAAGTAGCCTATATAGTTACCTAGATAAAAAGATTGCTTGGCCACTTTCCACTAGTTTTATTTCACTTAATTAGGACAATTGGTACTGCCTAATTCTGCTCTGGAAAATGTAGATGTGTTTAGAACTGAAAGTACAAAAACTCTATCTCTTAAAATGTATGCTTGATAATTAAAGTGACTCAGCAATGATGCTGATGCTGAATAAAAAAAATGTTCCACTTTATATTAAGTGGATTAACTACTATGTGCATCAAAATATAAATACAATGTACTTACTGTGTTCATAATGTACTGCAGAACACTTCTGGTGATCATGAGGTGTGATACAGCTAGGGTTATGGACAGGTTTAGTGGTATGGGTAGATTTAAGGGTGGGTTAAGGTGTAAGGAATGGACCAACAGTGTAAAGATGTAAATACAGAAATTAATTTCAGATGTAATTATATGCATGTATTTATTAATCATAAGTATAATGTAAAAACATGTATTTACACAATAAGTCCATTATTACACATTATTAATTTCAGTGTAAGTACATATTAGCTAAGGTCCCTTAATCTAATGTGGGACCAAAAAGATTATTGTAAAAGTATGCAGTTTCCAGAAACCGATGTTATATGACTAAAATGTTATTTTTTCATAATCATATGATTCATACAAATTAGCCACTTTTCTCCCAATATGCAAATATATATATATATATATATATATATATATATATATATATATATATATATATATATATATATATATATATATATATATATATATATATATATATATATATATATATATATATATATATATATATATATATATGTATATATAGTTGAAGTCAGAATTATTAGACCCCCTGACTATTTTTTTCCCCAATTTCTGTTTAACGGAGAGATTTTTTCAACACATTTCTAAACATAATAGTTTTAATAACTCATTTCTAATAACTGATTTATTTTATCTTTTTTCATGATGACAGTAAATAATATTTGACTAGATATTTTTCAAGACACTTCTATACAGCTTAAAGTGACATTTAAAGGCTTAACTAGGTTAATTAGGTTAACTAGGCAGGTTAGGGTAATTAGGCAAGTTATTGTATATGGATGGTTTGTTCTGTAGACTATCGAAAAAAATTTGCTTAAAAGGGGCTAATAATTTTGACCTTAAAATGCTTTTTTTTTGTCCTTAAAAATAATTTAATAATTTTGTCCCTAAAAAATAAAGCAAATAAGACTTTCTTCAGAAGAAAAAATATTATCAGACATACTGTGAAAATTCCTTTGCTTTGTTAAACATCATTTGGGAAACATTTAAAAAAGAAAAAAAAATCAAAGGGGGGCTAACTTCAACTGTACATATATATACTGTATATATATATATATATGTTTCCTGGTGAGATCAGTCTGGTTTCTCTTCATATTTGTGTTTCTCTGCAGCCTTGAGCCACTACAACACTGAATCATTTCTATGAAACCGAACAAATCTTCTCTCCAGCTAAATGTTTAGATTCTCAATTCTTGAAGGAACAATATAAGTCAGTACCATTGTGATTTAAAAGTTTGCTAAGGCTACAGGGTTGTATTAGATTGTGATCAAACCTATCCAGTTAGCAAATTAAATGTGTAGACCCAAACACTCTCTAAAGTGCAAAAAGAAATCAACAAATGGAACTGAAGATGGGCTGTAATACTACTGAATAATAATTATCCTATCTTTTAATGTATAGTTCAAAGTTAACTAAAAGTTATTTGAATAAATAGCGCTGTAAATAGTATTATAATAGTATTCTTAAATGAAGGCTGGAACACGTAAATTTATTACGTCACAGCTTAACAAGTGTGGTGTATGTCAGTTTGCATACTGAGTATGCACTGCATTTGGATGTGAACTTGCATCAAACTGTTAAAAATGATCTATATTCCATCTGCCATGTTTTTATTGGCTGTTCAACAGCATTAGTTGCATCACATCATTTAAAAATCCTGTCCTGTGGCCTTTTGAAACAATAAAGTATTCACATTGCACAATTAAAAATCTTACCAAGTTATCCGGGTTTTTTTTGTATACTGTTTTCTGAAAATTCTGATTTTGCTCAAACTGCCTTTTTGGTATATTCACATACATACAATATAATTGAGAAGTTTTCAATTTCAAAACTCTGGAAACTGGATTGGGACTGGGAATGGCCTTAAACAGCAACATGTTCAGAGCAGATAATTCCAGTTTTACTTTCATTTGGCACAAAGGGGAAAATAGTGATTTTTGTTTGTTTGTTTGTTTGTTTGTTTGTTTGTTTGTTTGTTTTGTTTTATGATAAAAAATCATCTAAAATTATAATAATAAAATATCAACATGAACAACAACAGTTAATGAATGTATTAATGAAAGCAATGTCAGTGAAGTACCCCTTCAGTTGTTCAGTTCTTGACATTAGGACATTAGGTTATTGAGCTTGAGCAAATCAATGGTGGTGTAAATACAACTGGCAAAAAGCCAAACCATTTACCCATATTAATACCCCAGCATTAAAACTGTAATGCTTAAAAGGAAGATGGCAAATATAAAACACAACTTTAATGCTTCTTGAAAATCAACGTGGCCATGATAGAGATGCTACACCAACATTCTTTGTTTGGTTTTGTTTTTGTAGTTGTACCTGCGAACATTTGTGTGAGTGTGTTTTTTTACAATCATAATCTATTAGATTATTACATGTTCTGTTTCTCTCTAAATCCTTTTTTTTATTATGGTAGATCAGACTAACTGGGATTTGGTCCTGTACCACTTTTTGTTGCTGTTTTGTTTTTGGCTTATTTAATTGCTTTGATGCTTAATATTTTGTATGTCACTTTGGATAAAAGCATCTAAATGGTTAAATGTAGAAGATCTTAGATTGTTTTTTTTACAGTGCGTCCATCTGATCCTGTGGGGCCACTGGGAGTCTCTGCACGGAACAACCCAGGACCCAAACATGCTGAGAGGAGTTTTCCCAGACCCACTGGAGGCTGCTCAGTGCAGGGCGCGCTGTCTCCTTGACAGCGGCCGCATGAGGTACTGACAGACGCACATGCACGTTTCTTCTAAGACAGGCTTTACGATTTGTCGTTTTACTGGGGGGCGGGGCTAAGAGTGCCGCATAGCGCTGCTATTGGCCAAGAAGTGACTTGAGTTTTGCAGAAGGAGGGTCTTGTGTTTAGGGGTGGGGGTGAGCAGGCAGAGCTTGTTTTGCTGCAGTGTCTTTACATTAATGCTGCACTGGTCTCTCTCTCTCTCTCTCTCTCTCTCTCTCTCTCTCTCTCTCTCTCTCTCTCTCTCTCTCTCTCTTTCTTTCTCTGCGGAATGCGCACTGCACTGGCGGGTGAGCAGAGCGTCGGGGGTTACAGAGGGATCGAGATCTTCTCTCACACAGTCCTCGCTTGAGTGCTCAGGTTTAGGCAGAGTGCCTTCGGAATCAATCTTAAGCAGTTTTTCATAAAAAAAACTTTCTGTAGAGCCACAAAAGATCGTTTTAACCCTTTTCACACACTATTTAAGGGCTGAATAGCTCTTTATTACTCTCAAAGAAAGTGGTAGCCCCGAGGAGTTGTCTCTGTGAGCGCATATTTGTTTCGTCCAGAAAATGGCCAAGGATGATAAGAACGGCTGGAAGGAGTTCTTCTGGAACCCGAGGACCCGCGAGTTCTGCGGGAGGACCGCGAGCAGCTGGGGTAAGACTAGCTAACACTGACTAACGGGACATATGCCAATTAGTGTCACATATTTGTAAATTATATATATCCTGACGAGCTGCAGTCGTTAGTACATCGAGTCTCACTGTGTGAGTGCAGAGAAGTTAGAGTGAAAATGATCGCTGTCCGCGGTGCTGAAACTCCAGTTGCCGGTTGCCGGTTACCGGCTCTATGCGTCGCATGCGTTTCTGTCCGTCTCCTGTTTTAGCTGTAAAACTTTATAAGATACCATTTGAATGTGTTTATATCAGTCAACTGACGCAAATGTACCTCAGCTGTAAGTGTGAACACTGATTGCTCGGTTTTGCTGGAGTTTGCAGATAAAATGTTGAATGTGCTTCTTCAGCCAATGAACAGCGTGGAGAAATGCAGTGTCGAGTCACTGCACAACTCCACAATGCGCTTCAGGCACAGTGCCTAAATACAGGCTTGTATCACTATTCGTTATGTAGAAGTCATTCTATCTGCAAAGAAAAGTAGAACATCTGCTCTAAACTAAAACCTTACTATATATGCTCAAATAAAGTAGAATTAAAACAACAAAACAATCATGCTAACAAAATAAAAAAACACAACTTTTTTATTTATAATTTATTTAACAACTGTTTGGGTTGGTTGCATGCATACATTTGAACTTTTCTTTGTGCGTTGAAGAGATATTTTCATAATCCCATGCTCAATATGTTATATTTGTTTGTTTTGTGTTCTGTTTTGCATACAAATATGTGTACAGAAGAGCTGGATGTTATAGATTATTGGTTTAAGCTATATTTATTGCATTATTTTACACACAATTTGTGTTAACCTGAGCAGACTTCAGATTTGCTGGAGAGGCCAAGTCTTTTGGGCTCTAAGCCTCATTGTGCCACCTGTATCATTATAGTTACATTTTATCACAGCAAACTAATTTTAATACCTCAAATATATTGCATGTGAACAGAATTATAATTTAAAGACCTCAAGAAATAGTAAAACATGCAATCATCATTTCTAATGCAGTGCCTACATCATGAATAATCTGCCTTAAGTAGTGAATATGACCTTTCTAACAACAAGTGCCGCATAAAAGAACTTTAGCCCAGAGTACATATTGTTGCGTTCTGTCTTTTACAGTGACATTGAGATGATTTAATCTAGCCAAGGGCCATTTTAAGTGTGTGTGTGTGTGTGAGGGGGTTTTGTGAATTAGTGTAAGATGTAATCCTTTACTAATAGGCTCATTGGTTGCCTTGGTGAAGCTGTCATGTGGAGACGCAGCCTATTCAAGGACCGTAGATTAATTCTGTAACCGAATGCGTCTTTTAATCAGGGTGTGATGGCATTAACATCTACGGCACTCCAGAATTGCCCCTCAGGCATCTATAACTCAACTGTCAATGCTCTGGGAGTCTGTGTGTTTGAGTGGGAAAAAAATGCTAGATCACTGCCTTAAGAATGAAATGTATGCCAGCACATTTTGCTCTAGGGAGTTCTGTGTGTGGCACCTCGCTTTGTGTGCGTGCACGTGTGTGTGTGTGTATGTGTGTGTGTGTGTGTGTGATGCTCTGAGGACTAGCTGCCTAGTTAAGCCAGCGTGCTCTCTAAGACTCCTTAATTAGTCTATTTTTGTCTGTGCCCAAACCAAAGTGAACCTGGGTATGCTTAGATTCTTTAACAAAGTACATCCTCATTACTGGGGCTTAATAGTGACCTATGCAGCATGGAGAAGGCTGCATGTACATTCATACAGCTGTGCCTCATAACCAAACACATCCCAGGTTGCTTTCAGTACTCGTTAAAGCACACAGGAGTCAATACCTTCCGATAAAAGCACTGAAAGCTAATCTCACCACAGCCCTTTGGAGAGTCAATAAAACCTGTGTTCCATCTTGCGGTAAAACATGACATTTGCAAAGGTCTTAATTGAATTTCCAAACTCCTCCAGAGACGTTTACAGCCTGTACCACAGCATACAGTTGCAGAAGATCCAGGGGCTTCCTGGAAATTAATCACATAGAAAGATCTCATCAAATATTTACTTGATATCCAAAAACAATTGGTGTTTTCCCTTTCACAGAATCATTCCTAAAATAACTTTTTTTTCTCAGTGTAAATGTTTTTTTTTCCTAGTATGCTTTTGTGGAAGTCCATTCATGTCAAAAGTTCACCACAGAGTCACACCCAAAAATGACTTTTGCTGCTTGTTCAAAGTACTTATTTAAAATGAGCTGAGTCAGCACAATTCTTGAGGTTTTTTTTGGCACAACTTAATTGTTTTATGTTCAATCTACTTAAATTAACTCATTCATTCCTTCATTTTCTTTTCGGCTTAGTTCCTTTATTAATTTGGGGTCGCCACAGCGGAATGAATCGTCAACTTATCCAGCATATGTTTTACGCAGCGGATGCCCTTCAACTACAAACCAATACTGGGAAACACCCATACACTCTCATTCACACACATACACTATGGACAATTTTTATCTTACCCGATTCTCCTGTACCACATGTCTTTGGACTTGAGGGGGGAAACCGGAGCACCCGGAGGAAACCCACGCGAATGCAGGGAGAACATGCAAACTCCACACAGAAATGCCAACTGACCCAGCCGAGGCTTGAACCAGCGACCTTCTTGCTGTGAGGCAACAGCACTACCTACTGCGCCACCGCATCGCCCATTTGCAAAAACTATTAAAGTAAATTAATTGATTTATGTTGAGACAACATGAAAGAATTGTGTGGAACCCAGCATTTTTTTACACTGTAAAAAAATGCTGGGTGTCACACAGTTCTTTCATGTTGTCTCAACACAAATTGATTAATTATTTATTTTTGCAAATTTAAGTTGATTAAACATAAAACAATTAAGCTGATCCCAAAAAAAAACTCAAGAATTGTGTTGATTCAACTCATTTTAAATAAGTACTTTGAACAAGAAGCAGATATATTTAAAATGAGTGAGAAGCTCATACAGGGTCATTTTAAGCCCAGTATCCTAAATTTTAGGGGGATATAACTGCATTTTACATGCTTCATCACACAGTGAGCTGTTCTTTTGGCTCGTGTTCATCACCAATCAACTGTATTGATTGCAAGCTGAACTACAGAGATAGTTATGGGGCATTCTGGGTGTTTTAACTGCCTCACTATTTTTCTCAAAACTACTTAATCTGAGTAGCACATTAAATTGTAAAAACCTTAATATTACTTTGAAGTCTTTAGAAAGTTTTGAGCTCTTTTTTGTACACTGCAGTGTACAGGGTTGTCATGTACAACTGCAAAGATTGATATGAATTCATGTATACTAAGTAAATCCAGAGAGCAGTGGAATACAATCATATCTATCAATTCAATTCAATTAATCTTTATTTCTATAGCGCTTTTACAATGTAGACTGTGTCAAAGCAGCTTAATATAGATGATTATAGTGAATTGAAACGGTGTCAGTTCAATTCAGTTTAGCTCAGTTCAGTGTGGTTTAAATTTCACTGCTGAGAGTCCAAACACTGAAGAGCAAATCCGTTGATGCACAGCTCTACAAGTCCCGAACCATGCAAGCCAGTGGCGACAGCGGCAAGAAAAAAACTTCCCCAATTGGCGAAAGTGAAGTATAAAAAACCTCGAGAGAAACCAGCCTCGGTTGGGCACGACCGTTTCTCCTGTGGCCAAACGTCTTTTGCAGAGCTGCAGTCTAGGGGCCGGAGGCTGGAGTTATAGGAGCCTCCTATCAGGAGTTACAATCAAACCATGTTTATTGGTAACCTTATGAATTTAGGTCAATACAGTCATGTAAATAATCTTTCAGTTAGATTCATTAATTGAGTTAAAATGGATTGGGTTAGGTGACACGGTGGCTCAGTGGTTAGAAGCACTGTTGCCTCAGAGCAAGAAGATCGCTGGTTCGAGTCTTAGCTTGGCCTGTTAGCATTTCTGTGTGGAGTTTACATGTTCTCCCCATATTCACGTGGGTTTCCTCCGGGTGCTCCGGTTACCCCCACAGTCCAAAGACATGCTCTATACTGTAAATCAGATGAACTAAATTGGTCATAGTATATGAGTGTGTGTTAATGCGAGAGTGTATGGATGTTTCCTAGTACTGGGTTGTAGCTGGAAGGGCATCCGCTGCATAAAACATACAGTATGCCAGAATAGTTGGCGGTTCATTTCACTGTGGCAACCCCTGATAATCAGGGACTAAGCCGAAGAACAATGAATGAATGAATCAATGGATTGAGTTAATAGGTTTTAGTTTACAGTTACTACCTCTTTCAGTTTTCATTTGTCCCCAATTAAATTTGCTATAAACATTAGCACTGCCAAATACAAAATTCATAACAGAAATTTAATAGAATACAAACAGTTCAATACATACATGTAGAATTAAAAAAAAATAAAGAAGTGCGTTCAATACCTGCAACATCATCATTTCATGCCCTAACTTCAGGAGATTCACAGATAAGGCAATCAAAGAATGTTTATAGCTATTCAGGTGTATTGTGCTATATTTAATTGGAGCCCTATAACATGTACCTGAAAGAAGCAGATTGTATTCAGAGTACAAGACATGAGAGGGATCTGCATTTATATTTACATTGCCTGATTAGCTATCATTTTTTCAGAGAATTATGAGGCATACTCCCTCACCCCCATCACTTCCATTGCTGTATGAACCAGTTATATCTGAATTTACTAAACTGATATGTTGACAAATCAAGCTATAATTCCATAAAACACCCTATAAAACAACATCAGTACCCTCTGTCCAACACCAAACACCCAAAGTCTTTAAAGAAGCAAAGACGCTGTTGAATCTCACTACATACAGAACTAACTTGAACAAGAAATTTGACACTCAATTTATGTGCATTCATTACAAAGTTACCAGCAGAACAGGAAATTGATATTGTGAGGTAATAGTGGAGTGAGCGCTGTCTTTGTCTGCATCAAAGCTGTGTGTGCGTGTGTGTGTGTGTTTCTCTGAAGTGTTTGATAGTATGGTGGTCCGGCAGGTTTGGTGGATTTCTGAACTGAAAGAGATCTAAAGAGACTTTTTTTAATGGGGTTCATGTCTGTATTAATGGAGGTGAACATGCAAATAACAGATCACAGCAGCACATTCTGTTCCTCTCTTTCAGCCTCTGTTCAGATTAGAGGGTTGAAAGAGAGAGGCTGACTTTCATCATAGTGAGAGACAGATAAAGAAACAGAAGAGCACTGATAGTGTATCACTCTCACTCACCCACACACACACACACACACAGATACAGAGAACGTGAGGATGTCCAGCACAGCTAATGAGGATGTACCACATTTTAACCCTATAACAAAGTGCAGCAAGTAATACAGGTACTTGGTATCCTGACAGAGATGGTGGTTATTTGAGGCTCGCCTGCTGTGAGATTAAGTGGCGCTTAATGGTTTGATTATTTGGGCTTAGTTGGTACTTCTCATTTACTGTACACCAAAGTACATGGCTAAAAATTGGTAACGATAAATATGTAAGCAATATGGTACAAGAGATGCCAGAAAATGCCTTCAGCTGTGACTTATTCATAATACCGCACAACTCAAGAATCCCTTTTGCTTTTTGTAAAATTATTCCATGCTTTAAAAGTAATAACGTCTTTCTTGCTGACAGTGATAGCATCAGAAGTAGAATGTTCTAGTGTAAAGGTTCGTTGTTCATCTTTTAGTTAAAAACAGACTGATTTGGGACGGTGTCAGTAGTCAACGTGATTAAACAGTGCAAACTGATTAAAATAACCTATCAATCCTGAAGCAGAAAACTTTTAAATACAGTAAGATTGCCTATGCAGTTCAGAACTGCAAGTTTTTACACACACTTATGCACGTTAATGTTATTACTACACGAGAAGAGTTTCTTTGAGGGGCCTCAAAATGTGGTCAAAAAGTGGTCAGACATACATCATTATGTAGATATAAAACAGTTTATGTTGAAGAAATGCATAATCCATAGAATGGATTGTTTAAAGAGAATCACTAGATGAAGCAGTCATAGCTGTGCTTTATTGTGAATAAACACAGCTATTGACCAATCAGCATCAAGGACTGCGACTAACCATTGTATAGTATAGATATGTACTGTAAGTGCTATAGGTTGAATGCAATAGCAGAGTGCCTATGGCAGCTTTAAAACATACAGTATAGGTACATTTAAACAACAAAAACTCCCACTAAACCTATAAAGATAATTTTATTAGCATCAACACCATTCAATGATGGTTTATTGTAGGTGTTTTGGTCTGCAACATTTAATGCTTGGCCTATAAAACAGGAATGATTGCGACTGGCTGAATGATTCTGAAAGTGATTCCAATAATTTCCATTCTGTTTTGTTATATAGTTATACATGTGAATTTTCCTATTCTCAATAAAACTGCCTCACCAAGAAAAACATTTTTTGATTGTATTTCTTAACTCCTAATGTCGCTAACACACTCAATGCATTTTTTTAACACATCCCATTATTTCTAAAATATCAACCTCTACCAAATGGTATGGTAAAAGTACTGGAATTAATAAATATACTATTAAAAAAATATAAAAATATGAAGTCTAAGACATATTTATTCAAAAAACATGATAAAAAAAATGTTTTGAATACCAAATCCTCTTAATTTGTGAAGTACGCCATAAAATATTTCAGATTCTCATTTACACGTTTTCTTGTTTGTTTGTTTTTACAATAAAACCAAAATCAAATGTAGTAGTGCAGCAGGATTATGTTTGTTTGATTTTTTTGTAAACCAACAATGCTGTGTGTGTATGTGTAAACTATTATTTAAAACAATCATTCTTTAAATGACTTCAAGAGTCATTATTTAAACCAGTTAAAATATGGCCAAGCATTTGATAGAGCAGGCAGTTAAAGGGTTAAAAGTTTTAAAAGTTCATTATCAATATTGTTCCTGGTTTAAATAGGCATAAAAAAATGGCAAAAGAAAAAAAAACAGCACTCAGCGTGATATGTGATATGGTGGAAAAATCTCTTTGGGTTTCCCGAACAACCATTTCAGTGTTAAGAACAATTTTATAATCTAAAGAAATATTTTCCAAACGTGGAAAGTGGAAAGAAAAGGGTTCATAGATGTTAAAGTTTCTTTGTGAAACCATTAATGGAATAAATAGCCTTTTGTTTTACTAGTGAACCATTAAAATCACTTTCAGAATGATTTTTCCCCGAGCTGTTGAACAATTGTCTCTATACCTGACCTTAAAGAGTAAGATGTGTTTCAAGATGCCACAACATTGTGCAGCCATGATGAGATTTAATAATGTCTAATGAGGCATCTACTGTTTATTCTCTATATAAGGCTTAAATATCTATAATTATTGGAGATTAAAGAGATAGTTAACACGAATAAATTATATTCTTTCATCATTTACTTGTTAAAATCAATTTGAGTTGCTTTCTTCTGAATAAAAGAAGACTCATTCATTCATTCATTTTCTTTTCTGCTTAGTCCCTTTATTAATCAGGGGTTGTCACAGTGGAATGATCCAGTATATGTTTTACGCAGCGGATACCCTTCCAGCTGCAACCCATCACTGGGAAACACCCAACACACTTATTCACACACATACACTACGGACAATTTAGCTTACCCAATTCCGTGGAAACCAGAGCACCCGGAGGAAACCCACACAAACACGGGCAGAACATGCAAACTCCACACAGAAATGCCAACTGACCTAGCTGAAGCTTGAACCAGCAACCTTCTTGCTGTGAGGCGACAGCGCTACCCACTGCACCACCAACAAAAGACGATATTTTGAAAAATGTCAGAAACGACTTCCGTTGTATTGCTTTTTCCAGTTTCTAGCATTTTTCACAATATTTATTCTGTTGAACATTATAAAGAAACTCTGATAGATTTTTAACAAGTGAGCAGTGAGTAAATGATGACAGGAATTTAACTTTTTTGTGTGTGAACCAGGGGCGTCGCTAGACCCCATTTACTGGGGCACGTGCCCCAGTAAAAATCACCAGTGCCCCAGTAAATGCTTCGAGATACGATTTACTTTATATGCAAGTGTATTTATTAAGAGGTATTCCCAGAATAAAGAAGTTACTCTCTATGTGCAACCGAACCAACGCTGATGAATGCAATGTAGTTTAACCAAAAAAGCAAACTAAGCATGTGCGCAGAAAAAAAAAACATACCCGCGCGCCTCACACACACACCTCTCCTGCTTGACGCTTACGCGCTGCTCTACTCCCGGTTGTAAACATGCACACAAAAAAAAAATAGCCACGCCACTCATGCATTGTGAAACCAGTGTAACAATCTTATATGTGGAGGTGTCGGCACGCAGTGAGTTTTGCAAGTCGACAAAACAAAGTTTAAATAATATGCAGAGGTGGAAAGTAACGAATTACATTTACTCACGTTACTGTAATTAAGTAGTTTTTTTGAGAATTTGTACTTTTTAGAGTAGTGTTTAAAATCTGTAATTTTACTTTTACTTAAGTATGATTTGCCTAAAGTATTGTACTTCGCTACATTTTAAATCATATCCGTTACTGAGTAAAAAATAAATATATAAAGAAATGCAACGGAAAAAGAATAAGGGATTCGCGCCCGGAAGCCACGTCACTGCAGCAGCAGCGTGTGAAAAATCAACGGTAAACTTGTCTATTTACTTTTGCTGGAGTTGGATTTATCGCCGGAGTTTAGGAGGTTTATCAGCATAATGCCTGTCAACTCCAGCAATGACAAGGTAAGCTACTGTATATGACTCATTATTAATTTTACACTTCACTGCACTTGATCCGCGATATAAAGATCATTACTATGCGGAAATAAAGCAGCGCGCACATGATATGATCCAGACCGGGGTGAGTGCAGGGAGACTTTTTTTCCCATCGCAGAAAAAAAGCTGAAGCAGCGCGTGCGCAGCGCATAGCGTAAAAGCAACTCGCATGCGTTTGCCTACCGAGTGCATCAGCTTAACCTTTATGAGAAGTGTCATTTATGTCTTTTCAGGTGCACTCAGAGGACAATCACCTGTTATATCATGCCATTTAGTTTTTATTGTCAGCATGTAGGCCTTTGTAATAATATTTATACAATATAGTTATAATGACATCTTTACATGATCAAACTAGTGTGCAGCTTAAGCAAAACCAATACTAAAACGCTTTTAAATTTGCTTGTTTTTGTAGTTTGGGCCAAAACAAATGTTTGTTGGATTTTTAATAGTTTAAGTTCATTTGATCGACTATATAAAAATCAGTGGATATTATCAGGTGAACTCCAATGAAGCTGCTGAATCATCTCAAGAATGATCAGTGGAAACAGATTGTACCTGAGCTCAATTTAGAGCGTCACGCCAAAGGCTGTAAATACTGATGTACATGTGATTTTACAGCTTTTTTATTTTTAATAAATTTGCAACAATTTAAAAAAATCTTTTTTTCACATTGTCAATATGGGGTTTTGTGTGTAGAATTTTGAGGAAATAAATCATTTAATCCATTTTGGAATAAGGGCTGTAACAAAAAAATGTGGAAAAAGTGAAGCGCTATGAATATATATTTAAAATAAAATACAGTATGTCAAATGATCAGATCTCTGTGTGGAGCACTGGCTGTTGTCAGACTCCTTTTGCAAACAAAAATCTCTCAGAATAATTACAATTAATAGCAAAATGTATTTGATAACATAGACATACTATTGAAAATTCATACTTTAATTCATAAGAGTCATACTTCTGTGGGTATTTTGGTTAAAGTAACCTAAAAGTAATACAAAAGTAGTGTAATGCATTTCTGAGATATTAATATTGTAATGTAACTAATTACAAAAAAGAAATGACAGTAACTTTGAATGTATATTGTATTACATTTTGGAAGTAACTTACCCAACTGTGTTTGTAACATTGCTAATGTTCGTTAGCACAAAGATTAGATATTAACAGGGACTTGGAGCAAATTGTTTATGCACAATGGGCTCTACGCACCGTTAGAATTTTAAAGCCAACGATAAACTTCCGGTGAAAGCTTAATGTGACTATTTTGAATTTCACAAGGTTGTTTTTACAGCATCAATGTTGTAATGTAGTTACAATACATTCAGTTAAATAGACTTAAGCATTCATTTAGTTGTTCAAGTTTAAAATTAGATGAAAGATGGTGTAACCACTAGCGCTGTCAGTAGCAACAGGCTAGCGCAGAAATTCCATTGAAAATACTGAGGTAAAGTCTAGACCGGATACGCGGCCGGCTGGATGTGTGCTATGCACATCAATATAGCAGCATTTTTTATGACACTGTATAACAATAGGCGACGCGGTGGCGCAGTAGGTAGTGCTGTGACCTCACAGCAAGAAGGTCGCTGGTTCGAGCCTCGGCTGTGTCAGTTAGCATTTCTGTGTGGAGTTTGCATGTTCTCCCCGTGTTGGCGTGGGTTTCCTCCAGGTGCTCCGGTTTCCCCCACATGTCCAAAGACATGCGGTACAGGTGAATTGGGTACGCTAACAATTGTCCGTAGTGTATGAGTGTGTATTAGTTTCCCAGGGATGGGTTGCTGCTAGAAGGGCATTTGCTGCGTAAAACATGTGCTGGATAAGTTGGCGCTTCATTCCGCTGTGGCGACCCCGGATTAATAAAGGGACTAACCCGAAAAGAAAATGAATGAATGAATGTATAACAATAATTAATATTTTTACAGTACTGTGATGGTTGGGTTTAGGGCTGGGATGGGGGTAGGCTTTAAAAAATACAATTTATTGGGTAATTTAATAAATAGCATAAATAATACTCAATACAACTACTGTTTTTACGTTACTGTGATGGTTGGGTTGGGGGTAGACGTTAATAAAATACAACAAATGTGAAGTTTAATAAATAATATAAACAATTCTCGTTAACTTCCGGCCGCAATTGTGTCTGATCTAGCAACAACCAAAATACTGGGGTAAAACAAACGGTTATATTTTAAAGACATGGCGGGGAGAAATGGACATTAATGCAGTGCTTCTTGTCCGATCTGAGACCCACTTCATATCATATATCTAACAGGCAGTGAAGATCGCTGATTTTTAAAGAAAACAGATCTTAAAGGTGACAATTTTGAAATGGAAACACAACTCATCAGGAGCATTTGGGCTGCCTGGCTAAAAATTTAAAGTCTGTGTGCATATAGCCCATTTAGCTAACACAGCAGATGTTGCATTAGAATTTGTGAATTTGGATAAATTGTTAAATAGGATAATCTGTAAAATATTTTAAATAATTATATACTTTTTTGTTATAGGTCTTTAATTTTTTAAGTTACTTAAATAAAAACAACTATTTGGAGATTTATATCATCTTGTCCCTTTTGAGAAATAGTTACTCTTTACTTTTTACTCATGAGTACATTTTTAATGAGTTATTTTTTACTTTTACTTGAGTAGATTTATAGACATGTAACTTTACTTTTACTTAAGTAAAAAAATTTGTAAGTAACAGTACTTTTACTTGAGTACAAGATTTTATTACTCTTTCCACCTCTGATAATATGATGGTGATCTTATTTAGACTAAGCATGGCTTCAGATTTTTTAGTATGAAGCAAAAAGAAGGGATGATGAGTCAGGGAGGTAAGACTTATTAAACCTAATTCTCTGCCATGTGTCGGGTCTAAGACATCAGATAATTCTATAAAACTTTTTTTTTGTATTCTATTAAATTGTCTATAGAATTTCATTGTAAAAAAAAATAATATTCATGCAAAAGATTTCTTAAATTATCTTAGATTCACTCCAGTTTTGTCTTTCGATTGTTTTCCAGTGACATTTATGATTAATTTCTGTTAATTATTTAGATAAATATATGTATAATAACAATAATACTGTTACTTATTTATATTTAGATATACTTTTTTATTGTTATATTATTTTTATTTTTTATATTTTTATATATATATATATATATATATATATATATATATATATATATATATATATATATATAATATATATATATATATATATATATATATTTTTTTTTTTTTTTTTTTTTTTTTTTTTTTAAATTAATTAATTTTTTTTTGGAAGGGGGAACTGTGCCCCAGTAGAGCTTTATGTCTAGCAACGCCCCTGGTGTGAACTATCCTTTTAAGACTTTAAGACCCATTTAATTTTGGGTTCAACAGAAAATATTATCTCATAGGGGTTTACAACTACTTGTGGGTGCATATACGTTTTCATTTTTGGGCAATCTATCTCTTTTTATGGCAACGTTTTTACCTCCCTTTTGGTGTCTTTTACACATCCACTGCATATTTTTTGACTCTATCAGCAGGTGTATGAACACACTCCGTGGTGTGTGTAACACTAGCCCGTAGAGTAACCTCACAGTGCCCTGCTGCTATCTGTGGAGATCCGGTGTCCTCCTCCCTCAGCCCGGGGCAACCTGATCGACTGTCCCCACAGGCCACACTGAAGCTCAGGTGTCCCGTACAGCTTAATGAGCTCTGATCCTGCTGTCCACCAGAGCTTACAGCACACATATACAGTATGGCCATCATATAAAGTGTAAATGTACACCTACATACACACTGCGGCTTTCCCTATGGAAACGCCAGAGCCTGATCTGTCCAAAAGCATGCATTATTGATTATGCTGCTGAAGTACATTCTTATTATGGAGGCAAAAAGATGAGGTTATTCAAATAGCAAATTTAGGAAGTGTTTGTGTCCTGCAGTGTGCTATACAATGTTATGCAATATTTTTGTTAGAAATAAAAAAGTACAGTTTTAAAGGAAATCATGAAAGATTCTTCAAGAAAGAATTCAATAATTATTTATAAAAAGTCACAAAAGGCATTTATAATGTTAGAAGAAGGTTTTAAATATATATATATGAAGAGTTCAGATGTGGGGCGTCATGGAGGCGCAGTGGGTAGCACAATTGCCTCACAGCAAGAAGGTCACTGTGTCAGTTGGCATTTCTGTGTGGAGTTTGCATGTTCTCCCCTGTTGGCGTGGGTTTCCTCCGGGTGCTCCGGTTTCCTCCACAGTCCAAAGACATGCGCTATAGGTGAATTGAATAAGCTAAATTGTTTGTAATGTATGTGTGTGAATGGAAGAGGATACAGGTGTTTCCCAGTGATGGGTTGCAGCTGGAAGATCATCCGCTGCATAAAGCATATGCTGGATAAGTTGACGGTTCATTTTGCTGTGGCGACCCCTGATTAATAAAGGGACTAAGCCGAAAAGAAAATGAATGAATGAATGAATTAATTAATTAATTAATGAATGAATGAACAAATGAATGAATGAATAAACAAATTAATGAGTTTAGATGCAAAAACTTCTAAACACCATGTAAATTTTTTCTAAAATCAGCATTTTTTTTCTCTGACTCTTGTGTGTAGGTTTAGTCATTTCACTATTATGGCGATGAATATGGAATTTCCATTGCCTATAAAGTGAAATATCTGAACATAAACATTGGCGGTTAAGGAAAATGCTTGTTTCAGATGTCAAATTTCAGTTGGCATTTAGAGTTTTTTGCATCTAAACTCTTCATATTAAATCAACTCTTTCCATTTGGACTTTTTATTCAAAAAATGTTGAAAAATCTAATCAGTTTTCAAAAAAATCTTTTAAGAAAAGTTTCTTGATCATCAAATCAGCATTTACAAAATGTACAATGTAATTCAGCTCTGTAATTCAAAGCTGAATTTCTTGTCACATCGTCTTTTGGAAATCATTCGTGAAATAGAACGTTTTTTTAAGTTTTTTTTTTTTTAAGATTTAAGTAATCGTATTGCACAATGTTTCTTATAACCAAGGCCTGAATGAAAGAAATCAGAATACAGTAAAACAGTCAAGACTTGACAAAACCGTGGTGTATATGATTATTAAGTACTGAATATTTTAGTTAGTATTAATTTCAAACGTAAACTATTTGTATATTAAAATGGCGAAAACCGGTAACTTACACATTTGAAATTACATAAAATGTAATTTAATCATTGTAAAAAATATTTCAATGTATATTAAAATGGGTAAAATATTATAAATTAAAATGAAACGCTATATTGGGTGGCACGGTGGCTCAGTGGTTAGCACTGTCCCCCACAGTCCCAAGACATGCAGCATAGATGAATTGGATGAACTAAATTATTGGTGGTGAATGTAAGTGTGAATGAAAGAGTGTATTGGTGTTTCATGGTACTGGGTTGTGGCTGGAAGGGCATCCACTGAGTGAAACATATGCTGGAATAGTTGGTGGTTCCTTCCACTGTGGCGACCCCTAATAAATAAGGGACTAAGCTGAAGGAAAATGGATGAATGGATGGAAGGCTATATCACAATATTTTCTATTAACTAAGACGGCAACATACTGTAAAAACAGTAAAGACAATCAAAATTCTTCCTTTTGTTCTGTCACATATCATTATTAATTTGTTTTGTTGATTGAGCCAAAGAAAATTAAATAACAATAATGTAAAACAAACAAACTAAAAATTATATATATATATTAAAATGACAAAAAAAAAAAAAAACAGTAACAGCCCGCACTGTATATATACATTTTAAAATCTTACTATTGAAAAAGACAGCTATGATGACTACCCATCCTGGAACTAGGTATGTTTGTCTGAGAATATATATATATATATATATATATATATATATATATATATATATATATATATATATATATATATATATATATATATATATATATATATATATATATATATATATATATATATATATATACAAAATTGATGGCTCATAAACAATACTCTAGTTCATTCTAAATGACTCCCATATTCATTCACATCAAAGACTCCAAAAACAATTCCCAGTCTCTACATTCACTATAATCTAAACCACACTGAAGTGTTGCCATTATATATCTCATGATGAAACATCACTCTGACTTTCTCCCAATTAAATATGTCATGCCATACACCTGTAACTCTATACCCCACAATTGTGTGGGCATACAGTAATAATCAAGAGTATGATGAATATTTAAGTCATCAGTGTTTGAATGAATGCTTACAGAGACATAAAGCTACTCTGCTGTTTCTAAAGCATGTATTCTCTGAAAATCCCCCTTGTGATTTAATCTGGCCTCCTCTCCTCCTTCTGTCATCATCACTCCACCTTTCACCCCTCTTAACCCACATCTGCCCGCTCTAATTCAGTTGTCACAGAGCAGACCGTTACCAGGCAGGATTACTAGACTTCCTGTAAGGAAAATGTGTGCGTAAAAGTATGAACGCATGTAAGTGAATGTCTGCATAAATATATGAATGAGCGGAGGAGATTGGGTGCTGTGGTAAAAAGTTAAGAGGATTAGTCTACTAGTCTTGTCTCTTTTCCAAGTTACATCAGTAGAAGTACGCTCAAAAAATGACATGTGCTGTTTGTTTAAACTACTTAATTAAATTGAGCTGAAACAACAATCAATCCACTTAAATTTGTAAAAACTAATAAGTTAACTTAATCCCTTCATGTTGTCCCAACATAAATCGATTGTGAGGAACCCAGCATTTTTACAGTACAGTACAATCTCATGATTCCCTCCATCGGCCCTTACCCATCATGGCCTCCAAATCATCCCCATCCACTGAATTGGCTTAATCACTCTCTCGACTCCACCTATAGCTGGCGTGTGGTGAGCGCACAGGCGCCGTTGTCCTGTGGCTGCTGTCTCATCATCCAAGTGGATACTGCACACTGGTGGTGGAGTGGAGAGACCCCCCTCTCATGATATGGCCATACACGATAAATGTGCCATACAAATACACATTACTTACTTACTTATTAAATGGTCAGCATATTCTGCATGTCTAACTAAAACTACCAATTTTATTTTGTTATTAATTTATTACATTATAGACTAGTTAATACTATTGTGTGTAGGAATAAAAAAATAGGCATCATAGGTCAAACACACACAACGTTGAAGAATAAAAAGGGATTGTTTGAAAAGACTATGCAAAATGCCCGTAGACTGCTATGCGGATTTGATTCTTTAGAGTTCGGTTGTCATGTGGAAAGAGTACTGAAAAAACTCAAGTAAAGCTACCATTACTTGCCAAAAAAAATGTAGTTCAAGTAGAGTAAAAGTATCTGATTTAATACAACTTAAGGTATGAGTAAAAAATTAGCCCATCTAGGAGTACGCTGTTAAAACCTTATAGCCTTCAAATTAAAAATGCAGCCTAATTAAGTGCCATTTTCTTTCAAAGCGATTGTTTACTCAAACATGAAAATTGGAAGTCAATGGTTACAGGTTTCCATCTTCTATTCAAAAACCTCCTCTTGTGTTTAAAAGTCAAACAGGCATGGAACAAGTGAAGGGGAAGTGAATGATAGGAGAATTTTTTAAATTTTTTGGGTGAACTATCTGTTCCTAAAATGTGAGGTTAATTTAATGTGAGAACACAACACATTAATATATGCACTTATAATAAGCTGACAGAATGCAAGTTGATAAGCTTATATGCCTGTAAACTCATGTAAACTAAAAATAAATAAATAAATAAATAAATAAATGGGGGCTAAAATCTAGCTATACAGTTCAAAGTGACATTTAAAGGCTTAACTAGGTTAATTAGGTTAACTAGGCAGGTTAGGGTAATTAGGCAAGTTATTGTATAACGATGGTTTGTTCTGTAGACTATCGAAAATATACAATAGCTTAAAGGGGCTAATAATTTTGACCTTTAAAAAATAAAAAATTGCTTTTAATCTAGCCAAAATAAAACAAAAGACTTTCTCCAGAAGAAAAAATATTATCAGACATACTGTGAAAGTTTCCTTGCTCTGTTAAACATCATTTGGGAAATATTTTTTTAAAAATAATAAAATCAATAGGGAGCTAATAAATCTGACTTCAACTGTATTTCAAATAAGTAACAAAAATAAACTGCCCCCAAAATAATGCTTCTTACACTCAAATAACATGAAATAATCGTATTTTAAAGTGACTTTACCAGCTTGCGATTGGCTCTGTTTTTTAGAAGAGGAGACCTATTCCACCATATTGTGTGCATTGCATTTTTCTGATTTTAGTCTTTGCCAAAACATGCAATCATAAAACTATATACCCTGTTTTTATAAAAAATAAACTACTTAAATCAAATTTATGACCTATACTACATGTTACTTATACTAATGTTTTGGATTGATTTTATCTGTTTCAAAAATGCTGTTCCACATGGACTGTAGTTGGTGATATAACAGTGGTAGTAATCGTTTCTAAAAAGATACTGTATCTGTTGTTTGCATTATTATAATTATTATAATAATAATTATTATTATTATTATCATAAATAATAATAATAATAATAATAATAATAATAATAATAATAAATTATTATTATTATATAAATAGAGCGACATGGTTTCTCAGTGGTTAGCACTGTAGCCTCACAGCAAGAAGGTCACTGGTTCAAGTCCAGGCTGGGTCAGTTGGCATTTCTGTGTTGAGTTTGCATGTTCTCCCCATGTTAGCATGAGTTTCCTCCGGGTGCTCCGGTTTCCCCCACAGTCCAAAGACATGCGGTATAGGTGATTTGAATAAACTAAATTGGCCATAGTGCATGTGTGTGAATGAGTGTGTATGGATGTTTCCTAGTACTCGGTTGCAGCTGGAAGGACATCTGCTGTGTAAAACATGTGCTGGATAAGTTGGCGGTTCATTCTGCTGTGCCAACAAATGAATGAATGAATAATATAAATATAGTAATATAACCAGCAGTGGGCAACCCAGTGGCGCAGTAGGTAGTGCTGTTGCCTCACAGCAAGAACGTCGCTGGGTCGCAGGTTCGAACCTCGGCTGGGCTGGGTCAGTTGGCGTTTCTGTGTGGAGTTTGCATGTTCTCCCTGGGTTCGCGTGGGTTTCCTCCGGGTGCTCCGGTTTCCCCCACAGTCCAAAGACATGCAGTACAGGTGAATTGGGTAAGCTAAATTGTCCATAGTGTATGAGTGTGAATGTGTGTGTGGAAGTTCCCAGAGATGGGTTGCGGCTGGAAGGGCATCCGCTGCGTAAAATCGTGCTGGATAAGTTGGCGGTTCATTCCGCTGTGGCGACCCCGCAAGGGACTAAGCCGACAAGAAAATGAATGAATGAATAACCAGCAGTCCAGTAAAATAAGTATGTATTTCAGTGCTAAGTTTGACCAGTGTTCCAGAGGTATTTAGTATTTTGCATTTAGTTTCCATTTCTTTTTTTTTTTTATTGTTTGCTTTTGCGGTGTGTTTATTTGAATGCGTGTGTTTTTGCAGGTCTGATTCTGCTGTTTTATCTGGCATTCTACATATTCCTGGCTGGATTGTTTTCTCTCACCATGTACGTATTGCTGCAGACCCTTGATGACCACAGACCAACATACCAGGATAGACTTTCAACTCCAGGTAACACACACACACACACACACGCCTCTGTGTCTGCATGTATGTACAGTAATATGTGTTCCACATGATCAGTATGTTAATAATAACCACAATAATCTGTTTCCGGACACCTTTTGCCATGTATTAATTGCAATGAACTGACTGTTCCCTATTTGGCCCGTTCATTAATCTCTTTGATTTTCAATTATATAAGAAATGCAAGCAAGCCGAAACTCACAGCCGCTGCCTTTTTCTTCTCCTCCTCTTTATTGTTTATTTGATGTTTTGTAGGGATGATGATCAGACCTAAAGGAGAGCAGCTGGAAATCGCTTATACCACTGAGTACACAGAGACCTGGGAAAGATACGTGCAGGCCCTCAATAATTTCCTATCACGTGAGTTTTTTGAACAGCCCTAATGCTGCATGTAGTACACAGTAAATATAGACATTATGCATTTGATTAAAGCTACGGTATCTAACTTCTGGAAATCTAGCAGTTAATAAATGAAGAGTTTACATGCAAAAACCTCTAAATACCGTCTGATATTTTCCTCTAAAATGAGTATTTTTATCAGGCTCCTGTGTTTATGTTCTGTAATATCACTTTTATGGCAAAGAATAAGTCATTTTCCTGGTCTTTAAAGTTAAATATCTCAACATAAACAAAGGAGGCTGAAAAAAATTTTCATTTTTGATGGAAATTTCAGACGGCACATAGAGGTTTTTGCATCTGAACTCTTCAAATGTAAGTATGCTTCTTGCTAATTCTGTTATATGAAGGGTCAAGCATGAATGAGCTTCTTGGATCCAACAGATCTATAAACACTCTGAATATAGACACTTAATATAGGCTCACCTTAAACTTAAACACATAAAAGCTTTGGAAGATGGATTGAAGATGTACTCATGTTTGTCGATTTGAAATGATTGTGTAGCAGAAGTTTGCACAAAGTGATGTCCCGTTGTTTCTTTTGTGCAGCCTACAATGACACAGTCCAGAAACAGAAGAACTATGAGTGTAAACCAAATCAGTTTTTCATCCAGGAGGACAGCGGTGGTTTGAAGAACTTCCCCAAACGTTCCTGCCAGTTCAATCGCTCCGTACTGGACCAATGCTCCGGGATCTTGGATCGCTACTATGGTTATGATGAAGGCAAACCCTGCATCATCATCAAGCTCAACCGTGTAAGATGAGAAACGCAATAGAGACAAATGTTTAAGTCAGAAACATTTTCATAAATATGCGAAAAGTTAAAAGGGTAAGGTATATTTATAGTTTTTGGTCAAAGGGCTTGTGTGTAGAGCTGGAGGGCTAAAAGTCCACAGAATTCAATTTTCATAATTCAATTCAATTCAATTGTCATAGAAACTGGTGAAGTTTCGATTTGTTTCAAGCCACTGATATTTATATCACTTCTCAAATCTACTGAAACAAAGAGATGTGAACAGACAGAAGGTTTTGGCTACTTGTGATCCATCTAGAGCACCAGTATTTCAATCACTAGAAACCTGGACAATCAAAAGCACTCAAAAATGACTTAGCGTTGCTTAATGTATTAAGACATTATGATGTTAAAATATTAAATTCAATACACACCTTATGGATTATGCATGATGGCAAACAGATAAACCCACAATATCAATGATTTATCAATGTTATAGTCCATGTGAACGGAAGTTGCTGGATACTTTTATTTCAGTATGGTGACGTGTTTTTTACTGAAATGGAATATTCAGTAGGGGCCGGGGTTATACTTACAGCAAACTTATGGTTAGAGGACCTCTGACGCTTAGACTGCAGCTCTGCACAAGACACTTGGCCATAGGAGAAATGGTCATGCCAACTAAGCCTGGTTTCTCTCGAGGTTTTTTAATTCTTCACTTTCACAAATTGATGAAGTTTTTTCCTCTCCGCTGTCGCCACTGGCTTGCATGATTCGGGATCTGTCGAGCTGCGCATCGATGGATTTGCTCTTCAGTGTTTGGACTCTCAGTAGTGATTATTAACCCACACTGAACTGAGCTAAACTGAACTGAACTTAATCTCTGAAAACTGGACTGACACTGTTTCAATTCACTATAATCTTCTATGTGAAGCTGCTTTGACACAATCTACTGTACATTGTAAAAGCGCTATACAAATAAAGGTGAATTGAATTTAATTGAATTGAGGGTTATGGCTAAGCATATTTCACCCAAGCTGTTCTAACCCGCTGGTCCTACATCACCCAACCTGCTCCGAGTTGGGATCTAATTGGTGACTCTTCACAGCCAGTCATACCTGCCAACAGTCCCGTTTTTCCCGGGAGTCTCTCGTATTTCAGACTCATCTCCTGTTTTGTTCTGTCTCCCGGAAAACTGTGACTTTCAGAGACAAATGTTGGCAAGTATGCAGCCAGTCGGTTGCTTTAACAAAGTGACTAAAGATCATTAGGGCAATAAAGGACGGCCATTACACAGTGCAAGCAAAGGATAGATTTTGATTAAAGAAATAAAAAATAAATGTATTATTATTATTATTTTAACCATATTAATTTTTCACCATAAGACTAAAAATGTGCTCTAGCAAACTAAACGTAAATTTTGATTGCCTGCAGAATATAAACAATTTCTTTATGATGATTTTCTGTTAAATGTTTAAAATGCAAAAAAAATAAAATAAAATCTGCATTCATTCATTCATTTATTCTGGGTGAATCTGTTTGCCTGTATAACGTTTACGTTATCAGTGAGGGAGTCATGTATTAAATGCTGAAATTTATCCAAGAACTTCAGTCAGTCACAATATTAATAAATTGTACCAAAAACATAAAATGTTTTAATATTCATATAAATATGTCTTCGTATTGACCTTATTCTTCAATGCGGAAGTGCGCTCGTTTTTGCGATTGTTTATTAGAACTTCCGATTCAGTTGCCTATGGGAGAAATTACTAGGAATTATAAACGACAGAAAACGGTTGAACTACTTGCTCTACAAACAAGTGTTTGCGTGATTATACAGACAAAATAGAATAATATAATAAGAAAATATCAGTTTGCAACATTAAGCAGCAGAACGTGCTGTTTTTAACGTCTAAAAATGAATAGAACTGAATGAGACCGAAAGTCTCGAGCCAAAAAGATTCAAATGGCTGCGCCCGTACGAGGAGAATAAGATGGATAAACAGTACAAATGATAAATAAAATGAACTTGTTACATGGAAGGGCTGCATAATATGACAGTTTCTGTCAATTAGTGCTCTTAATATTTAAATAATGATTAATAATTTCAGTTAACATGATAAATATTTGGAAAAACATTTGGAAAACTGCACATCATATTGTAGTTACACGTGAAAAACACACGTTGGTTGATGATCTAGCATACATTATGCAAAATATCCCATTATAATCACAGAAGATTTTAATACATTTTTTATATTTATCTTTTGATTGTTGATGATGAAAGCATCTGCAAATTGTGGTGCATGAAAAAAACTCCAGAGCTTTTGGTGATAATCTTCTCGTTTCTCATTGGCCGCTGCGTTGATAAGCTCAACAGAAACATATGTGATGGCTTGTAGGGCTCAGTCATGCAAAGGAAAAAGATGAAGTGCAAAAATAAATCTGATGCATATACTGATCTAAATGTAATGGCTCTTCATTTATGATGGTATTTTTTTTTAAATATACAGTTGAAGTCAGAATTATTAGCCCCCCCTTTGATTTTTTTTTTCTTTTTTAAATATTTCCCAAATTATGTTTAACAGAGCAAGAAAATGTTCACAGTATGTCTCATAATATTTTTTCCTCTGGAGAAAGTCTTATTTGTTTTATTTCAGCTAGAATAAAAGCAGTTTTACATTTTTTTAAACCATTTTAGGGACAATATTATTAGCCAATTTAAGCTATATTTTTTTCCGATAGTCTACAGAACAAACCATCATTATACAATAACTTTCCTAATTACCCTAACCTGCCTAGTTAACCTAATTAACCTAGTTAAGCCTTTAAATGTCACTTTAAGCTGTATAGAAGTGTCTTGAAAAATATCTAGTCAAATATTATTTACTGTCATCATGGCAAAGATAAAATAAATCAGTTATTAGAAATGAGTTATTAAAACTATTATGATTAGAAATGTGCTAAAAATATTTTCTCTCCGTTAAACAGAAATTGAGGGAAAAAATAAACAGGGGGGCTAATAATTCAGGAAGGGCTAATAATTCTGACTTCAACCGTATGAGCTGTTTTTGTAGCATTTGTTTCCACAATCACCTGTTAATCTCCAACTGTGGTTCATATAACGGTGTGACATCACATGAAAACTGAATAATGGACAACATTCTAATGACAGGTTAACCTATTAGTTCACCCAAAAAAATGACAATTCTGTTATAATTACTCATCCTCATGTCATTTCGATCCCCTGAGACTATTGTTTATCTTGAGAACATAAACTTTTAAATTTGAGATGAAATCCGAGAGCTCTCTCGTCCACCATTGACTGCAAATGTCCCAACACATTCAAAGTTCATAAAAGAAACCAAAAACACAGTCAAAACATTCTGTGTCATTTCAAAGCATTATTAAATATTTGATCTGAAATCACAGAACCAGAGACCGCTTTATGATAAATAATTCATCAGAGATGTTTTAGCTTTCTATTAAGACCCAATTTGGCCTTTTTATCTCTCTCCATTTATTGTCTGCGTGTCTCACTCTCTTATTTCAATCTCAAATCTTTCAATCTCACTCTTTTTTTTCTTTTTCTTTTTGCAGGTGATCGGTCTGTTGCCTGCTAAGGACGGTCAGCCTCCCTATGTCACGTGTGGTGCGAAGGTAAGAGCGCTCGGTTTCAGTCATCTACCGCTCTCTCGTTCTTCTTATCCTTCAGTCTTTCAGAAAGGGATTGATTTCAGGTTAAAGTTGCATGAGCCATTCAACAAGGCTGCTGGATTCAATTAGCCGGTAATCAGAACTGCAGCCGGCTTCGCAGAAAAGCTTCCACGACAAGCTATGAGCTGCGGATTCACATGCAAACAAATGAAATTAAGTTGTGACAACATTTTAATAAGTCAAATAACATCAGTCAATTGACAAGTGTTGTTTTTGATACTTTTACCACCAAAAGAAAATCAAATTTTTGTGAATTAATTTAAATGTGGTTTGTTTCTAGCCCACTATAATGCTTAGTATTATCAGGTTACAAACTTTCATCTTTATTACATTAATTGTTCTTCATTTCAACTCAAATTGAGCTTTATTGTAATTCCGCTACATGCTTGGACATACAAGGAAATGAAATGTCATGTTTTGCAGGACCACGGTGCTACAAAAATAAATATAATCATAAACATGAACACAACACTGGACAGCTATTTTAAACCTATGCATAACTAACATACTGGAGCGTTAATCTAACTATACTAACTGCTAACTATGCAACTAGTACCTTAGTAAACTAACAAGTAATTACTTATAACCTAATTCAGACTATACAGTAGTTTACCGGAGCGTTCTCAGTAGTGTATTCCCCTGAACATGAAATAGGTTTATGTGTGTTTTGGCTGGATATCAAGCAGTGGTTTAAAGCATTAATGCCATTTAGCCTCATGCAGAAAAGTTTCTCAATCCAGTTCTCTGATCGATCGCAGTTTACTCTTCCATGCTTTTATCTTCCTCAGAGCATATCATGCCCTGACCCACCATTTCCCCATCTGTATTCTTCCTTTTATTTTGTTGTTGTCATATCATTGTTGTTTTCAGTGTTTTGTTATTTCAGTGTTTGTTCAAAATGTATTGTTTTACACCATTGCTCATCATCTCCATTCATGTTTCATTTGTTTTGTTTTGTGTGTCTCATCTGTTCTCCCCTCCATTCTTGTCAGAAATACAAAGTTGGGAAAGATGAGTGGGTAAGAATAATATAGATAGAATCAAGAATAATCATTTTTTAAATGCAAAACATTCGCAATATATGCAACAGCTTTGATATTCTGTAGTGTGAAGCAAACTGCATTTTATCAAGCTGATTTGTGCCCCTTGACCCCAAAACCAGTGATAAGTGTCCATTTGTGAGAGATAATCTTTTATTGATGTATGGCAGGCATTCTCAATCTCGGTCCTGGAGGTCCAGTGTTCTGCAGATTTTAGCTCCAACTTGCCTCAACACACCTGCAAGGATGTTTCTAAAAACCCTACACTGTAAAAAAGTGATTAGTCACTTAAAGCGAGTAAGCCAATTGCCTTAAAAGCAACAAGTTTTAAAAAAATTATGTAATGTATAATGTATAATAATGTATAATGTTTTTAAAAACAAAAACTTTACAAAAATAATGTAAGTAAACGCACTGTCATTTTTAAAAAATAAAAGTAATCTAATCACTTTTTCCAATACACCTTTATTATATTTGATTTTTTCCCCCAGCTTTTCTGTATAGCAAAATGACATACAGTAAAAATTTATCTGGTCTTCCAGACTTTAGTGTTTTC
The DNA here is from genome assembly GCA_903798195.1 of Danio kyathit. Lineage (NCBI taxonomy): Eukaryota > Metazoa > Chordata > Actinopteri > Cypriniformes > Danionidae > Danio > Danio kyathit. The sequence goes on along the minus strand of LR812523.1, from coordinate 45,027,607 downwards.
TAAATTCAACACAGACTATAATAATAGATTTTATAGACTTAATGAAGAACCAAATATGTAATATTGTGATAATTACAGTAATTATTTGAAAACAGACGTGACACTGTAAAAAGGGATTAGTTGACTTAAGTACAATTAGCATAATTATAAAAATTAAGTCAAGTTAACAGTTCCAAGTTTCAATGGGTTTATTTTATTTTTGCAAAAGTCAACTTGTTGCTTTTAAGGCAATTGGTTTACTCGCTTTAATTAACTAATCACTTTTTACAGTGTAGTAAGAGCTTGATTAGCTAGCCCAGGTGTGTCTGATTGAGGTTGAAGCTAAAATCGGCAAGACACCGGACCTCCAGGACCAAAATTGAGAACCCCTGATGTACGATTTGTTAGAATAGGACAATATTTGACAGAGATAAAACTATTTGAATATCTGGAATCTGAGGGTTCAAAAATCTCTAAATACTGAGAAAATCACCTATTAAATTGTCTTATGAAGTACTTCGCAATGCACATAATAGACAGAGGTTTGATATACACCATGGGTGACCAACCCTGTTCCTGGAGGTCGACCTTCCTGCAGATTTCAGCTCTAACCCTGATCAAACACACCTGAACCAATTAATTAGAACCTGAGGAGCACTTGATAATTACAGACAGGTGTGTTTGATTTGGGCTGCAACTGAACTCTGCAGGAAGGTCGACCTCCAGGAATAGGGTTGAGCACCCCTGATATACACTATAAAAATGCTGGGATCCACATGATCGATTTGTGTTGGGACAACATGAAGGAATTAAGTTAACTTGTAAGTTTATGCAAATTTAAGTGAGCTGAACATAAAACAATTAAGTTGTTCCCTCATAAACCTCAAGAGTTGTGTTGTTTCAGCTTATTTTAAATAAGTAATTTGAACAAAGAGCAAAAGTTTTTTTAGTCTATGTACAGTAGGAAAATTACAAAATATCTTCATGAAACACGATGTTGACTTAATATTCCAATGATTTTGTCATAAAATAAAAATCTGTCATTTTGATTCCTGCAACGTACATGTGCAGCTTAAAACTGGTTTTGTGGTCCAGGGTCACATCTTCATGATACAATTAAAAACTGCACATTTTAGCAGCAGAACATAAAATGATTATTCACACAGATGGATCATATGCTAAATTATTTCAGCATAAGATCAACTCAAGGGACGATTACTGTAGTGTTTCTGAATATTTATTTAATATTTGTAGTAATAGCAGTTTTGATATTGGAACAGGCTGATGTTGATCAGATCAAACGCTGCGGTGAACTAACAATGTTTCTCTGTCTGTAGACTGATGATTCAGATAAACTTGGTGAACTGGTATACTATCCCCCTAATGGCACCTTCAACCTCATGTACTATCCATACTATGGCAAGAAAGCGCAGGTACTGTACAACACACACATCTACAATGCACACTTAACAAAACAAAAAAAAACATTGACAATTTTTACTTTTTATTCAAAGTGATATGAATAAATTGAATAACAGATTCATCCCAATTTTAAAATCTAAATTTAATGTTACGCTCTAAAACAATGCTGGGTTATGTCAACCCAAAATTGGATAAAATATGGACAAACACAAACTCAGAAAATTAGGCTATGAAGTTAATTAGAAAATGTAACTCAGTGGTTGGGTTTGTCCACATTTCAGGTAATTTCGGGTTGGAATAACTCAGCATTTACTGTTGAAAGAATAATGTTATCATTTTTTTTTCTATGACCAGTCTCACTCAAAATTTCACACCGCAATGCAGAATATACATATTAATAATGTAAAAACAAAAATGTCCAAATCAATGGACATTTTAAATAAAACAAAACATGAATACTGAATGAAAATACTCTATACGCATTGTATTTTTTTGCTCATGGTAAAAAAGTATTGCCTTACTTATTGGGTCATTCCTATAAAATCATTACATACTGCAAAAGAAAGCAAGAAGTTTCTTAAATATTTTATTGTTTCAATTGTTAAAAGTGCTGATTATTATGAACCTGCAAACAAATATTTCATTAACGTATATGCTTTAAGTTTTGGATTTATATACACTTGGGTTGTATTTAGTCCTATACCTTTAATTGAAAAATAAATTCAGCAGTTGGTTTTGTCCATATATTACCCAATTTTGGGTTGTAAATTGCATATAGTGCAGACAATGTACAAAGTTTTGAATCAAATGCAAATAGTATTCAGACACTGTTCAAAATAAACAAAACTCAGTATAATTTAAGAGGACTGTGTATGTTTAAAAAAGGTGTCTGTCAAATGGGATAAATCTATGAAATATATGTGATAAGGAATTAAAATTATGTAACTCACTTTACAAATTCAAAAAAATATATAGGATAAATAGTTACATTAATTAGTATTAAATAACTGTCAATGTAGTCATTATATTGCAACATTTGCTGCATTTAGTATTTCTGTAATCATGTATGATTGGAATTTTGTCAATACATTTTGACACACGTTTTATGTACTTTTGTTTATTCTGTGTTATCAAATTGATCAGAAAGTGATGTTAATTACACATTGAGAGTAGGACTACACCTTTTTTTTTGGAAACTATGGTTATATTTTTCACTTGTAAAATTATGATAGTAAGAACCAAATAACAAATAATTTAATAGAATTTTTAAAAATGTTGTGCTGTTTATAAATTTGTATTTAGATGACACATTGACATTCCATTCAAATAACTATTTATAGTAGCTTCATTGACACTGATTACAATATACTGTATGAGTGCCCTCATACTGTATATACAGCACAGAGTGCCCTAAACTCAAAAAAAAAAAAAAATAGTTTAAGCTTCTTAATTAGAATGAGCTGAAACAACACAATTCTCAATATTTTTTGGGGACAACTTCAAAACCAATTAAGTTAACTTAAATGATTTGTGTTGGGACAACATGAATGAATTGTGTGAAACCCTGCATTTTTTACAGTGTATAAAGTAATAATAAAACACCCTATAATGACTGTTCTCACACAGTTTCCCTCTGGCATGTTCTTCTTCTGCCGCAGGTGAACTACTCTCAGCCTCTAGTGGCCGTTAAGTTCCTCAACATCACCAGGAATGAGAACGTCAATGTGGAGTGCAAAATCAACTCCAACAACATTCCCGAAGGCAGTGAACGAGACAAGTTTGCCGGACGAGTTTCCTTCACACTGAGGATCAACTCCAGAGATTGAACAGACGAGAGTGTGTTTTTTTTTTTTTTGCACGCACACACAAATATGCACACACACCGGTCCTCCCCATCTAATAATGTGTGGAAGGAACAGCTAGAAGTCCGACAGAACAAAGAATAATACAACTCTTTTAGACTTTGAGACTAGTAAGGTTGCAATTAGTAAGCAGGATTTTTTTTTTTTTGTGCGTATTAAATCAGTGTGTGTGTGCGTGTGAGTTGAAAGTACAGTATTTATTTTTTGAACCAAAATTTGATTTGCATGCTCAGCTAACAGAGCTGTTGATTAAAAAAATTATATATTATTTTGTTCAAGCAACCTTACCTAGTACCCTTTAAAAAATATGTTTTTCTTCACTCAGTATCTCTGTTCATTTTGTTCAATTATTAATTTCCGAGCAGGCGTCAATGAGGTAATGTGCTTGGCTGGCATGATCTCGTGTGTGTTTGGAGAATCTCTTGAGTTCTGGGATCGTTTGGCACTTGTGTATCAGTGTGATTTGGAGGATAGTTTAGTTTGACCCGACATAAAGATAACACTGCGCATGTCAGCTCTAGCACACACCAAAACAGCAAAACTTGACACATTCACAAACATTTCTGCATTCCTAACAGTTTGGCTCAGACTCTGAAGTGTGTCACGTTTCATTTCTCATGAGGCGTTTTTTGTTTAAGTTTGTTTATATGTATAAATAGGTATTTTGCAGTATTTTCCTTTCTTTGGTTTCTCCTTTTTCTTTCTTTTATTTGCATGTGTAACCCAGTTTGTCTCACATGGTGATGGGATGTAAGGTTTTGTATTGATTTGCACCAACAGAAAGGATTACAGCAGGTCTGGGTTCAGTTTGAAATCTGAATAATACAGTAGGTAGAAGAAGTGTGGCGTGAGTGTGTGTGTGCGCGCGCGTGTGTGTGTGTGTGTGTGTGTGTGTGTGTGTGTGTGTGTGTGTGTGTGTGTGTGTGTGTGTGTGTGTGTGTGTGTGTGTGTGTGTGTGTGTGTGTGTGTGCGTGAGAGAGCGATTATTTGTGGATTCCTGCATGTGCATGTGTGATTTCTTTGATTTCATCTCTTTTGTGTTAAACTTTGTGCACAATTTACTTTCTGAGTATTTTTGACTTTTGTTGTAAGTGACTTTGAGCATAGAGACAGATCAGATAGAGAGACTCTAGAAGCAGGGACAGCAGATTTATGTTTCGAAGTGAATCCATCCCTGCATGGGTCAATAAAACAAAAAAACATGGTCACCAACCTCATTTCTCATTAATATTTTATTACACATCTCATTTCTCTCTCTTTTTTTGTTGTTGTTGTGTTTTCAACACCATTACACACACCCCATGCTTCATGCAGAGAAGTGTCTTGTGTTTTCTGTCATACCGAGAACTGCTTCACACTGCTTGTGTGTGTCATGACAAGCGTCTGAGTGTGTATACTTCCTCTAATGCGCTAATCCTTTAATCTCAGTGGATAATCCTAAATAGGTATGGTGCTGCACACCAACATTTCCACAAAAGCATCTATCTATCAATCTATCTATCTATCTATCTATCTATCTATCTATCTATCTATCTATCTATCTATCTATCTGTCTATCTGTCTGTCTGTCTGTCTGTCTGTCTGTCTGTCTGTCTGTCTGTCTGTCATTAAAAACACAATAGAAATCCTTGTAGAATTTATAATAGTTTGTTTTGGTTCTAATGGGAACTGTTATGGTCCATATGGGTTCCTACTTTAAATGTGTTGCCTTTTATTAGTGGCATGATAAAATCCACTTATCTCTAATGGAATATGTCCAAAAATTAGCAATTGGTTTTATTACTGGAGTTTTGGCCGTGTTGATTACACTGAAAAAAATATATTTTCTTAAGAGGTTTTGTCTTATAGTCCCCCCCCCCCCCCCCCCCCCCCCCCCTTAAAACAAGCTAAATAATATGCCAGTGGGATAAGGAATATGATTTTCTAGATATTTTGCCTAGAAATAAGGCAAATCTCTAAGTAAACTTTTTTTTTTTTTTTTTTTTTTTTGCAGTGTACCAGATTTATTTTATTATTACTATTTCAATATTTGGTTATGGGAAAATCATAGTTAATTTATAATTGACCACGTTTCACTACAAAACAAAAATCTTTTTTTTTATTTATATTAAAACCATGGTTAATTTTCATAAGGGCCATAACAAAATCATTATAAGTTCTGTAATTGTTTCTATTATCTATAATTAACAGATCATAGAAGCTAGCAAAACCATTTGTCACGTTTTATCACTTGCTAGCTGACAGTGACAAGATATGTCAACTCAAGATATGTCAACTTTTAACTGTCAACTCTTGAAAACGTTACTAAAGAATAATCAGTTTTGTGACTAAAACTCATCAAATGTGTTTACTTGTTAGTTAGGGCCTATAGCCTATTGTCAACTCATTTAAACATTTGCTCACTTGTTAGCTGGCTAACTATATAAAGATAACTTGTCAACTCTACTGAAGAACATTCCAGATTTGTTCACTTGTTAGCCAGTTATCAATACATAAACTGTCAACTCCTTTATATTCAGTTGAGTGACACGTTTGTTCACTTTCACATGTGCGTCTCTGTTTTGACCTCCGGTGTTTGTTATTGCATATTTTATGCGCGCGCACGGTGAGGCTGTTATCTGACCCGGGAGAGAAAGCTTCAAATGAACAAAATTAAATATTCATTTCCCTCAGGACTAAGATCGCGTATCATGGCTTCCCCTGTACAATAGTTCACTCTGGAGAAAATAAACACCATACTAGCCATGGTTCTTTAAGAAACCGATTCATTTTTTGCAATACGCACAAAAAGGCAGCGAGAAAACCATTATGAAGTGCAGATTTTGCTGCATGCAGGCTTTGATATCAAATTTTGTAAACTGCGCCCCTAGTGGAAAAGTTGTGCTGTGCCTCTCTCACACCATCATCTGTTCATACAGGAGAATTACACATTTAAAGTAATGTAAAATATTCTTCTGAAAAGCAATATATTTATATTTTGTGTCAGTTTCGTGTATAAAAAGATGAGAATGGCTTATGATGAAGAATATTGATGGCCTATTATTATATATATATATTTGAATATATCTATAGACTGGAATGACTATATGTTTTAAAATGCCATACAGAAAAAATACTATATTTTCAAATAACCAATGTTTTTATTTTGTTGACCATTTGTGAAAAAAAGCATGTAACAGCTGGGAATGTATGACGGATATTAAGCTTTGCAGTGCTTATGTTAAACGTAAGGAGGTCATAAGACTTAATCAGCCCAAGAATGTAATAATTCATGTTCACTTTAATAGTCTGGATCTCACTGTAGCCTTTTTGAATACCAAAATGTATGCAACTTTTATGTTTCATGAACATACAGATGTAACATTAGCAATACGCATCGTAGCAATCTGTGAGGAGAAATGCAGTTCATTCGGTACGGCTCACACAGCGCTGATGAAAGCCTGAAATTATATTGACTAGTTAATTACATAAACACCTTATACTGTATATGTTCACAAGCTTACTTTAATGTATTGAAATAACAAACTTAATAAAATGAATAAAAAATGCAGTGTCTCCTTTTTATTATGTGCATAATAATTCCAGAACTTTATCAAATATTACCTGTTTGCTTGTGAATTATGAGAATCTATTATTTTAAACTATATCTTAAACATACACACAAACCCAAACAGACCATTGGGAAAGATTTTGTGGAACTAAAATTATCAACAACAATTATCTTATTAACAGTTATTATCACTTTCTATTTGAGAATGTGAATGGACACAATAATTTCGCTCTAATAAATGATCAGCAACAGCAGCCATTGCACTGAATAACAAATACAGGGAAACAATTTCCACTCAGAGATAGTTTTATAAACAATTTGAAACAAAGGCACTGTAAATATGACACTTTCAAAAATAAAGTTACAAAATCTGTCACTGGGTCAGTAGCATATCTTAAAGGTACCTATTAATACCTCAAAAGTACAAATGTGTACCTCACAGTACCTTAAATGTACAAAAGTGAACCTTAAATGCACAAAATATACCCTAAATGTACTAATGTCCACCTGTGCAGTACAAAAGTGTACATTTTTGCAAAGGTGACAGATTTTGTACCTTTATTTCTGAGAGTGTATGAGTGACACAGTTGAAATCAGAATTATTAAACCCTCTTTGAAATTTGTTTTCTTTTTTAAATATTTCCCAAATGATGTTTAACAGAGCAAGGAAATGTTCACAGTATGTCTGATAATATTTTTTGGATTAAACTTAATTTAATTGCTTTTCAGTGTGAAAAATAACATTTAAACATGACAATTTATTTTCTTGTGAAATACATTATAATAATAGTGGTATTGTTTACAACTTCACAAAAATATTATTGTCACTATTTTAAGTTTAAAGGAAAGAATCTCAGTCGCTTTCATTGCAATGAGTACAGAATGTTTATATTTGCATGAACTTTGGTTTCCTGTTATATGCACATTTCACATCTGACATACTGTGGGGATAAATGTCTAACTTTATGTCATACTGTATGTCAACCTTTATTTTAGGCTTGTCATTTCAACTGTATATTGCTACTCTCACTGAAATGATTTGAAGTGTTTCTTTTGTCCTAATTTTTAAGTCACTTTGTATAAAAATGTCTGCTAAATTAAGAAATGTAAATGTTTGTCATTCAAATTATTATGTAAAATATATTTCTCCTTAATAGCTCTCGTTAAGTGCTTCATATGCACTGTAAAAAATGTTAGGTTCCACTATCGTTTTGTGTTGGGACAACATGAAGGAATTAAGTTAACTTTTTTTGTACAAAATTGAATGTGGATTGAACATAAAACAATTAAGTTGTTCCAAATCAAACCTCAAGAATTGTGTTGTTTCAGCCTATTTTAAATAAGAACAATAATATAATAATAATAATAATAATAATATAATATAATAATAACAAACAACAAACATAACTTTTGTTGAGTGCAGACTCAGATGCACTGTAAAAATGCAGGGTTCCACACAATTCATTCATGTCATCCCAACACAAATTGATTAAGTTAACTTAACACTTTTAACAAATTTATGTGGATTGAACATAAAAAAATTTACTTGTCCCCCCGAAATCTCAAGAATTGTGTTGGTTCAGCTCATTTTAAATAAATAGTTTGAACAAGCAAAAAAATATATGTTTTGAGTTTGTGAGTAACTTGAGTGGTTTCTGTAAATAGACCACCCCAAAAATAAAAATAAAATGAAGTAATAGATGCATTGCAATCCAGTTTGTCATGTCATCATGCCAGAATAGTTGGACATGCATGAGAAAGTTAAATATTGGCAGAACAATCATTAGATATCAGCTAAGAGTTATAAAACTGTATGCTATAGACAAGCATATGCATTGTAAAACGTTCATGCTAAAACTTAGTCTTACATAACAAGTCTGCAAGCTTTGCTGAGCCTGCACTGCCATGTCTTTCACTGATCGGGACTATTATGAAACAAACCTACTGAATATTCTAATTCTCTTCACAGGAATCAATCCAAGACTTTCCAAGAAGTATCAACTAAGGTTTTTCTGTGATGCCAGTTCATCCAAAAATAAAATTCTGTTATTGATTAATTTATCCTTATCTTGTACCAAAAAAATAAAGATATTTTAGATGAAATCCGAGAGTTCTCTCATCCTCAACTAAAGGGAAAGGTGGCTTTAGTGATTCAACTGTAAACATACAAAGCTCCCCGAACATTTTGTGTGCCAAAAACTGTAAAAACAACTTTGATCAGGGTGCGCATTTACTAATATGGCACTTGCATGTTGCGCTGCTGACCCTAATGGCTACACGTCACACTTTTTGTATAAAACGCACACCCTGACCTGACGCAGAAGAGAAGATACAGGTGAACAGAGTCATATTGACGTATTTATTGCTTGATTACAGTTTAACCAAGCCACATGGAAGGTTTGGAGAATGTTTTCATTTCTGGACTTTGAAAATCTCAGGACCATTGCTGTCTATGGAGAACGAGAGGACTCTTGGATTTCATCAACGAAGGTCTCAGGGGATTGGAACGATATGAGGGTGAGTAATGAATAACAGAATTGTAATTTTTGGGTGAACTAATTCTTTAAGAAGTAAGACCTTTTAGTAAGAAGTTCTTAATGGAACTATTTTATTGAAATGTGAAGAGCATTTCAATAATTTTAAGAATGTTTTTTTAACTATAAAGAACATTTTGTGGAATAAAAAGGTTCCAGGGATGTTAAAGGTTCTTCATGGAACCATCGGTGACAATAAAACCTTTAATTTGCATATAAAGAATAAAAAAGTCCAATAATTCCAGTTGTGATTAATTTGGTGGATACTAATTCTTGACCTTTCTTCAAGTATATCAATAAGATGGACAACATAAGCCAAAGTTCTAATCTTGTATTTAATATGGCATATCTTTAAGCTGGTCTTGGTCTTATTTCTCAGTTCATGCTCAGGGCAGATCCAGCATGCCGTGTTCCTGTAGAGCTACTTCATTTCTCTTATACACTTTTTCTATTGCTTTCACAACCCTGTTCAACACCACAGACGCCTCTGCCTGTGTTTTCACACAAACCAACTTGTAGAAATAAGATCGCTCAGGCATAGCGAGAAAGGCCAGCTCTGCAGCTTTCCTGGCCCACCAGGAGTGATGGCGGGCCAGTGTGCGCTGGTAAGTCTCCTTGCAGAGGTCAGAAGGCCTTCGAAGACGCTCTCCTTTAGCCGCATCTCTCCCCAGTTCATGCAGGAAGTTCTGCAGCCAGAGCAGAGCACGGTGCAGACGCAGCAGAGTCCTGCAGCCGGAGTCCGTCTGTGTTTGGAAATCCACCAATCCGTTCTCCAGCTCCAATTTAATCATAGTCCGAACAGAAGTGTAACCTGATGACAGAGTCTGGTCCATTTTACTGTGGTTTGAGGATTTGCTGTGAACTGATAGCTTAGTCGTCTCTTTTCTTTCATTAATTTTCTTCTCTGCCTCTTCCGCTTTTTGTGCCAGGTCACGGATTATGGTGGTTTTTGATTCAATTTCTTGTGAAATGATACCCACTATTGGCCCCAAGGCTTCTAAAAACCTGAAAAGCACAAAAAAAGGAGATATATTTGGCATGTTTTATTTTCAATACATATAGATATATTAAGATAAGAGAAAGAATGCCCCCAAAATAATATAAAATTAAATACGCCCTCCCACACACACACACATACACACAAAACATACATACAAACAAACAAACAAACAAATACAACCCCAAATCAGAGAAAGTTGGGACTGTATGAAAAACGCAAATAAAAAAGAAAGTAGTGATTTCCAAATTTACTTTGACTTGTATTTCATTGCAGACAATATGAAGACAAAATAGTTGATGTTTTATCTGATCAACTTCATTTCGCTTGTAAATATACATCCTTTCCTGTCATTCAGACCTGCAACACATTCCATATAATGTTGGGACAGGAGAAATATAGTGCTAGTTATCAGGTAAATTGGATAAATAATGGAGTGGTTTGAAACAGGTGATGTCAACAGGTGATTGTAATTATGATTTGGTACAAAAGCAGCATCCAAAAAGGTCTAGTCCTTTAAGAACAAACATGTGCTGCGTCCCAATTCGCATACTTATACTACGACCTAAAAGTATGTACTTTTTTTGTGGAGGAAAAATATATACTTTTGAGTGTGTAAGAGAAAAGTATGCAAGCTTTGGGACATACTACTTCCTCGTTACACAGATCATTCTGTTGCTTAGTTAAAGGTGCTGTATGTAAGTTTTTGATTCTTCTAAAGCATAAAAATACCATAATATGTTTGCAGATATTTGAGAAACATCCCAAGTGAACATACTTGTTTAACTGAAAAACAATGCTGAAGTCAGATATTCTGCTTTGAAAATGGTTTTTCCGTGCCGGAACGCTGTCTTTGTTTAGGTAAAGTTAACCTGCAGAATGCCAGTTTAGCCAATTATAATTCAGCACTCCGGGTTGCCTTGTTGGAAAACAGCGTATTTCATTCATTCATTCAGAAAGGCTCTGAAAGCATGCGCCCGTGACCGAAATGGACAGTATCAGACGTCGAAATGAGACAGATTCAGTTCCACATGAGGTTATTAATTAGCAAATGATATAAATATTACGAACGTAAACATTAGGTGAGCAGGTTACATTGTAATCTCGTGTCCTAACAACACGCAAACAGCAGTTTGACTCTTTGCACCAGACGAAACACGACAAAAATGTAAATACAGCCTTTCAGAAGCACAGAATAAGCACTCACTCACGAAACGGTAAGGTTTAGAATCCATTCAAACTCACATTGTTAGCATTTAGCACTGAATAAAACACACGAGGCTTACCTGAGGTGCACTGTCATAGGTTTCACATGTTGAGCTGTGAGAAATAGAAACCGTTTCTAATATCTCAATTCGAGGTGTTGGTTAGAACTAAAACTCCTTTTAATATGGAACATAATTCCTTCTATCGCGTGTCGTTGATTTTATTTAGAACACGGTTTAAATCACTCGCTCCTGTACTCAATCTCTGGCATCCCACGCGTGTGTTTATTTTGATCTAGGAGTGCAATACCCAGTTCAACCACTGGGTGTCAAACTTACATACTGCACCTTTAAGAGCCCTGTCAATCATCCACATTTCTGTCGGATTTAATTTCCTACCTTATTGGAGAAGCAGCAGCAGGATAATCTCCCATTCACAAGTCTTTCATGCAGAGAAATCTCCTCAGGTCTTTGGATAATTCTGCATTCAGACGGTAATGTCCAAACACGTCTTTATATAAGTTCAGTATTGTTGTTGCAGATGAAATATAACACCGACAACGCTATTTAAATATTCTCCAGTGGGCTAGATAATAATTAACAGTCATACAAACATCTTTACCGAAGCCTCTCTGCTTGACGGTTGGTCTCGTGCGTCCATCATGTTTGTAGTTTGTTTACACTTTTCACCCGCGTTTTGTAGTTCTATGTACTGCGCAATGTACTGTGGGCAATATCAGCGGTTAGAGTATGGACGCTTCTACACTTAAAATTTTGACCGGAAATAGTAAACCATCCGGGAATTTTTGGCATACTCTTTTCAACATACTACGATTTGGGACATACTAATTCTATTTTCACATACTATTTAGGACGGATAGTATGCGGATTGGGACGCAGCAATAGACTGTGTACTCCCAGTTTGCCAAATAAGTGAGAAAATTATTGAAATGTTCAATGAAAACAATGTTCCTCAAAGAAAGATAGGAAGACATTTGCATATTTCACTTTTAACTGTGCTTATCAAGATTCAAGGAATCTGGAGGAATTTCAGTGCATAAAGGACAAGAGCGCAAGCCTAAGCTGAACTACCATGATCTCTGATCCCACAGGCAACACTGCATCAAGAATCGTCATTCATCTGTAAGCGATATCACCACATGGGCTCAAGACTACCTTTGTCAAGTACCACAATACGTAGTTACATCCACAAATGCCAGTAAAACTGTACTGTGCCAAAAGGAAGCCCTATATTAACAGTGTCCAGAAGCACTGTCAACTTCTTTGGGCTCTGAGGCATCTGGGTTGGACCATCAGTGGAATCACCACAGTGGAAACATTTACTGTGGTCAGATGAATCAGTATTTCAGTTATTTTTTGAGAGAAACAGACACCGTGTGCTCTGAACCAAGGATCATCCAGACTGTTACCAGCAACAAGTCCAAATGCCAGGGTCTATCATGGTATTGGGTTGTGTAAGTGCCCTTGGCAAAGGTAATGTGCACTTCTGTGATGGCACCATTAATGCAAAAAAGTACATAGAGATTTTGCAGCACAATATGCTGCCTTCTTTTCCAGGGACATGGTGTGAAAAGGAATGGCAACATTACAAAGTGAAAACCGCTTTACTGTTCCAACTTTTTTTGAATTGTGTTGCAAGAACTAAAATTTGAATATGTGTTTATAAACAAAATCACGAGGAACACATTAAATGTTTTTTGTATTTTCTGCAATGAAAAACCAAGTCAAAGTAAATTTAGAAATCACTACTTTCTTTTTTTGTTTACGTTTTGCATCTACTCTCTGAACTTTTTCTGATTTGGAGCTGTAATTTGAGTAGTTACTTTGAGTAGGTTGTACGTAGTGCTAGCCCCTAGTAAAGTATAATACACATTAGCTTACTTGATGAGCTCATCCCAGCTTGCCAAGTATGGCTTCAGGAGAACATCATTGGCTGCGAGTGGCGCTGCTTGCAGGTGAGCCAGCAAATAAGCAATCTGAAAACTCTGATCAGGACAAACGCTCAGTGGAGCATCTGAAGTGTTGTCTATTACCAAAGACACGACCTGAGAAAAAGACAAGAGATGGAAAAGCGAGGTAAGGAGGACATATTCTGTATCTGATTTGAGTAGGGTTGTGCCATAAAGCGCACGCAGACTGAAGCCCTACAGTGACAAACAGCCTACTAACATGCAGTGGTGTGAAAACTGTTTGCCACTTACCACTTTTTCTACACAGGGTTATGTAGTTTTGGGTTTTGTTTTCCTTTCATAATAAAAACCTTGATTTTAAAGCTGCATGATGTGTTTACTAGTGTTATATTTGACTATTGCTTAAATTAGTTTGAAAGTGTAACAAACATGGTACAAAATGAAGAAACAATAAGGCAGCAAATACTTTTTCACATCACTGTATATTGTGTTATCTATGTACTTTACCTATTACTCTTACCTTGATTTTCACACTGTAAACTTCGGAATGGTGCTCTAGAATGCGGTCTACAATGAAAGAGGTAGAGGATGAGTTATGGAAAATGTTTAAAGGGGATGTGAAAAAGAAAAATAGCCAAATGCATATTTAAAAATCACATTTTCACAAAGAAAGAAAGCTTGGTTTCAACTGTCTCACATAAATGCATCCATGAGCTCTCTGAACACTTCCATCCATCAGAAAACCAAAATTGTTTATTAAAAATATTTATAGATAAAACTAATTCTTAGCATATTCTTAGCTCCTATACTACACTAATTCTTAGCTTAGGAGATATTATCTTTGACTCCTCTTGTTGTTTCTTCAAGTGATATAATTTACATTTTGTGGAAAATATTTAAATAATCATGGCTTGGACCAGATTATCAAACCAGTGAGTCAAATGAACAGGGTTGGATTAACATAAGGACAAGGTGAGGCTGCAGTGAGCCCTGCATGGGAAGCCTGAGGGCCCACGTAAGGAGGAGGCCCTTGATTGGCTGGACAATTATCGTCATGATGCCAGAAAGGCCTCTTTGCATTACGCTTTCACGTGATGAACATGTGAATGTGTAAAGTATATGTTGTTTGGCTCATTGGTTTTCAAAACAGTGATACAGCTACTCTGGACTAGAGGTGGGGATATAGCCCAATAAGAATTGTAAATAGCTTGGTTTAGCCATTTTTCATTAGTCCTATACTTCAGCTCTATTTTTAGTGTACCAGGCATCATAAAAACAACTAAATCAAAGGTAACCAAGCTCATCTTAGAACAAAGAAAATTACCATTGAAACACAAATTGTTATGGATTAACTTGCAGTAGGAGAAGTCGGTGTAGTACTATAAAACGCACCCCTATCAGATTATCCCTCTCCTTTGTTGAAATATCTAATCAATTCCATGCATGTTCAATAAAAAAAGATCAGCAGAGGTTTTTCTTCAATGTTTATCATATTAGCAATTTATTGCATATAAATGAATAGTTCGATTCAAATAATTCTGTTATCCTCAATGCATAGCAAGACTTACATTCAGTTTTCATTTCCTGACTTTAACTTGTATAGGCAGCTGATATTAACAGGTGGAGTTTTGTGAAATTCGTCACTTGTCAATGATTCTCCAGTCCTCCATTGGCCGCACCCATACATACGTCCTCTTATTCTACAAATTCTCTGCACAACATTAAAAGCCTAAGCCTTTCTGAACTGCACATTCTGTGCTCACAGAAATTTTCACTGCAGATCTCAAGTTTTTTTTAAACAATCAGCTTCATCTACTTCTGCAAAAATGCGTCATTAATATGCAAAACATATCACACTCAACAGTAGAAGTTCAGTTAATATATCACCTTTAAGCAATACTAATACAATTGTTTAAGGAAAAGAAAGAGACAAAAATAATAAAAAACATATTCCTTTTCACAACACCTCTCTTATGAAATGGGGCATAACAACAAGAGCGGAGGTTCCAAATGCAGCGTTTATTAGGAATTATCAAACAGGCAAGGGTCAAAACAGGGGAAAACAATAGCAACAGAGATAATTCACAAGAGTAATCCACAAAACAGATGAGAGGTCAGGGCAGACAGCAAAAAACAAACTAAAAGACTGGTACAGACAAAATACAAAATACAGCAAGGTGAGAAACAAGGAAAAAAAAAAATCTGAGAGAACACTCAATGTAAAATAGCTATGAAACTAGAGTTCGCAATAGTGAGTGTCTGAGGTGCTTATGTGTGACTAGGCCCGGCGCTATGGGGGGCGCACTCAACTCAGGGAGAAAGCTGGACTAGTAGTGGGTGAAGTGAAGGCCAGCAGCATAATTCATTTCATGTTTTGGTTAACTAATTCTTTAAATACAATTCTCTTAAGCTCTAAAAGGAAAAAACGCAGAAGAAATTTGCCATTAAATTAATTTTATCAGAAACGCAACTGCCTTTTATTTAACATTAGTTTTTCAGTTAGGGGATATGTAGCCTAATAAAATGTTTAGTTCACTGCACATTCTCACAGTAGTCTACACTATTATTAATATTTTAATTTATTATATTCATTATTATTAGTATTATTAAAATTAAGCTAAAATAAACGCAGAAACCCTTTTAAATGTTTGCTTTCATTCTCAAATCGCTAAAGCTCACTTTAACAGTTGTGAAGAGAAACATCCCATTATGCAGCAGCAAAGTTTGGACACTTAAAAAATGCCTTTTGAGTTTAAAGATGATCGGCCTGCAAAGTTTACAGTGTTATGAATAAAATAGGTAGCCTATATAGTGCGTGAGTAAGTGGATTTGCCGCGGATCAACCTCTCACATGCGCTGCATGTAAACTGAATGATAATCATTTAAAAATATGTAAATAAGCCTATACTGCTATTTGCTATTTGAAAAATTAAACACCAGAAAATATATTGTAGGCCTATTTTAACAGCTAAAATACAGTTAGCATATTGATTTTGTTTTGACTTGTAGCTCAGGGCCCTAGTGAAAATGTAACCTGAAAACAAGTTATTAAAATAGGCTAAATAAATAAATAAAATGATTTTTGGTTTATGATGGCGTTTTTACAAATGCCAACCGGACAATATTACGAAAAAAACCTGACTTATGATAGCCTAACATAAATCTTTATTTTTACCTTTAAAATTATGAAAAACAAGTTATATAGCCTATTGAGTTGCATGTTATCCATGCCAAAATTTAACCAATTTTCACGGTAATAACTGTGAATTTAGGTATCTTTTTTAGGTATTTTTCTGGATACACTAATGTAACACTAAATAACACATTTAGCTACTATTCTTTAAATGACATTAGATTGTAGCATTTAACTTTTTCCTAACATTGATATTTGTTGGGTAATAGGCTACGTGATCACTCGGTTATGCTGATTTCACTATATTTATTTACCGGTTATAGTCTACCGTGATTTAGCTTGCATGTGTGGGCATAGTTTGATGTCTTTACCTAAAACTTTAAACATTTATATTATTTGAAATAATATGGGAAGAAATAAGGAGAATAAAATAGATTTAAAGCACTCCTTAGGCACTGAAGCCATGATCCTTCTGCGTTTATGTAAAGGTATCTTTGCATAACCTTCATTGAAGAAATCAGTAATAGCGAAACTGTGCATATTATTATTACTTAAAAAGGTATATTACTGCCTTAAGTCAGTAACTTAGGCAGTAATGCAAAGTAAAAATAAGTGAATAAATAGCCTAAATGAGAGGAACAAGAGGGACCAAAATCTAGTGTCTAGTGACCCCCTATGGGATTAAAATGCCCCCTCAGTTATGACATCCTGGCTCCGGGCCTGTGTGTGACTGTCTAGTTTGATGCAGGTGTCTCTATAATCAGAGTGCAGTTCGTGTGTATCAGGTGTGAGGTGCAAATGATTGTGAGCGGTGTGGTCTAGGTAGTCTAGGCAAGTAGCCTACACGCAGACTATGCATGGTTTATTGGGACCCGCAAGTTATGGCAGCCATACAAACCCCCTAGCCCCTCTCTTTAATACCAGTCGCCAATGATACCCCCACCCCTCCCCCCATGTCTTATGTCATGCACCCACACAGTCCTTCATGAACAGTATTCCAAAATCAATACACAAACAGTTGTAAAAATATCCATTGTGTAGACTATCTCAGGTAAATCAAAGTCTGTTGGCTTAAGACTAACAGAACCAGTAAGAAAGCAAAGGTTTTTTACATTTACACATTTAGCAGATGCTTTTATCCAAAGCGACTGCACCAGTAAACACATGCCCAGGGAGCAGTTGGAGATTCGAGGCCTTGCTCAAGAGAATCACCTCAGCCATGGTATTAAGTTGAATATTCACCCCACCAACAATCCCTGCTGGAACTGAGACTCGAACTTGCGACCTTTGCACCCCAAGTCCAACTCTCTAACCATTAGGCAACGGCTGCACGTTATTTTTAACCTTGAATGAATAGGGCAGTGGAGATTAATTGACAGAAAATCATAGGGAGCAGTAAGAGAGAGGGGAAGGATTGGTAACGGAGCTCAAACCAGGAATCAAACTTGGGTCACCACAAGCACTTCAGTATGTTATGTATGTTATGTCAACACACTCACCGGCTATTGGCACAGACGGTAACATTTTTTTAGGTTTACTTTGCCCCTTTAGATAGAAACTGACTACCAAGATCAAAATTGCTAAAAATTAAAAGTATGGATTTTGGATTAACTAAATGAATTCTGTACAATACTGTATAAAGGCCAAATACAGTAAGACTATATTTGTTGTTATTCATCATCTACATTAGTTGTCATGAAATATACTTTTAAAGTCTTTATAAATGGCACATTCAACAATAACAAATACAACTTTTGATTTATTTTTGAATATTTTCTAATGGATGCACTGTTAAAAATTAGGGTTAGGATCAGAATTTCACGTTACTGTAATTTTTCACAGTAAATTACATTAATATCACTTTTTACAGAATTTAACTGTAAAATTCACAGTAATATGTTGTATTTATAATTTTATTGTGAATTTAAGGCAGGTAGCATGATTACAGTAAATCACTGTTAAAAGGTTACATCTTTTGCACGTTAGTTATAGGAATTCAAACTAATATTTTAACTTGATATTTAGAAATATTTACGGAATGTTATTGCAGCCCCCAAAACAATTTAGCTACCAACATCTTCAAAAATAACTTGAAAGAAAAACATTCAGGTTTGAAACGACATGAATACTTCATTTTCATTTTTGGGTGCAGTCCCTGCTAGGCATGGGCCGGTATAAGATTCTGACGGTATGATAACCTTGGATAAAAATATCACGGTTTCACGGTTTCACGGTATCACGGTATTGTGATTACTGCTATAAAATATATTCTTTTTAAATATCTGGGGAAAAAACTAAAAGTTTTTTCCCCTTTGAACACAATATATTTTATTTTAAGAAACATTTATACAATTTTGGAGCAGTAAACGTGCCAGGCTAAATAATGAAAATGAATCATTAACTTCTGCTGTCTTCATGTGTTTCAAAAACACAGATTTATTTACGATTTAAAATGGCATCTTTGGATATTTTTTCTGCTGGAGATGCTGTTATTAAAAAAAATGTAAATAAAAAAATCTTACACATACCTTAGGAACGGTATTAGAGAAAATTTTGGCGGTATGATAACCTTAACTTTTACAAACCGCGGTATACCTTGAAAACGGTTATCGTCCCATGTCCCTGCACCTTAAAATTCGAAGTATTCATTTAATACTTCTATTAAGATTAATTAAATGAATTTTAATTAAATACTGTATTTAAGAGAAATACAGTAACACTGTAGGTGTTAATATTCGTTACTTACACTAGCTTTCATGAAAAATACCTTTAAAGTCTTTATTAATGACAATTTCAACAATAACAGATACAACTTTTGATATTAATCATTTATTTTTTAATATTTTCTAGCTTCTGTAAACAAGTTGTATTCATTTTATGAAGTAACATTAGCAAGGATTAATAAACACTGTAATAAACACACTGCTCTCTGCAAGTCAGTTAACTATCGAACCTAATAATATGTGACCACAAACACTTACGTAGGCACAACGAGCCAAGCAAAAGGAGGATGAAGATGACAACAATACAGGCCCTGCATCTGACATCCATAATGTTTCAGTGTTCTCCACTTTAGTGCGTCTTCTCGTCTAAGTCTAGGTGCCTCCTCTCTCTCTCCTCAGCATCTCTCCTCCACTTCCAGTGTCCTCTCTTATGTGTCCTTTCTTCTCCAAAACAGTGTATTCTGTATTCTTCTTCTCTCCGCAACGAATTGGCAGGCAAATCCCAGCCTTTGTCAGTCTCCAGAAATGTTGCTCAATCTGAGAGTCCATAGATTAGTCAGGAACAACAAATCACTCCTTATTAGGCAAGCCCTAAGCAACCTGTAGTAACCTTTACACAGTCAGACTCGTACAACACGTGTCACAAATAAATAGAGAAATCTAGTACACAAGAGAAGGTCCAAGTTTTATTTGACTAATTTGTTTATCTCTCAAAAAGACTGAGGAAAAAACTATTGTCTTTAAAAGATTCAAATGTTCCATTCAAATGTTCAACTCAAAATTCACCACATTCAAATACTGAATTTAAATCTTTGGGTAGGGCACTAGATAATGTATACTGGTGTGCTTTAACTTTTATTTACTCATATTCATATATTGTTTTAGTATTTTATTCATTCTTATAAAAGAGTGTGATGTTTTTAAATGTAGATTTTCGTGCACGACAAGGTCACTGTTAATCAAGTCAACACTGGACAGCCACTGTGACCTGAAATGTCAGTGAGCACCTTAAAAAAGCCATCATGCCCTAAAAAGCCTCACCCATCTGATTTGAAAGCTGATGAATTTCAGTGCCCCAGTTTGGCAGAGTAAGTGTGTCTGTAGGCATTAGCAGTTTGTCTCTGTGTCACTATATTTAGACCCAACTGCTGATTTGGGCATCTGTGACATAGACATGTACAAAAACGTAGCAAACATTGCCACTCATAAAGGATGACAGCAATAGCATTACAGTTTTTTTTTCTCAGTCGCTTTGGTGCATTTCTCACAACACTATTTACATTTGCACAACAGTTAATGCATTTCTCAAAACAATTAGTACAAACTGCAAAACCTAGTTGATAACCTGCAAAAGCGTATCACTTGCTCAAAATGGAGAGCTCATTCCTCAAAAGCAAGTATTGATGTCAATGAAAGTGTCAGTGTCATCAAGATGAAAAGTCCTGACACCATTGTTTATAAACAATATAGTCAAATGGCTTTGTCATGTTTTCATTATGACACTTTACTCTGTACATTTTCTCCAATGCAAAAAAATTTTGGTGACACTTCCTGAAAATGCTCAAGACAGCACTATATACTATTTGCACAGCCATTTGAAAACTACAGTAAAATTAGACCACTGCTTTTAGTGAGGTATCTGAGTACAAGACACTGAATATGTGTGTTTCACATGTTTACTGCATTTGCTCTTTGCAGTTCTAATTTATTTACAGCATTGTGTAAAAGAATACAGTTTTTCTCAGTCGCTTTGGTGCATTTCTCACAACACTATTTACATTTGCACAACAGTTAATGCATTTCTCAAAACAATTAGTGCAAACTGCAAAACCTAGTGGTTAACCTGCAAAAGTGCGTCATTTGCTCAAAATGGAGAGCTCACTCCTCAAAAGCAAGTATTCATGTCAATGAAAGTGTCAGTGTCATCAAAATGAAAAGTCCTGCCACCGTTGTTTATGAACAAGATAGTCAAATGGCTTAGTCATGTTTTCATCATGACACTTTACTGTGTATGTTTTTTCCAATGCAATAAAGTCAGATTTTGGTGGCACTTCCTGAAAATGTTCAAGACAGCACTATATACTATTTGCACAGCCATTTGAAAACTACAGTAAAGTTAGACATCACTGCATTTAGTGAGGTATCTGAGTACAAGACACTGAATATGTATGTTTCACTTTTTTACTGCATTTGCTCTTTACAATTCTAGTTTATTCACAGCATTGTGCAAAATAATAAATACACTCTTTTTTACAACAAACAAACTTCCTTTGGGTAGAGCTGTGCACAACTGTAAACAATATTGCAGTACATATTGGAACTGAACCTACAACATACACAGGTCTGTAAATCATTCATCAAATTGTTCAATTTAGAAGACATTTTCAGTGAAAAAAAAGATTTAAAGTTTTTAAATAAAATTAGCTTGACATATTTTGACAACTAGTTCAACATTTTTGTATGTAATGACTCAAGTAATGAAATGAGGACTATTAGTTTTATATGGAATGACTATTCAGCAGACACAAGTTTAGTTAATTTTGACTGACATGATATAAGCAAATGATAATGTTATAAAACAGCAGAGAGTTGTATGAAAGCAATTGATGCATGTACAAAAGCATTTGCAATTTGCTGGAAAGAATGAGAAACTGCTACTATGATGTGCACAAATGACTAATTGTTTTGAGAAATGCATTAACTGTTGTGCAAATGTAAATAGTGTTGTGAGAAATGCACCAAAGCGACTGAGAAAAACTGTAAATACACCTTTATTTACAACAAACATAAATTGCCTTTGGGTAGAGCTGTGCACAACTGTAAACAATATTGCAGTACATATTGGAACTGAACCTACAACATACACAGGTCTGTAAATCATTCATCAAATTGTTCAATTTAGAAGATATTTTCAGGAAAAAAAATTTTTTTTATATAAAATTAGTTTGACAGATTTTGACAACTAGTTCAACATTTTTGTATGTAATGACTCAAGTAATGAAATGAGGACTATTAGTTTTATATGGAATGACTATTCAGCATTCACAAGTTTAGTTCATTTTGACTAACATGACATAAGCAAATGATAATGTTACAAACAGCAGAGAATTGTATGAAAGTGATTGATGCATGTCCAAAAGCATTTGCAATATGTTGGAAAGAAAGAGAAACTGCTACTATGATGTGCACAGATGACTAATTGTTTTAAGAAATGCATTAACTGTTGTGCAAATGTAAATAGTGTTGTGAGAAATGCACCAAAGCAACCAAAACTGTCACTTGCACTTATACTCATACTAATTATTATTTGTGTTATTACCCTTTTTATAATCATTATTTACAGTTTTTTCTGAATGCTTAAGCACATTTTTTGTAACTATTGGCTATTTTTGCAAAACTCTACACACTAATAAGCAAACCCTTCACCAAATCTGCAAAACAGTTTAGTTCTCTTGCAAAAGCTAATAAACCTTGCTTAACTCTTCAAACCTTTGTAAAAATGGTATTTTTGTATCAAACATTTAACACAAGCCATCACATTAATAAGCACACAATGCTTCAACTACACACTGATGGAATAAATAAAAACTACATCTGGCTTTTGCTTTAAAAACAGCTTCTCAACTGATCTTTAAAAAGGAGTTTAGAATGTAGAAGCTTTAAAAATAATGAAGAGTGAGAAGACTAAACAGTTATATGATTTGTTTCAAGAATATGCCTTTATTTAACCCCTTACAGAGTTTCTATTTGATGTCTGCATGTTATGTTGTTCTTTTTTTGTCAAGTTATTATATATATATTTTTGTTGTTTGTTGGTTTATTTGTATGTTTGTTTGTTTTGTTTTTGTGTGTGTAATTTTATGGCTTTATATTTGATTCACTGTATGACATGTCTCAGTCAGTGTGTGCAAGATTATGTTTGAATTGAGTTTGGCCTAAACTGTTGTGTTTTTGAAAGGCAAATATAAAAAAATTATAAAGAAAATAAAGAAAAACGTCTGGCTTTTGCCTTCTCTGAGCACAAGCTAGGCTATGTCAGTTTGGGGTCATACCTTTCTCATATTTCTGTAAACATACAGGGATGCAAACTTCAAGTACTGGTGTTTATTTACACACATCAAAACAAACACAAGAGATTTTCCAAATCAAAACACAAAATAAAAAAAAATAATTTCACTGAGAAAAAAAAAATCTGATTACATCGTGTCGTCTCTCTGGGTCCGGCCACAAAATTTCATCTACATCACATGCAATGTCCTCTAGTCCAAGGCACCGGGGAAAGTATCTGATTGCAAAGTGAACCAATTATCTAAATCAGTTTTCACATGTGACAGTGTGCCAGACAGTTGGCAGAATAGTGTAAATAACAGCCAGACATGTGTATAGTTTTGCTAGGAGTGTGTTGATCATTTGGAAATTCAGTGTAAAGCAGTGAGTTGTGTTTACAGTTCTGCAAAAAGAGTGCTGTGCAGTGGATTGTACCTACAATTTTGCAAAGTGTGTGTTACAAAATTGCAAACTTAGTGCAAAGCAGTGTTTGTGCTTTTAATTTTGCAAACTCAGTGAGTGGTTTTGCTATAAGAATTAATCGTTTTATAAATTGTGCTATAAGAATCTCGGTTAGGGTTTAAGCATTCAGAAAAAACTGTAATGGTGATATTGTATACTAGAAGTCAATACAAATCAAGAGAAAAATAATTTTTGACTCTGAGTTGAAACCTCTCAAGATAAAATCTTTTTTTTAAATAAACTTGTCGATTGTATAGAACATTAGGCTTATGGATTTTCCCAATGAACAATTTGTGAGATCCTGTAATCTAGCCAATCCCTTTTCAATCTCTGAAGTACCAATTGGAGAAAAAAACTGAATTGTAAACTGAAATAAAAACACAATTCTACAAATTCCTGGAGTCACAAATTGAAATGTAACTATGTACAAAAGCTCTGTCTAATTTGAGTATAACTTTGTATGTTTGAACTGTTTAAAAAATAAAAAATAAAATAAATAAAGGCCTTGGAGCACCAGCATAAGCTTTTTTTATACTGTAATAAACATAAAGCTAAGTACTTACAGTTTTTTCTGAATGCTTAAACTCTAACCGAGATTCTTATAGCACAATTTATAAAACGATTAATTCTTATAGCAAAACCACTCACCGAGTTTGCAAAATTAAAAGCATAAACACTGCTTTGCACTAAGTTTGCAATTTTGTAACACACACTTTTCAAAATTGTAGGTACAGTCCACTGCACAGCACTCTTTTTGCGGAACTGTAAACACAACTCACTGCTTTACACTGAATTTACAAATGATCAGCACACTCCTAACATAGCTATACACATGTCTGGCTGTTATTTACACTATTCTGCCAACTTGTCTGGCACACTGTCACATGTGAAAACTGATTTAGATAATTGGTTCACTTTGCAATCAGATACTTTCCCTGGTGCCTTGGACTAGAGGACATTGCATGTGATGTAGATGAAATTTTGTGGCCGGACCCAGAGAGACGACACGATGTAGTCTGATTTTTATTTTTTTTTACTCAGTGAAATGACTATTTTTAGTTTTGATTTGGAAAAACTCTTGTTGTGATGTGTGTAAATAAACACCAGTGCTTGAAGTTTGCATCCCTGTATGTTTACAGAACTACGAGAAAGGTATGACCTCAAACTGACATAGCCTAGCTTGTGCTCAGAGAAGGCAAAAGCCAGACGTTTTTCTTTATTTTCCTTATAATTTTTTATATTTGCCTTTCAAAAACACAACAGTTTAGGCCAAACTCAATTCAAACATAATCTTGCACACACTGACTGAGGCATGTCATAAAGTGAATCAAATATAAAGCCATAAAATTACACACACAAAAACAAAACAAACAAACATACAAATAAACCAACAAACATATATAAAATAACTTGACAAAAAAAGAACAACATACCGTGCAGACATCAAATAGAAACTCTGGAAGGGGTTAAATAAAGGCATATTCTTGAAACAAATCATATAACTGTTTAGTCTTCTGACTCTTCATTATTTTTTTAAAGCTTCTACATTGGCGGCAAACTACTTTTTAAAGATCAGTTGAGAAGCTGTTTTTAAAGCAAAAGCCAGATGTAGTTTTTATTTATTCCATCAGTGTGTAGTTGAAGCATTGTGTGCTTATTAATGTGATGGCTTGTGTTAAATGTTTGATACAAAAATACCATTTTTACAAAGGTTTGAAGAGTTAAGCAAGGTTTATTAGCTTTTGCAAGAGAACTAAACTGTTTTGCAGATTTGGTGAAGGGTTTTCTTATTTGTGTGTAGAGTTTTGCAAAAATAGCCAACAGTTACAAAAAATGTGCTTAAGCATTCAGAAAAAACTGTAACAACTTTCATTTATAAGGATTAGAGCTCCACCTACTGGAAATTAAACACATTTTACTTCAGTAAAGGGATAGTTACCCCAAAAATGACAAATTTCCCACTGTTTTCTCACTATCAAGTTGTTTCAAACCTTTTTGCATTTCTTTTTCTGTTAAACACAAATTATCTTTTGAAAAATGTTAGAAACTGATAACCATTGACATCCATGGGAAAAAAAAACATAAGATGTTTCCAACGTTCTTTATTTTTTCATTCATTTTCTTTTCGGCTTAGTCCCCTTATTATTCTGGGGTTACCACAGTGAAATGAACTGCCAACTTATCCAGCATATGTTTTACACAGCGGATGCCCTTCCAGCTACAACCCATCCCTGGGAAACACTCAAACAATCTTATTCACACACATACACTACGGACAGCCGAGGCTCGAACCAGCGACCTTCTTGCTGTGAGGCGACAGCACTACCTACTGCACCACCACATCGCCCCCAACATTCTTTAAAATATCTTTTTTGTTCACGAGAAGAAAGAATGTCAAACCGGTTTTGTGACAGTGAACGGTGAGTAAATTATGACAGGTTTTTCATTTTTAGGTGAACTATCCTTTTAAAAAGAATAAATGTGGAGTGCGGTACAGCCCTCAGTATTGATTATGTTCGTTCTGAAAGCATAGCCCTATTTACATTTCCGGAGATTGCAAATTATGTAGCCAGAAGTACATATGGCCACATTTCATCTTTAAAACATACGGGCCGGTATGATGCCGTGAGTACCAGCTGACCGCTTACCTCCATATGGACGGCTTTCCCGCTGTTGCCAGTTTGTCCAGTACCTCGCCACGTACGTCGGCGGACTTGAGATGCAGAGGGAAGTTGACCACGATGAGGGGGTTTGAGTCGAAGACAAAAACAGAAGCCAAAAAATAAAATAAAGAGGTAAATAACAGGGTGAGAATGTGGTAAAATCTGAAAACGTGGTAAAAATCAGGCGAGGATTTTTCTTTTTCTGGTTTCCTTTTTAAAACTGTCAGTTGGGTTTAGGGAAGTAGGTGGGTGGGTCAATCAGTGCTTTTGAAAACCCTATTGGTTGGATTTAGGGAAGGAGGAGGGTGGGCCAGTCGATCAGTCATTCAGTCAGTCGACAGCGGCCTCTGGTGGATTTACATGAGAACAGCAGGCGCGAATGCCACTCGCGAAAGAAATTTGAGATCTTAAAAAGTGCACACTGCGGATTTGCGAAAACAAAAACTGCAAAAAAAGCATACATGCTGGGATGTATATGGCGCTCTCCAGAAATGTATATAGGGGTACGTTTTCAGAATAAGCCTGGGTTGTGATTATGTGCACTAGGTTGCTGTGTGACAAATTAGGTTTGATCTTTACTGCATTCACAGTGGTGAGAACTTCATCTCTTTTGAGACCTGTGGTCCCAAGGGCACATTTTGGTCATTTTAATGAAGACAAGAAGTCACTGGCCATGACACTTCAGTCGCATCTCTCTTGGCAAACACAGGGTGTGACGTTTCTGCGG
The DNA here is from genome assembly GCA_903798195.1 of Danio kyathit. NCBI lineage: Eukaryota > Metazoa > Chordata > Actinopteri > Cypriniformes > Danionidae > Danio > Danio kyathit. The sequence continues at coordinate 45,000,372 of LR812523.1, read as the reverse complement.
ATGTGGAGTTTCCGGTTACCCACATGCAACACGGTTAGATTTCAGATCATATTAATAGTACACAAAGGAGACAGGAATTCATGCTCCGGTAAACCCACCAACAAGCTTTGCAATCCAGTGACACTTAAGCCCATGTACCATGTACCACTTAATCCTGGTGGCCAGCAACTGGCTAAGTAATGAATCCATTCCATTTGGCTTATACAGAATGTAAACAAAACAAAAATACCACAAATATTTAGCATGATTGTGTCAGCATTTATTTTCTGCACAATATGTGTGGATTATTGAAACATCCTATGAATAATTGTGCTTTTTTTGTGTTCTTTTAGATGTGCAGAATAGAGTCAGTTATCATACTGTGAGCTGGACCTCATAAATCATTTAAAACCTCACACGCTGGACAGTTCTGTACATGATCTCACCACTCGAGCGTATCTCATAACTTACTGTCCTGAACTTTTGACCTGCTGGGAACAAAAAGAAACTTTTAACAGTTCCATTTCAAACACACATTTTCTGCCATATTCAGTTTACTTTTATTGGTTTTCCCTCATGAAAATTAATTATGGTTTTCAGTGTTGGGGTAACACATTACAAGTAATGCGAATTACATAATAATATTACTTTTCTAAGTAACAAGTAAAGTAACGCATTACTTTTCAAAATTAAGTAATAATATTTTAGTTACTTTTTTAAAAAAATGTAATGTTACTTTTTAGTTTGATTATTTCACTTATAAAAAATAAATAACTGAATTAAAAGGATCGTAATTATGTTGAATCCCACAAGCAATGAGGGAATGCAGGAACAGATAGAAATCTAGATGGCAGAGCCTTACATTTCTGTCATGGATATATTCTCATTATTCTGCATGGATTAAAGAAAGGGAAAATGGTATTGTCTCGATGGACAGTGATTTTACTTTCACTAATAAGACAAAAAGTACAAAAGTAGCAAATGCATTATTTTACACTTTGATTAATCTGTATGGCATATAGCTCAAGGGTCAGAAGTGCACTGAAAAAAATGATTCAAAGATGATTCCTTGGATTTACAATTTTTTTAAGTTAAGTGGTTGTAAACAATTTATTTGTGCTGAATTTAAAAAAACAAATTAAGTTAAACATTATTAAATTTAGGGGCGACGCAGTGGTGCAGTAGGTAGTGCTGTCGTCTCACAGCAAGAAGGTCGCTGGTTCAAGCCTCGGCTGGGTCAGTTGGTGATTCTGTGTGGAGTTTGCATGTTCTCCCTGTGTTCGCGTGGGTTACCTCCGGGTGCTCCCGTTTCCCCCACAAGTCCAAAGACATGCGGTACAGGTAAATTGGGTAAGCTAAAATTGTCCGCAGTGTATGTGTGTGAATGAGTGTGTATGGATGTTTCCCAGAGATGGGTTGCAGCTAGAAGGGCATCCGCTGCGTAAAATATATGCTGGATAAGTTGGCGGTTCATTCCACTGTGGCGATGCCTGATTAATAAAGGGACTAAGCTGAAAAGAAAATAAATGAATGAATTACTAAATTTAAGTTCAACACAAATAAATTGTTTGCAACAATTTTGCAGATGTCATTTTTTTCAGAAGATAAGATTATCCTAAATATTTATTTTTTAATGTTTTTTTAAAGGTAAATGAAGGTGTAGGCTATACGGTGCATTGTTAATTGAAGAGTTCTTTCATTTAAATAAAAAGAAGGAAAAACCCTGTGCAAGTTCTGAAAGAGATCAAGCCTCAGGCAGGTCAGAAAAAGTAACACAAAAGTAACTCAAAAGTAACGTAACCCATTACTTATGATAAAAAGTAACTAAGTAACGCGACTAGTTACATTTTTGGGGAGTAACTCAATATTGTAATGCATTACTTTCAAAAGTAACTTTGCCCAACACTGATGGTTTTATATACAAGTGTAACCATCTAACCACACACTTTAAAATGTATGTGCATTTAAAAGAGTGCAGTTTTACTACAAATACCATGGTTAAACTATAGTTAGTGTAGCATGGTTTTGCTACTATAACCAATGTTGTTTGACTTAATAGTTAATTTTCATTAACTGATTACTAAATTTTTACATTTGAAGAGATTTTTACTTGAATACATTATTAATGTGTTTACTAAACTAATTTCTTCTCGAGAGAATTTTGACTAGCCAAAAGTGAAGATGATTTCAGTGTTTGCCTTTGTAAGGCAATTTGGACCCAATGTGCACTGTGAAAAATTGGTAAAGGCACCTCCAGGGCATTATGTGTTAAGATTTCATTTGTTGTTTTAATAATTCATGATAATTTTTAAGAAACTGTGAAAATACAGTACATTGGGTACTATTTGTACGTACTTTATAAGAATGTAAAGGCAAATGCAACACACACAACACTTGTTCTTATTAGGCTCTCTATGGGACTCTCATAGACGTAATGATTTTTATATTGTAAAGAATATATTCTATCCCCAAGGTTAGGGTTGGGGTTAGGGTTAGTGTAAGTTTCTTATAGTCAGTTAAATGTCTGTTGAAGGAGCAGTATCAGCAGATATTAAGCAGACAGTCTACTAATACTCAAATGGACCATCAAATTAAAGTGTTACCTTTAAATTTTCAAAATACCTCATTCTTCAAATCAAATCAAATCAAATCACTTTTATTGTCACATCATCAGCAGCACGTGTGCTATGGTTTATTGTGATTATTATTCTTTGTGATTTATGAGCATGTTTACCCACGGGGACCTCAATTTAGGTTCCCATGGTTGGTGACAGAAGTTCCCATAAGTCTGATTGCCTTCAGGTTTAGGTCCCTACCAAGTACACACACAACACATTCTTGTTTTGATGGTTTATGAAGACACATAATGTATTTTGTACTCTAAAAAATGCTTATTATATTGTCTCACTGTACCCCTAACCCCAGCCCTCAAAGGGAACCTATGCCAAATGTTAAATGTGAAAAGACCCAGTTAAGAATTATTTTTCAAGAATTCACACTTAGCTGATGATTGATTATAAAGCGTGTTTGGCATGCTGCCCCGGGAGAGAGCCCTGAGCTTAAAAGATCCTCGAATCCGGGGGTCCCGTTCATTAGCAGGGCAAGAGGGGAGTTTGAGCTCAGGTAGGTCTCGAGAACTCCCCTGCTTGTTATATGGCAAATGGCAGATTAGGATTGTTATGAAGATATACTCTTGATTAGGATCTATGGTGCCAATTTGATTTGGTCAATTTACCTATATCAAGCATTAGCTAATTCGGGACCAGTCGCGGTCAATCTTAAGCATGTGATCCTCTCGAAATAAGTTTATAAATAAACTTCACTTGATTTAAATAGAGTTATAAATTATGGATACAAGGCATGTCCTCACAAACCACTTCAACATTGTAATGCTTAGGTCATGCCCACGTTATTATACAAATTGTCCTCGTAAACCACCAAAACCAGTACAGACAAACACACACACACACACACACACACACACACACACACACACTTTCGTTCCCTAATACTCTGCATTTACCTTGCTCCAGGCACATGCAGAGCAGATCACCCTGTCCAGACAGGCACTGGTTATTTATAACCAAGTGCATGAGAGACTTCAACGCCATGGCTCTCAGCGTCCCACTCCCCCCACCGCCATACACCTGTTAACTTTGCTTATCGTGTCTTCATAGTGAAACACAATTCCCCGAGGCTGAACAACACTATCAATAACCGTAATATGTATTGTTATTAAGCCATTGTGATCGTTGAAATGCGCAACTGTCAGCAGTAGCGCCAGTTCACGCGACCAGCGAGTGGAACTTTTACAACTTGCACCTCAAACTGATTCTCCTGTCAGCATGTTTTAGCTCTATTCATAGCATCTGAGATCACTTGCAGAGTTACTCGGCAAGCAACCGACATAACCAGCATCATTGTCGCGTATTAGAGGTATAATGATATTGTCGATAAGTGAATGTGACTTTAAGAGCGCGCGCGAGTGGAGCTGTAACTCGAGCCTGGTGTAGTGACAGCTGTACTGGAGCTGAGCTGAGAAAGACGGAGCCTCACTGCTGACTGCTCCACAATAGCGGCTCTGGCTCTTGCTTAACAACTTTTACCGTGTTTTTGGCTACCATGGCCGTGGCCGAGAGATCGGGCAAGACGTGTGTGGTTGCTATTGCGCTTCTGGCCACAGTATTACAAGGTATGTTGTGCACTTGTGTGAGTGAGTGAGAGTGTGACTTGACTCTCCGTCTCTATCACACTTGTTACAGCGTATATTGAAGTGTTGAAGTCTTTCATACAGCATCATGCGGGCATATAACATATGTTTGTAAATCAGAAATTTAACGTTGTGTTTTCTTCAATAAACCCCTAATATCTGGTTAAAAAACGGGGTTCACAGTTTTGAGTTGCTTTAAAATGGCTGACGCCTATATTTATGAGTTGTTCCAAAATTATTAACATGTGCAAACAGGTCAGAATATTATTGATTTTGGGGATTGTTAATTGTGTGTTACACGTAGTCCATTTTGTTTATTTTGATCCATTTATTTACGCCAAAAGAAAATTAAAATGTTCAGAATAAAATTCTTCAAAATGCACAAGACTTATTTTTGGATGTTATTTCTGTATTTATATATACTAAATTTGATCTATTTAAATCAATGAACAGTTTCACCTAAACATATCAAACTAATTATAAGTAGCATATCCATACATTATCTATTTATTGCATATTTCCAGTCATGTACTATTTTGCATATCTTACAATTGATGTATCCTGAACCATTCCTAAAAGTCTAACCTAAAAAAAAAAAAACTTTAGCATGGTAAAACCCTGGTGGTTTGCGAACAATGGTAATTATATTTTGAAATATAAAATACACTACTAAAATATGTGTGACACCTCTCCAAATCATTGAATCATAGTGCTGTAATCACTTCCATGGCCACCGGTGAATTCAAGCACCGAGGCATGCAGACTGCTTCTACAAACATTGGGACGCTCTCAGGAGCTCAATGAATTCAAGTGTGTTATTGTGAAAGGTTGCCACCTGTGCAATACTGTATGTCCATTCGTCAATTTCCTCACTACTAAATATTCCACGGTCAACTATGTAAGTGCAAATTTTGATGAAAAGTGGACACAATTGGGAACATCAACACCAAAAAGTGGTAGGCCACATAAAATCATAGAGCAGTGTAAGCACATGCTGAAGCACACAGTGTTCAGACATCACCAACTTTCTGCAGAATCAATAGCTTCAGACCTCCAAGCTTTCTGTGGTCTTCAGATCAGCTTAAGAACAGAGCATAGAGAGCTTCACGGGTTTCCATGGTCGAGCAACTGCATTCAAGATTTACATCATCAAGTGCAATGCAAAGCATGGAATACTGGGATGTAAAGCATAGCATGACACCACTGGACTCTAGAGCAGTGAGATGTGTTCTTTGGAGATACCTATCATGCTTCTCTGTCTGGCAATCTAATATATGACAGGTTTGGCAGTTGCCCGGAGAACAGTACCTGCCTGACTTCATTATGCCAAATAAAAAGTGGCCTCTTAGTTCAAATGAAAGGAGCTCTTAATGCTTCAGTATACCAAGACATTTTGGACAATTTCATGGTTTTAACTTTATGGGAACAGTTTGGTGATGGCCCCTTTCTGTTCCAAAATGACTGTGCACCAGTGCACAAAGCAAGATCCATAAAGACATGGATGAACATATGAACATACGAATGTGTAGGTCCGGTGTGTGCATTACTTCCAACTGTCATGTTTGCCTTCTCATCCAAGATCTGTGCCTGACCTCACAAATCCGCTTCTAGAAGATTGGTCAAATCTGACAAATACACTCCTAAACCTTGTGGAAAGCCTTCTCAAAAAAGTTGAAGCTGTTATGCTGTAGCTGCAAATGTTGGGCCAACTCCATAATAATTAAACCCTGCAGTTTAAGATCGGAGTGTCATTAAAGTTTATGTGCATGTAAAGGCAGATGTCCCAAAACGTTTAGCATACTGTTACAGTGATTTACTTTTTTCATATGTGAGCCCGGTGGACTTATAGTTATAAAATCTCTAATCTATCCACACTTTTAACTATTAATTGAATTTGTTTATTCACAATATTTCTATGTGAGTTTTGCAGCTCATTTTTCTTTTCTTTGATTCTTGTACATTACAGTCACTGGAAATGAAGAGTCACAGTTAATTGCTGATAAGTTTAAGAACTACAGTAAAAATATTCGACCAGCAAGACATGCAGATGAAAAAGTTAAGGTTCAGGTCAAGTTAACTCTCACCAACCTCATCTCCTTGGTAAGTAACCTCCATATTAACAGTGACAAGTTATTGTCAGTTTTAAACATATAAATATATATCTTTGCCAAAATATAACAAATAAAAATGTTCCAGAAACTTGCGTATCATTGATACTTTAATATAAAATATATTTGCATAAAATTATTTTGCTAATATTTATATATTTTTATTGATTCATTGATTTATTTAATAAACTATTTACATTTTGACAACTTTCCCTCCTTGAACAGAATGAAAAAGAAGAGACTCTAACTACAAATGTTTGGATTGAGATTGTGAGTATCTTACACAACCTCCTAGGGGCTGTTATTATCTTTTTTTTTCTTTTAAAGTTGCTTTGTAATAAATGTAGCAACATATATTTTTTATTTTATAGGTTGTTATTTTGATGAAAAAAAGCCAAAACATGCATAATATAAAAAACTAAACAAAACAAAAAACAAATCTCAGCTTGGTCCTAGCAATTGAACTTGCAACCTGTTAAAGCGAATAGAGGCTGATCTGAATGTGAGTGTTAAGTCAATTGTAAGGGTGTGTTCACACCTGGCAGGTTTGGTTTAAAATTTTTTGTTTGGGATTGCTCTGATAATGCTGTTTGTTTAAATGTATTTGAGAACTGCCATTTGAGCCCCGTTGTGCATCAAACAAGTTGACAGAAACTCTTGAAAAGATGGATTTCAATCCATTCTTATTCTGAATTCTATTCTCAATCCACTTCCAAAATGAATTCTGATGAATTTTGACTGAAATATGAACGTAGCACACCAAACAAATCTGAATTGAACTAACAACAGGACATAATGTCCAAAAATGCAACCATATAAACGACTGAATATTTATATTAGGGCAGTCAAAATTAGCGCGTTAACGCACTCGATTAATTTGAAATATTTCACTTTCGTTCAGCAACATATTGTTTATGTCTCGTGACAATTATTGGATGAAAATATGAAGTAAAGACTGCTGGAAGAGTGCTGTTTTAATGGAATTTGATACCGCATGCCGAACGAAAAAAAAACATCCGCATTTCGTGACTTGGATGGTCCTTTAAGGTAATCAAAAATCGCTGCTTACATGGTAGACTCTTAAGTATTATCTTAATTAAGTATTATCTTAATCATAAAATTGGAGTATTGGTGTCCATGTAAGTGTACTCAGTGAAAGTGCCTGATGATGTCGCAAGCTGTCTAAGACAGCCCATTTCTCTGCCTATAAGTTGATTCCATGCGCCCTCAAATGTTTCATTAAGTTTGACGTGTTTCCTCCCTACACGCAACTTTTGTAAAGCATCTGCTTCATGTTGCTGTGTCAGAATCCTTGCTTGTAAAATACAGCCATACTTTAGAACGCTTAGCAAATCGTGCAGATCGTGCGTGTTGATGAATCGCTGAGGAGGTTGAGGAGTCGCTCACCCGGTGCGCTGTACTGCGCGCGTTGTCTGTGTGTGTGTGTGTGTGTGTGTGTGTGTGTGCGTGTGTGCATTTCCTAGCAACAAGAGCAAACGCCATCGCTGACTGTGTCCAAGGAAATCTCTTTAAAGCATTCTATATGTATTCTATAGTCTTTGCGTTGTCCGTATCCCTCAAAGCTGGTTACAATTAAATGTTTAGAGATGGTGTGATCAAAGTCCCTGTAAGAAGTCTATTGTCTTTGGTACGTGCCTTTGATGTACCCTTTGGCCACAATGTCTCCCGATAATGTCAATAGACTGGACTGTCTTAGCAAGTGGCTAAATGTTAAGGACTAAGCAAAATAGTTTTAGCTATTATAATTAATGTTCCCAACTCGCAATACAACTTTACAATGAGTACAATTGTTTGTATTCAATACTTTTTTATTATTATAATTTTCCCTTTTCAATATTTGCGATGCCTGTATTATGGATTTTTTTTGTAGTCCACTTAGAATCCAACATAGAAATCATTTTTGTTTATTATTGGCATTGATTGTTTTGAAATTCAAATGGCACTTACATGCCTGTGTTTTTATTTCTGTAATAAATACAGATTTTCGTGATTAATCATGATTAATTACAAAAAAGTGTGATTAATTAGTTATTTTTTTTATCATTTGACAGCCCTAGTTTAAATAAATGTCTTTATAAGCATTTAGTACTTTCATAAAATGTCACAAAAGCAATGCGATAGGAAAAAAAAGGGAAAAAATTAATTCTCAAATTTCTTATACATTTTTCTAAATAATTTGTTTGTATGTCTAAATAATTATTGTAATGTCAGATACTTTTCAAACATATGAAGATCAGACCTTTTTTGTTGCTTATTCCTCTCCATATTTAATCTTCTGAACAGTTTTCTCAACAATTTCTCTCCTCATTCAGTCTAATCTAAAAGATCTTAGCTAATACTAATTTCTGTCTGCACCTTTTCTCTTATTTGTCCTGCTAATACCTGCTTTTCTTCTTTCACATTCCCTGCTCTTCAGCAATGGCATGATTATCGTCTTGCGTGGAACACATCCGAGTATCATGACATTGAGCAAATTCGTGTGCCATACTACACAGTGTGGCTACCAGACATAGTATTGGAAAACAAGTAAGTTAGCAGTAAAACATAAAGTTTGCCATTATTTTCTCTCTGTTTTACTTACAAAATAACCTCTTTTCAGCATTGATGGCAAGTTTGATGTGGCATACTACGCTAATGTGCTGATTTCATATGATGGCTCCATGTACTGGCTTCCCCCGGCCATCTACCGCAGCACCTGTGCTATTGAAATCACATACTTCCCTTTTGACTGGCAGAACTGCACACTGGTCTTCAGGTTGGCACAGACTGATTCATGGAAATTCATGACAAGATTTTGGATCAAATTATATTGTTGTATTTTTAATTATTTTCATAAACATATACATTTTATATTATATATTACATTATATTACATTTTTGATTTATTCTTTATTTGCAGGTCTCAGACATACAGTGCAAATGAAATAGATATTGTACTGGCAGAAGATGAGACCGGAAAGCCTATTGAGTGGGTGGACATTGATCCTGAGGCCTTCACAGGTGCCATGCGGACACATTTTACTATTTATTACTCACAGACATAGAATAAAGAAGGAATTAATACATTTATCAGCAAGAAAATGTTTAATTGACAAAAAGTGATGGGTAAGACTAGGGTTGTATCAATATATTAGTATGGGTTAATACATTGATCAAATGAGTAATGATACAATCAGTGTTGAGAAAGTTACTTCAAAAATGTAATTATTTACATTATTAAAATGGTATTATGATATCTGAAACGTAATTGAATTACTTAACAGGGAATTACTTGACAACTACTTAAAATCTATATACAGCTCAACAAAAAGACAATAAAAGTTTGCAATAAAAGCTTTATTTATTAAACAATGTAATACTAAAACATTTAAAATGAAACACCATATGTTTCTAATCACATGGTCTCACAGAAAACGGGGAGTGGGCAATTAAGCACCGGCCCGCCCGAAAGCTGACAAACCAACGCTACTCTCCAGATGACCTGGAGTACCAGGAGGTATATTACAACATCATCATCCAGAGGAAACCGCTTTTCTACGTCATCAACATGATCCTGCCCTGCTCTCTCATCTCCTCTCTGGTCGTTCTGGCCTATTTTCTACCTGCAAAAGGTGTGTGTGTGTGTGTGTGTGTGTGTGTGTGTGTGTGTGTGTGTGTGTGTGTGTGTGTGTGTGTGTGTGTGTGTGTGTGTGTGTGTGTGTGTGTGTGTGTGTGTGTGTGTGTGTGTGTGTGTGTATGTGGGCATGTGCAGACATTCTGAAGATTATGCTTCGTATGCCTCAAAATAAATGGTTGTTAATACTGACATCACATGTCAAAGTTTCTGAAAGCAAAAGCTCTATCAAATGATGGTGAACAACGAATAGATATGCTCACAGCGTGCAGTAATTCTATTTGAGTTTTAATCTCCAATGGTCAGACCATCCATGTCCACACTAAACTTTTCACACAATTTTTTTTCCTCTCCGTTTTGGGCTTTCACCCACACTGAAACTGCATTTTTAGTCAACGAAATGTATTTTTATGAAAACCTCTAAAGTGTTGTTGTTGAGTCACAGTGTGGACTGTGAAAATGGTGACTTGGAAAAACAAGACGCACTTTTAGTCATGTGACCAATTCAGCCAAAATGGTGGAGGATTTTGTACAGCCGTTCCGTTGTATTTTCTCTGTTTAGACAACATTGTTAAAGATTTATTGCGCTCTATTATAACGATCTAGGCGCAAAGTCTAAAGCGCATGGCACAAACACATAGGGTGTGTCCGAATCCACTTTGCTATTTTAAGGATGGAAAAATATGGTTTGTGCCACGACGCATGGTCTAACAGGGTTGTGCTTATTTTCTTAAAAAGTTCTGGGTGTGTTTTGAGCATAACGTGCATTAAATTAATCAGAGACTCATCTCCCATTCCCTTTAAGAGTCAGTTGTGTTACGCCATGGCGCATTTGCTATTTACATGGTGTACTTTGTAAGTGGAAAAACTGAAAGCTTCACTAGCGAGAAAACAGTTAAACAGAGCATCTGCAGCGAGGATAAAGAATGAGCCTCCTCCATTCAGCCTCTTTACTTTCTCTTTCTCCTTACTTTTACTCTTTACTTTACTCCTTTACTTTCGTACGCACTCCACTGAAGACATTCATTAGCCTACATATTTAATTTCATTTGTTAAGCGCAAAGATTTGTTTCAAAACTATTTCTAAATACAGTTGTAATTTCCAGCAAACGAATAAATGAACAATAATAATGAAGTGTGGACAAAAAACGGAGTTATATCCAAACACACGTCCTATTCTTATGTCCCATATGGTGATGCATACGTCTCCAAAACCTGACAGGTGGATAAATCTAAACTTGTTTTTATTAAAACAAATATAAATATGCATTAAATTAATAATAATAATAATAATAATAATAACATTATACAAATGCAAATTGTCATGAATGAACTGAAAAAAGCCACCAGAAATAAAGAAGGCATGGAGGCAGAGGTTTTTTTTTTATGTCTATGCAGTAAATAATAAATTTTGTAACATTTTAATCCTTTATTTATTTTTTTAAATAAATGTAGAAAACTAGTTCTTCAAAATAGCAACGCGCCAACAATGCACAACACACCGCTATTTTAGACCAAGTAGTGCAAACAGATTTGCTATTTAAACAATGTGGCGCAAAATGTAAAAATTAGGGTTGCGCTGGTCTGAAAATAGCAACAAATCGCGCAAAACACGTCTTGTGCCTTATTGCGCCGGGTGTATGATAGGGCTCATAGTTTGTACATGCTTCTTCAAAGGACATGGAATATTTATTCAAGTTTATTGTTTTGACACATCGTCTAGTCTATATTCTTGATAGCGTTTGCAACCTTATACTCCTGTGTTGATTGTCACAATGTTTCAAAGAGCCAGAATTTAAATAAACACCTTAACACATCCACAGTACAGGGACAAAAGCATTTTCAGTTGTTCCTTTTGGGACACAATTGAAAACGATAGTATAGTTGCAGAGCACTTTTAGATAAAATACAGTTTTAAAATTTTCCTGGATTTGTGTAGACGAGTCTGCAATGCAGCAAGAGACCAAAGTGTACAACATGATTTAGTAAAAGATGCTTTTAAAAGTGTGATTTGACTAAACAGCAGTCCCAAACAGCTATTGAATTTTTCCAGTTCAAGTAAGTGGAAGCTTGGACTGATAAACTTTACTCCACATGCCACAATTAAACAAGTACCTTAATATTCTTCTCTGTTTCTCTTAAAGTAGCACTTCCGCTATCTGTCACTTCTGTTTTTGCACTTCACCGTCTCTATCTATGATACCGCTGTCTCACATTTTCTTGCTGTCTCCTCTTTTTCATAGCTGGCGGGCAGAAGTTGACTGTGTCCATTTCTGTTCTTTTGGCTCAGACTGTGTTTCTCATCCTGATTTCTCAAAAAATACCAGAAACGTCACTTTCTGTGCCTCTTATTGGCAAGTCAGTACCAGTTTTTGAGTGTCTCGACAGTTTTGATTTTTTAAATGCTAGAATCATCTGATTTGACTCTTTTTTTGCTGTGTTTCAGGTATCTAATTTTCGTGATGTCTATGACCACACTCATTGTGACCAACTGCATTATTGTGCTCAACTACTCCCTCCGCAGTCCCAGCACACACAACATGTCCCAGACCATCAAGCACGTATGTTCTCCTTTAAAAACATTCATACTGTAGTTGCAACCCAGCAGGCACGTGCAGAGGTGGGGGCTTTGGGTGCTTGAGCCCCTGCCCTTTTTTCTCCTGGAGAGAAAGTGCCTATTTTTTCCTAGCAATAATAATTAATTTTTAAATACTACTAATAATATAATATATGTATAAGTTATTGCGTGTTCTATTTAAGGACCGCTTTCCCTGTCAAACAATAAAAAAACTAAATTTTAAAGTATATCTTGGTTTTAGTCTAGCCGCTCCAAGCGAGCCTCGAACCGGCGAGTTGGAAAGAAAAACCACATACGAGGCACATGCACTAACGAAGACTATTAACATTGCTACTCCGTCTTCAAAAGTAAGGTGTCAACAGTGGAGTAACGTCTATCAGTGCTTATGCTAACTCCTGCATCCACACTGCATCCGGGCCATAGCTTTACAGTCTGGCCCATACACACACTGCAGACGGAGTGTGTGTAAAACATACATTACTTGCTGACCTCCGTTATGGCAGCACGATATGATCGATAGAACCGCCGATGTAAATTCATGTCATTCATCTATATTGTGTGGAGGTGAGTAACGGTTAACAAAAGACTACCTAACCATCAGCTCAAATGTAACGTCAGCTATTTATTCAAAAGTTTAAAAGCAAATAGGCTATTTTGTCTTGCCAACATCCTCCTGATTAACAACCATGTAATAAGTTAGCTAAAGTTTCGCCAGGGGAATATCATAGGCATACAGGCTAATGTAATGGAGAAACAGCTGGATAGTGAAAATATTGCCCTCTCGTTTTTGCAGTCATTTATTCAGATTATATAATGTTAATTGAAGCTATAAAACATGTACATATAGGCTAGCTATGGATATCAGTGGCTATCAGTGTGTCCTACATTCTTCAAAATATTTTATTATTTTGTTCAACAGAAAAAAAAAACTCAAACAAAAATAATAGATTGAAAAGGGAGAGTTCACCCAAAAATTTAAATTTACTCACCCTCAAGTGGTTCCAAATCTTTGTCTCTTTATTTTGTTGAACACTAACAAATAAAAGATTAAAAAAGATATTTTAAAGAAAGCTATGAACTTGAAATCATTGACTTCCAGAGTAGGAAAAACAAATACCATGAAAGTCAATTGTTACAGGTTTCCTGCTTTCTTCAACAGAAGAAAAAAAAGTAAAATTGGTTTGCAACAAGTAAAAGGTGAGTAAATGGTGACAGAATTATTAGTTTTGAATGAACTATCCTTTTAAGGGTGAGTATATAGTGAATTTAGGGTGAAATCTCCTTTAATATATTTCATTTATAAAAGTATAATTATTATTATTATTTAATAAAAAGTGCCCTTTTTTCCACTTGAGCCCCTGTGCCTTAAAAGGTCTCTGCACGTCCCTGCAACCCAGGCTCATTATTGATATGTACCTCTATATACATTTCTGGAGAGCGCAAAATACTGTTGGAATATCAAGGCAATTCCATGCGTGTTCAATAAAAAAGGTCAGGAGAGGGTTTGTCTTCAATGCCAAAAATATTAGTAATTTATTAGATACAAATGAATAATTCGATGGCAGAGCTCTGGGTTACGTTACCCCAATGCAATACAAGAATTAAATTCAGGAGGTTCGCAACTAACATACATTTCCCTGACTCCAATATATATACACAACTGATATTAACAGGTGGAGTTTTGGTGTACCGTCACTTATCAGTCATTCTGCAGTCCTTTGGCTCTTGTACCCCAGACATACTTCCTTTTTTTGCAACTCTTCTCTGCATACCAGAACTGAACAATTAAGTGTATCTTTAATATATTTCACAATTTCTGTGACCATCCTTGTGACATGTCCAGACAGCAGTCTTGAACAAGGGCCCCCTGCATTATATTTATTCTTATTCTGCTATTTCCCCCTTGTCAGCAGTTCCTTCTAAATATGCAACACAGTAAGAAAGAAGAAGTTTGTCTGTGTAATAGATGGTATCATACAGAAGAAAAAGATTGATTAATCTGTTGTTAGTCTAAACAATTTTCTAATAAAAATAAAGACACAAAAGTAATAAAAAATAAATTCCTTTTTACATCAATACGTCCCAGGAGGTACATTTTTTTGCTGTTTTTGTTTTCGTGAATCCACCAGAGGCAGCTGTGTATGCTTTTTCAGATCTCAAATTTCTCTCACAAGTGGCATTCATGCCTGCTGTTCTCACAAAAATCCACCAGAGGCCGCTGTCGACTTACTGACTGACTAACCGACCGACCGTTTCCCCCACCCAAACCCTTCCCTAAACCCAACCGATAGTGTTTTCAAAAGCATCGATTGATCCTCCCACCACCTTCCCTAAACCCAATCGACAGTGTTTTCAAAAGTAATCCAGAAAAAGAAAAGCCCTCGCAGCCTTCTGATTTTTTCCACGTTTTCAGATCTTACCACATTCTCACCCTGTTATTTACTTGTTTATTTTATTTTTTGGCTTTTGTGTTACCTACTTTCTGTAACCGTTCTTCACCCGACTCAAACCCCGTCATCACAGTCATTTCCTCTCTGCGTCTCAAGTTCACCGTCGTTTGTGGCAAATTACTGGGCAAACAAAAAGCCATTCACACAGAGGTAAGCGGTCAGCTGGTGGCCCGAAATAAACAGTCATACTGCCCTAAAGCGTTCATTTGAAAGACGAAATGCAGCCATACTTAGCTCTGGCTACATAATTCGACGCTCTCCAGAAATGTATGGGGGGGTATGTTTTCACAATGTTGCATATTTGCTAGCTACAATTATCACTTCACAGCTTTTGGATGTGAACCTCTTATGTATCTTTTAGATTTTCCTGGAAGTGGTCCCTCGTTATCTTGGCATGGCCCCCTTTGTGGATGAGGGGGACCAGGGTGGGACTTATGAAATGAGGGAGAGGCGACGGAGTTCATTTGGGCTCATGCAGAGGGCTGAAGAATATGTTCTGAAACAGCCACGCAGTGAGATGATGTTCGATAAACAGAGAGAGAGACATGGACTGATGCGCACAATTGGTGAGAAACTCAGCCTTAACTTGTGTGTTTAAATATTGTTGCGTAGAAGTAGGGCCTACTGAGAACAAAATTTGCATGCATTAGGCCAGTTTTTGGAATAAAAGTATATAATTTGAGAGATGAATCATTTTCAGTGCAAAAACATAATTTTCTTTTCTCTATATTTTTGTCCAGTACAAACATCATAAACATTCTGAAATAAAAACTTGAAGACTTAATGGGATAATTCACCAAAAATCTAAAATTCTGTCATCATTTACTCATTCGAGTCCCGGGGGGAGGGGGGGCTGATTTAGGCCTCTGTGTGGAGTTTGCATGTTCTTCCCATGTTGGCATGGGTTTCCTCCGGGTTTCTCCCACAGTCCAAAGATATGCGCTATACCTGGCTGTAGGTGAATTGAATAAAATCTAAATTGGCTGTAGTGTATGAGTGTGTGTGTGAATGAGTATAAATGTGTATGGGTGTTTCCCAGTACGGGGTTGCAGCTGAAAAGACATCCACTGTATAAAACATGTGCTGGAATAGTTGCCGGTTCATTCCACTTTGGCGACCTCTGAAATAGAGACTAAGCCGAAGGAAAATGAATAAATTAATGAACATAAAAGAATAATTTTTGAAAAATGTTGGAAAATGGTAACCGTTGACCTCCATCGTAAGAAAAAACAAATGCTATTGAAGTTAATTGTTACAGATTTTCAACATTCTTCAAAATATCTTGTGTCTAACAGAACAAAAATAAAAACTCAAACGGACTTGGAATAGGTCAAAGATGAGTAAATGATGGGCGATGCGGTGGTGCAATAGGTAGTGCTGTTGCCTCACAGTAAGAAGGTCGCTGGTTCGAGCCTCGGCTAGGTCAGTTGGCATTTCTGTGTGGAGTTTGCATGTTCTCCCCCCATTCGCGTGGGTTTCCTAAAGGTGCTCCAGTTTTCCCCACAAGTCCAAAGACATGCGGTACAGGTGAATTGGGTAAGCTAAAATCGTCCGTAGTGTATGTGTGTGAATGAGAGTGTATGTGTGTTTCCCAGTGATGGGTTGCAGCTGTAAGGGCATCCGCTGCGTAAAACATATGCTGGATAAGTTGGCGGTTCATTCCGCTGTGGCAACCCCGGATTAATAAAGAGACTAAGCGAAAAGAAAATGAATAAAGAGTAAATGAGAACTTGAAGTCTTGTGTTTCTGAATATTTTATAAAGAAAAATGTGACTTTGCTTAAAAAAAAAATATTGTCAAATATATACGGAAAATTTTATTCAAAACTGTATTAAAAAGGAAAATAAATTATTTTTATGAACCCCACCGAAAGATAATTTACTTGTTTTAAGCATTAACACTTACTTTTCTTAAAATTACAATAACTTTGAAGTTCTGAAAGGTGATAAAGGGATTATAAAACAAACCTACATATATAGTGGTTAAATGTCTCACTTTTATTTGGGTTGTTGTTCTCTATATATGTGGGTTAATATGTAAATATCGATCTTTTCTCGCCTGTCTCTTTAAAAGCACCCTTTCGATGCAGTTTGTCATGTGTTTGCATATGTCTCCCTCTAGTGGATGAAATTGATGTGAGCAGTACCGCAAACCTCTACAAGAGTCTGGCGAAGACGGCCCCAGAAATAAAAGAGTGTGTGGATGCCTGTAACTTCATTGCTGAATCCACCAAGCAGCAGAATGACACTGGATCTGTAAGTGTGTGTTTATGTCAATATTCATGAACATTAGAGTATACTTGCTCCATCTTGTTGCTCCTTTTTTATCACAGGAGATGGAGAGTTGGGTGCTGATTGGTAAGATGATTGACAAAGTTTGTTTTTGGGCCGCCATCTTGCTATTCTCCATTGGCACCATTGCTATCTTCCTTATGGGTCACTACAACCAGGCACCTGAGTACCCATTTCCTTGGGAGAACAAAAAGTATGTGCCTGAGTAGTGCTTTGAAAACTTGACAGATTTTTAAGTCAGTAAGCCAGTTCCTTTCTGCTTATTTTGGTAAAAAAAAAATGCCAAGACAAGTTTTATAGCTTGGGTTAGAGTACAACAAGCTGCACATGATGTGAACAATATCATCTGACTTGATATATGATTTTGTCTTATATTTAATATTAGGGTCTATGGGTGTAGATGCATGTATAAACTTTTTTGTACTAATTATTATTTAAACTACTGGGGTTTTTACAGAAATGTACATATTTGCATATGCTTTTGGAAAAAAACAAAACAAAACATTATTTTCAAACATTAAGGAGTAAATACACTAAGGAATTCACCTTATTTCATACAAAATAGTGACCTTCCAGTTTGCTGTGGCTGCATTTTGTTATCCCCCAACAAGTTTTATCATCTCTTTTTACAGTGTGCTATTATAACCAGTGTGTTATGTCAGCCACTTTTGATTTATAAAATACTGTAGTATTTAGTATTAGTATTAAAGAGATGCATACTCATTTTTGTTTGTTCTATGTATTTATTTATTGTACTTTACTTTTACACATGCAGTGTTCATCAAATTTATTATTAGCTAATTTTGTGGCCTATTTGCAGTAAATAAATAGATTTTCTTAATTCACACTGTCTTAAGATATGCACTGCAAATGCACCAGAAATTGTAAGAACACTTTAAAATGTTTATTAAGCAATGTGCTGTTCTGCCTTTTCTATATGTACCAGAGACAAAGGATTAAATAAATGATATATTCAAAGTAAAGATTTGTCTCGTTCATTTTTGAGCTTGGAAAACCTTTAAAAAATGATACAGATGTGCAATAGTTGTCCGTTGCAAATGGTACTAATATATCCTTTAATATAACATGCACATTTTAGGGTATACAAATTATAAATAAGTGTCTGTTGAAAGGGTATGGACATTTTTTTAGATGCATGTATAAACTTTTTTGTACTAATTATTATTTACACTACTGGGGTTTTTACAGAAATGTACATTTTTGCATAGGCTTTTGTGAAAAAAAAAAAAAACATTATTATGGACATTTGTTTTACTTTTTTTTTTATCTCAAGATTCATTGGACTTGCAAAATCCTGAAGGCATTGATACAGATGAAGTCAGAATTATTAGCCCCCCTTTGAATTTTTTTTCTTTTTTGCATATTTCCCAAATGATGTTTAACAGAGCAAGGACATTTTCACAGTATGTCTGATAATATTTTTTTTTCTGGAGAAAGTCTTATTTGTTTTACTTCGGCTAGAAAAAAACAAGTTTTTAATTTTTTTAAAAATCATTTTAAGGACAATATTATTAGCCCCTTTAAGCAATATTTTTTTTTTCGATAGTCTACAGAACAAACCATCATTATACAATAACTTGCCTAATTACCCTAACCTGCCTAGTTAACCTAATTAACCTAGTTAAGCCTTTAAATGTCACTTTAAGCTGTATAGAAGTGTCTTGAAAATATCTAGTAAAATATTATTTACTGTCATCATGAAAAAGATAAAATAAATCAGTTGTTAGAAATGAGTTATTAAAACTATTATGTTCAGAAATGTGTTGAAAAAAATCTGCTCTCCGTTAAACAGAAATTGGGGGGAAAAATAAACAGAAGGGCTAATAATTCAGAGGGTTTCATAATTCTGACTTCAACTGTATATATATATATGAAGAGTTCAGATGCAAAAACCTCTAAATGCCATCTGAAAATTTCTTCTTATGTGAGCATTTTTCACAAACTCCTGTGTGTATGTTCAGCAAATCCACTTTTAAGGCAAAAATAGGTTCTTTGCATTGCCTTTAAAGTTAACAAACTGTACAAAAATATTGGAGGCTGAGGGAAAATGCTCATTCTAGGAGAAAATTTCAGATGGCACTTAAAGGTTTTTGCATCTGAACTTTTCATATGTAATCTTGCACAAATTTATATATATAACATTTTTACAATATTTATTTTACTTTATGAGTTTGACTTTCTTAAGAGGCAATGACAGACTTCAAAGAGGAAGAATAAATTACACTGAACTTTGGAACCACTTTGACTTTAACAGAAGTTAATGTTTTTAGGTCAGTGAAACATTTTACAGAGCAGTAAACATGTTTTCATGTGTAAAGTGTGGGTCTGAATGATATATTCACTGCAATGACCACATTTTCATGCACTGAAGGTGTTGATGTCCTGGCATTGCTGTCCTCAGATGCCTGAGCTGTGTAGTGGCACAAGCTATGTGTGTGTGTGTGTGTGTGCATGCTTTTGTGCCATATATCAGGATTCAGGACACAAATGTGCATAATATGACATATTACACCGGTATTACAAGGAGATTATGCGGACATTGCTAATGTCCCATTTTTCAAAAAGATTTTTTTTCAGAAAGTAAAACTTTCCTGTGAAGGTTGGGTTTAGGAGTAAGTCAATATAAAATACAGTTTGTGCAAGATATAAACAATGGAAACCTATGGAATGTCCTCACAATTCACAAAAACAAACGTGTGTGTGTGCGCGCGCGTGTGCGTGCTTATGTATGTGTGTATGTGTGTGTGTGATGTGGATGTTACCAGTGTTGAGAGTGCTGCTAAAACCAGTTTCTTTCAATAGTACAGATGCTCTTTCAGCGCCTCTGAGGATCCTGTCATTTCAGTGCCGCAGCCCCCGCGTCGCATCTACGCAAATTACGGTGAGGATGTTGAACATTTGCGCCAGTGACAAATGCGCGTAGGGAACATTTGCTTTTAATAAATCAACAAACAACTATAGAGGGCGTCTGTTTTTTAAATGATTTCCTAAATAGACCGCATTCCTGCATGTGTGCCAGGTAAGATGTTAGAGGTCGATGCACGCGCGCTTATGCGTCATTCTCGCTGCGGATTGTTTTCGCGGCTTTACGGTAAAAAAAACGGCCTCAAGTTAGTCTACGTTGAATGTTTCAGCAAACCTACGCCTTGGGAGTTGTGATGGAGGACAAGTTATCCAGAAGTTTGAGTCTACCTCGGTAATAACAACCTACGAGACTACGAAGGTTTAAACTGACATTTCGTGGCGACGGTTTCTTTGGTGGTGAGTAACACTGAACACACAAACTCATGGTTAGAAAGAGGTGTTACGATCACGTTGCTTCGGCAAAGGCACTTCTGTCACGTTTTCATTATTCAACTGTAAGATATCTCTCTTAAGTCAACCTTTACACAAAAGGAAATCAATTATTGTCTTTAAGCGACGAGTTGATTTGATTATCAGATTTTTGTTTTATATTGCGAGTGATGAAAGTGTCAGGAATGTCAGTGGTCGCGATATCAGATCAAAGATGCATAAACATGGACTCTGTCTCAACACTTATGAGCTGCAGATGCTTTTTGACTGTTTTGAGCTCTTCAAAGTTTGTAAACACGTGATGCTCACTTCGTTTTGAGACACGACCACACTCTTCATCCCCTCCTTCGTCTTCTTGGAGGTTGACAGTAAACTCATCCGGGGTAAACTAACGTTACCAGGTAGAAGCCGGTTTGGAGAGATTTGGACACGGGGAAAGTCTCTGTCTGAGAGAGGTGTGTAGCAAGAAAGAGAAGAGAAAATAATGTTAACATAGATAGATGTAAATCATAGTAACCACACTTCTATGTATGGAGCGAGGGAAAAATATAAGCGGGCAAAATGTAATGTACAATTAAATAACGCAGGATAAAAGTAAAAAATTTCATAACCTCATTTTTAAAGATGTTATAGACAGCAATATATTTTTATTTTTAATATTTTAATATATATTTAAGTCACAATTGCACAACAAGCATTTTTTTTGTTTTTAAAAGATGTCTAATAGACGTCTAAACAGTCGTCTCAGCTAAAACAAGGCTAATTTTGGGCTGTCAGTGGAAATCTAATAGACATCTAAGAATAGGCCAAACTAGACTAGTCATCAAATAAACAGAAATGAATGACTACACATGCCCGTAGCCAGCCTATTGAAAGGGGTGGTTCTTTTTTCTGAAAAGGGACTTTTTTGCAGTTATTCGCCTCATTTTTCTATTCAATTATGCATTTTAGTGACATTTTAGACGCAAATCTTTGCTAGATCAGCTTGTCAGATGACAATCATAACTACACTTTTTTGATGCACCAAAATAGTTTCCTACAATTTTGTCTAAGTGCTCGCCATACTATTTTACTATGAAGTATTTATTTACAAACTTGGATTTAAACTGTAAATTAATTCAGTTTATAAATATTGTAATGAGATTAGCATTTTAAGTAAAAACAAACAAAGAAATATGAAAAAATATTTATTTTTAAATACAAATTTATTATCATTTATCTTAAAAAAAAATAGGAATCTGGTAAAACTTGTTTTAAAATAAAAACTGTAGTCTATGGGCTAATAAAAAATAGCCAGCTCATTAAACTTTTCTCTGTCAGAGTTTGGCCACTTGAAAAATAAAAAATTAAATTTGTCTTAAAGCTTATTTTTTATCTATAATATTCACTATTTATGATGGCATAGCAGCAGGGGGAGGGGGAGGGGATCTTTCGAAGCACCTGGCTACGGGCCTGCTACACATATAAAGTCTGTATAATCTGTCTATTTGAGGACTAGTTTAGCCTTGTTTTAGCCAAGCTGTCTGCGTTTAGATGTCTATTAGACGTCTATTAAACACAAATTTGCTTGCTTGATGTGATTTTTAAAGGAGGTAGTATTTTTTCCAAACGTGTTTGACCCCCTCATTATTAAAACTAACAAAGCAATATGCTAAATTTACTGGCTTCTATTCACTTTACCTCACTATGACCTTGTTAATATGTGTAACTGCGAACATATTTTGTGCATTTTATTTGCAAAAAAACAAACAAACATTAAATTACTTTTCAGTTTACATTTCAGTCCTATCTCATTTTTCAAAAGTAAGTTATTATTTAGAATGCATAAATTATTGGCATTATACATTAATTGTACACTGTACAGTCAAATGTGGAAGTGAAAATAAGGTTTTGCTGTTAACAGTGGTACAAAAATAGCACTTATTTTTCTCCCGACAGGAGCTCTTGCCAATTATACACAGTTTACTTAAATGTAAGTAAAGGACTTGTTATAAGCAGTAAATAACCTGTTCAGCATTAAATGACCTCTGGGACACTCTGGTTTTTATATTTTTAGACATAAATTATAATAGTAGTATAATACATAATGTAGGGGCACACCTTTCTTACACATATTTATGTACCACCTTTTGCAGCTAGTCCAACAACCAGTATTTGAAAAGACTCAAGTAAAACCGAATCTTCTTTGAAAAAGGGTTTACTGAAAAAATGCGAAACGAAAATACAAAGGTACGATAGACTCAATTTAGGATGCTTTAGGATTGAGCATTATTGAGCATATCTGGGGTAAGATGACGGAGGCATTTTAGATGAATCCAAATAATCATGTCTAATCAGTTTTGCAAAAAATACCCCAAAAAAAGTATTTAAATTGTTTTAATTATTAAATTATGTCTTTTAGATAATACAAGCATTATGAATTCTTATTACATTTCAATATCAATTTTCACCATGTTTAAACCTTTTTAACTAAATTATCATCACAAATTAATAACACATAACTGGCTCTTACACATAACTAGTTGTCAACTAGTTGTCAACCAAACAACCGTTTGAGCTGTTGTTAAGGCTGGTATTGCTTTTCAGATTATTGAGTGTCCGTTCCTTACAGTGAGTGATTTTAGCAGTGGTTTCATATCTATAAGCAAAACAGTTGCTAATTTAAGCATAATCAGATGTGCAGTGAGAGGGCTGTCATTATCACTTTATGCCTTAATGGTTTTATGATTTGTTTGATCATGTGGGTTTTTATGTTTATGATTTGTTTTTAGTATCGCCTGGACCTTCTTCCAGCACCTTTCTAGTTAACTTGAAATTCTGTCTCTCTCCCACTGTGTCTAGGGTTTCACCTGGTTACCTGGCAACAGTAGGCATAGTCAGCCTGTGCAACGCCCTTTAACCCTCTCTCTGTAAAGCACAGTGTTCTTCTGCTTTTTAACAATTTAAATATTTGATATGTAAATTTACTACACACCATCATTCAGAGGTTTAGCATCAGAAAATTTAGTTAATTCTTTTTAGGCCTCTTCTGCTAACCAAGGCTTCATATTCCTTATAAAAAATAAATAAAAACAGTAAGAAATAATGTAAAATAATACAACAAAAAATGAAAATAACTTTTCTAATTCAATGAATATTAAAATGCAGAATTTTTATTCACGTTATTGCAAAGTAGAATCTTCCAATATCTAATAATCTTTCATATTATTATCATCAATGTTGTGCGGTTGAATGTTTTTGTGGAAACTGATTATTTTTTCAGGATTTTTATTTTTATAAATTTTATGCATCTTTAATAAAAAAAGGGTTTTGAATTATTATAGAAAGTGTATTTTAAAAAATATGAATGCATTAAATTTTGGTTTTCACAAAAAACATGAAGTAGAGTGACTGTTTTAACAATAACAGTCAGAAATTTTACTTAAGCAGCAAATCAGCATATGTCAGTTCTTTCTGAAAGATCATGTGACACTGAAGACTTGATTAATAGATGCTTTACTGTCACATGAATAAATTACACTGAAACAAATTTAGCTATTTTAAAAATATGAGCACATATTTTAAATTGAAATAATATTTCAAAGCATTACTTCATTTTTGTATTTTTAATAAATGCATGCTGTCTTGCAGTAGAGACTGATTTTAAAAACCCGTAAATAATCTTACCTAGAATATATAAGGAATGCACAGATAGGATTATTTTTTGGCCAATACAGCAATAAAGCATTTAAAAATGGGCACAAGTTAAGTTTATATATATATATTATATATATATATATATATATATATATATATATATATATATATATATATATATATATATATATAGTTCCCAGAGATGGGTTGCGGCTGGAAGGGCATCCGCTGCGTAAAATCGTGCTGGATAAGTTGGCGGTTCATTCCGCTGTGGCGACCCCGCAAGGGACAAAGCCGACAAGAAAATGAATGAATGAATGAATATATATATATATATATATATATATATATATATATATATATATATATATATATATATATATATATATATATATATATACTATATTATTTTTTACAACATGATAATCTTCAAAGGTGATTTTTGCAATTCAGTCTATTTATTTAAAAAAAGTTACTTTTATTTGGTATTATAGAACACTTAATTTAATAAACTTAACAAATTAAGCCATTGTTGTTTGTTGCTATATACTGTATAAATGATACATTTTGCTGCTCCAGAAAAATGTTGAGTAACTCAAGTGCAGTCGGTTTCTTTTATTGTCCAAGATGTTTTAGCCCAAATTTACCTCTGGTTTGTGCCAGCACTTGATGATGTACATCAGTTGCTTTCCTGACTCACATGTGACATTTTGTACATATTTGACTCAGGTCTGATATTTTGTATGGATAATAATTTATATATATATTTTTTGAGTAATGTTGGATTATTCAAAATGTTATTAATAATCCATTGGTATCAATCAGCCTTTCATATATTGCCAATATACCGATTAGGGTTGCACAATATTGGAAAAAACTGACATTGCAATATTTCATTTTTCTGCAATTTATATATAGCAATATTAATATTTTCACATGATTGATTGATGATTTTTGGTGAATGCATCTGCATAAAATGTACAAAATGATAAATATATATACATATATACAGGGAGTGCAGAATTATTAGGCAAGTTGTATTTTTGAGGATTAATTTTATTATTGAACAACAACCATGTTCTCAATGAACCCAAAAAAACTCATTAATATCAAAGCTAAATATTTTTGGAAGTAGTTTTTAGTTTGTTTTTATTTTTAGCTATTTTAGGAGGATATCTGTGTGTGCAGGTGACTATTACTGTCCAGAATTATTAGGCAACTTAACAAAAAACAAATATATACCCATTTCAATTATTTATTTTCACCAGTGAAACAAATATAACATCTCAACATTCACAAATATACATTTCTGACATTCAAAAACAAAACAAAAACAAATCAGTGACCAATATAGCCACCTTTCTTTGCAAGGACACTCAAAAGTCTGCCATCCATGGATTCTGTCAGTGTTTTGATCTGTTCAACATCAACATTGCGTGCAGCAGCAACCACAGCCTTCCAGACACTGTTCAGAGAGGTGTACTGTTTTCCCTCCTTGTAAATCTCACATTTGATGATGGACCACAGGTTCTCTATAGGGTTCAGATCAGGTGAACAAGGACGCCATGTCATTAGTTTTTCTTCTTTTAGACCCTTTCTTGCCAGCCACGCTATGGAGTACTTGGACAGGTGTGATGGAGCATTGTCCTGCATGAAAATCATGTTTTTCCTGAAGGATGCAGACTTCTTTCTGTACCACTGCTTGAAGGTGTCTTCCAGAAACTGGCAGTAGGACTGGGAGTTGAGCTTGACTCCATCCTCAACCCGAAAAGGCCCCACAAGCTCATCTTTGATGATACCAGCCCAAACCAGTACTCCACCTCCACCTTGCTGGCGTCTGAGTCGGACTGGAACTCTCTGCCCTTTACTGATCCAGCCACGGGCCTATCAAGACTCACTCTCATTTCATCAGTCCATAAAACCTTAGAAAAATCAGTCTTGAGATGTTTCTCGGCCCAGTCTTGACGTTTCAGCTTGTGTGTCTTGTTCAGTGGTGGTCGTTTTTCAGCCTTTCTTACCTTGGCCATGTCTCTGAGTATTGCACACCTTGTGCTTTTGGGCACTCCAGTGATGTTGCAGCTCTGAAATATGGCAAAACTGGTGGCAAGTGGCATCTTGGCAGCTGCACGCTTGACTTTTCTCAGTTCATGGGCAGTTTATTTTGCGCCTTGGTTTTTCCAGACGCTTCTTGCGAACCTGTTGACTATTTTGAATGAAACGCTTGATTGTTCGATGATCACGCTTGGCAATTTTAAGAGTGCTGCATCCCTCTGCAAGATATCTCACTATTTTTGACCTTTCGGAGCCTGTCAAGTCCTTCTTTTGACCCATTTTGCCAAAGGAAACGAAGTTGCCTAATAATTATGCACACCTGATATAGGGTGTTGATGTCATTAGACCACACCCCTTCTCATTACAGAGATGCACATCACCTAATATGCTTAATGCGTAGTAGGCTACCACAAAGCACAGATAAAAACAATAGAAGAAAGATAAAAATTAAATTAACAGTGCTTTATGTTTTTTTGGTGGAATCTAACAGTATTGGTGTACATACATTCAATAATCAAAGGTAAAATAACATGGTAAAGTCTTTATCATATAAATAATTAAACACAATTAATCTTTGTTAAATTGACAAAAAAAATATTGTGTCCAAATGGTTTAAATTCATTGAAATTGCTAGGCATCCTGCGATGTGACTATTGCAGATCCGCACATTGTGATATCGATGCTGAAATGATATATTGTGTAGCCATAATAACAAAGCTTTAAATGAATCCAATATTAGCTAATAAATATTGACGACCAATACATCAGTGAATCTCTAGGATATATAGCTTAAAAAACAAACAACTTTATTCTAGTTCTGAAAAGAATTCTGCGTATTTATAAACTGCCTTCCTTATCATTAGACTGATGGCAAAGCTCTGTTCTGATGGTCTTCTTTATGGAAAAAATGAAACAAAACTTCTGAGATTGTTTTTTTCCCCTTTGACTCAACTAATATATGCTTGCATGTCAGTGTTGATGTCACAGTCATATCCAGTGTCGTTATAGAACCTCAGAGACGTGGCTTAGATTACCTAAGGTATCTTTTAATGACAACGGCCTGTTCATAGGCCTCTTCCTGAAAACATGTTTAGAGTGTCTCTCTTATCAGACACACCCCTCTCTCTCTTTCTCTCTCTTGCTCTTTCTCTACTAGTGTGCTGATGGGATGAATAAGGTTTGTTTGATTAGGGAGACAATCAAAATGTGTGCATTTGAAGAGTCTGCAGGGACAGGGTTTACAACTACTGGATATACATGACTTTAGAAATGATCCACTATAAAATCAACGGAAGACCGTATCAATTTTATTTCACTTTCATTTATTTTTATTTGTCTGCTGTCAACTAGGAGTTATTCACATTAGGTGATTAACTCGACAGTGAATCATCTGTACCACAGCTGGAGTACAGTTTTTTTATCATTAGAATGATGTACTCCTTTGTTTTGTGTGGAAGTAGCTTTAGAAATACACCGCAGTTCAGCCCAGAGACTATCTGGATTGAATCCAAAAGCCACAAGCGCTTTAGCTTTTTTGTCCTAGTTATTTTTACTCATGCTTAAATGAATGCAGATTATGTGACAATATCAACAGAGCAGGCAAATCCTGCACCTGTGAGTACAAAATGCACGGTATTAACAATAATGATGTTGTTTTTAATCGTTCATCTTTCCATGCATATTATACTATGTGGCTTAAGTTGCTTTACAGTTTACAAACTGGATATGAATACTCAAAATATGAAAAGTGTGTGTACGAACGAAAGCTATTATATAAAGGGACAAATAACACAACCGGAGAATAGTATATAAATATCACAGAAGTTTATTGATGATTATGGAACTGATGGTTTTCAAATACCTGTAGTGTTGTTATCATTGTTTAACAAAATGATAGGTGCACAAAGCAAGATAAATTCCACGTATCATAAGCAAGCAACACTTTCTCACCATTGGTAAGTAAAGCCATGTGATCTGCTGTAAATGGAGAAAGAGCACGGGGGGCAGCACAGATCCATGCTGTATTTCAGTTGTAAAATACACTACCTGACAAAAGTCTTGTCGTCGATCCCAGTTGTAAGAGCAACAAATAACTTCACTTCTAGTTGATCATTTGGAAAAGTGACAGAAGGTAGATTTGTCAGATGAAACATCTGTTGAACTGCATCTCAATCATCACAAATACAGTAGAAGCCCTATTGGAACCCGCATGAACCCAAGATTCTCACAGAAATCAGTTCAAAATCATGGTTTGGGGTTACATTTAGTATGGGGCATGACATGGATGACAACATCAACAGCCTGAGGTATCAAGATATTTGTGCTGCCCATTACATTACAAACCACAGGAGAGGGCAAATTCTTCAGCAGGATAGTGCTCTTTCTCATACTTCAGCCTCCACATCAAAGTTCCTGAAAGCAAAGAAGGTCAAGGTGCTCCAGGATTGGCCAGCCCAGTCACCAGACATGAACATTATTAAGAATGTCTGGGGTAAGATGAAGGAGGAGGCATTGAAGATAAATCTAAAATATCTCGATGAACTCTGGGAGTCCTGCAAGAACGCTTTCTTTGACATTCCAGATGACTTTATTAATAAGTTATTTGAGTCAATTTATAGATGTATGGATGCAGTTTCCAAGCTCATGGGAATCATACACAATATTAATTATTTTTCCACTGCACCATGACTTTATATTCTATACTGTACATTATTTCTGTTAAGTGACAAGACTTTCGTCTAAGCAAAGTCAGACCTTACTCTCTTAATTAAACCATTAAACATCGAGGCATGATTATATTTGATTTTGGTAAAATAAGCGAAATCTAGAGGCTTTTGACTTTCATATAAGCCACTTCTGATACCAAATGATCAACTAGAAGTCAAGTTATTATTTGTTGTTCCTAAAACTTGGGCGATAGGCGACAAGACTTTTTGTCAGGTAGTGTAGTCAGAATGTACTTTGTTTCCAACTTTCTAAAGTTTTAAGGTTCATCAAAACTTTGCTTATTATATTTTTGACCTCTTTGTCTGGGTGGGTATTTTTATTACTTCAATTATTCATTTATCTTATTTTTTTTGTGTGTTTCCACAGGTGTGTCGTGGTCCAGTAGCCTTATGGCTAGTCCTGAGTCAAATGCAGCTCAAAGGTGGCGGAAATGTGTGGACTCTGTGATAGTCAACCTTACTGAGGATCAGCTGAAGTCTATTGAAAACAACAGTGGTGAGACAAATCACACAGAACAGTATTCATTATCAGATCACAAAGATTGAAATGTAACTTTCAGGTGAAGGCAAACACATTGATTGTCTGGTTAATGTGTGTTTGATTTGAGCTGGAATTGCATAAACACACGTTTGGGAAAGCGTTTTAAAGCTTTTTTTGTTTGTTTGGCATATCTAGGCTCGTCTAAATGGTTTGCATACCTCTCTGCTGCCTGTCCCACACCCAAATTCAAAACTGTTGGTTGAGGTTTACCATGCATTTTATTGTTTTAATAGGTTGTTTTTATGTTATCATATTGTCTAGGTAGCAGTTGAATTTGTAGGAACAGTGGTATATATGAAGATTTTTTTTATAGACAATCAAGACTATGGCAGTGTAAACTGTAAAAATATTTTACAAAACAAGGTGTGACCATCTGGGTGATTACCCAACAAATAGGAATCCGTACGGTCAGTTTGTCATTGTAGAGAACATGCATATAATGCTTGTGACATCTTATTTTTGGTATTTATTACAGAACAAAAACTGTAATTATTTATAGATCTCACAATTCACAGTTACTCCTTCTCAATCGCTGATTTGTCTCTGAGGACAAAAGACCGTTTATGCCACATCCACGTGTCAATCATGCTGTAGGAACAGGTACTGAAAGTGTGACACTGAGTCCTTTTACTCACTGTGTAAAGATTGTGAGAAATGTAGAAAGCAGAGAGAGGAATGACTGGCTTCACGGCTGCCTTCTCTCGTTCACATACTTCTAGTTGGATTGTGTTTTTAAACACAACACCGAAACTGAGTGACTTGTCTGATCTTTGACCTCTGGTGATGTAACAGTGTTGATACTAAGGCCTGGCACAGCGGCTGCTTTTCAAAACATAATGAGGAATGGAGGGGCCAAATATTCAAAATCTAATTCAAAGCTGAAAAAACAAAGAAGAAATAAGAATATTTCAGATTTGCATGGTCACTAATCAATAAAATTCTGTGGCATAAATCATGTGGCTTCTTGTCCAAATAGTCAGATGTTCTTTTTCTACTGAACAAGATGCTGATTTAGTTATTCTAGATGACACTGGAGAACAAGATCATCCAGGGTTTCCGCGGGGTCTTAAAAAGTCTAAAATCTAAAAATCTAAATTTTAGGCCTTAAAAAGTCTTAAATTTGCTGTTCTAGGTCTTAAATATTTTTGCACAGGTCTTATTTTTCCGATGTCCATGTGACGCTACATCTAATGCGCATTTAAATTCTTTCTTGTTGTTGTTGCTTGGTTTTCGTGATGTTGTAGTTATTTATTTCACTAGTCCTGATGTAATTTGCGGTATTACAACTGCAAATGAGACCAACATGCAATAGCCAATCAGCTTTCTGTTGTGAATGTGACATCATTGCTGTGTTTGCAGAGGCTTGCTTTTGGTGCGCACGACATGATTTCAGCTGGCGGCGTGAACAGATTTCGGGTGAACAGTTTGATTTCAGTTGAATATGAATCACTTTGAAGAGATTTTGTCTGAAATGCCTATACAGACATCTTAATGATCTGTTCATGCGTGATCATCATAGAGATAACCAGATGACCAATAATTCTTGGCTAGAAATTGCAACAGCCGTGGAAAAGGAGGAACGTTTTTGTAAAAGTTTGGAAAAACCTGAGGTATAAGTTTGTTAAAAAAAAAAATAAAAAAAAAGATGCCATGGCAAAAGTGGAGACCCATGTGGTTTTAATATTACAGAAATATGTTTTTCCACCATTTATAGGTTTTACACTGATGTATAATTTTGAAGTTAAAACAATGTGTCAGCTTATAAGTAGAGGACAGAAACTAGCCAGACAGTAATGTGTGAATTGTGGAGTGGGCAATATAAAATAAAGCGTCTAAAGTATTTTTAGTAAGTTTTTTTTGCTTTTATTCTTACCATAATAAAAAATATAATTGTAGAGCAACCCATTTTCTCTTGTCATTGATATTTAACTTTAATAGGTAGAACGGTCCGAGATATGAACAAAAGCAAGTGAAGCATCAAAGTTTGATTTAAAAAATCTTGAATGGTTATAAAACTTTATAATTATCATAATAAATTCTAAAAAAAAAAAATAATAATTAGTTAAAAAATCTTGAACGATATTAATGATATTATATCATTATGAAATATATTGGGTTTCTTTTGACCGCCCACTGTCATTTAAAAGAATATCACAATGGTTTAAAAGCCTCGTCTGTTTCGTGAGGTACGAGCACAGTCAGCGGAGGTGCGCGATGTGGCGCCAGGCAAAAGTTTAAATCAGCCTTAAGATGTTTTTTTTTTCTGTAGTTCAATGGTGCATCTAACCTGCCTTTAGTACTGTTCAATTTAAAGGATTTTATTTTACCACAAATTTTGTGTTTTTTTTTTTTTTTTTTTTTTTTGCATTTTCTCTTGCGTGTTTTGATATTGTGATATAGGTCTTAAATGTAATACTTAATGGTCTTAAAAAGTCTTAAATTTGACATTATGATATCTGCAGAAACCCTGTCATCAGTTTTGATGTTCTTTGTGTCCAGGTTCACATGCTATGACAAAACCAAATCTAAGATTAGACCAACCATGCAAAACAAATAGTCCATGAACTTTTCATAGGATCCACTGGGTCTAAAAAAATCTTAAAATGTCTTAAATTACAAAAAGTAAATTTTAGGCCTCAAAAAGTCTTAAATTCACAGAAATATTGTGTTGTTAAAATATTTTAAACAGGTCTTAATTTTGCTTTGTCCTAGTAAAGCTACTCAATTGGGTCGACATCCATCCCACCAACAATCCATCTCAATAAAACCTTATTTTTTATATTTAGGTTTTTTTATTGTAAGGAGATACGATTTACAGCAGCTGTTAGACATTTTTACAGCAAATTCCCTATTAAAATGAAAACAAAAAATAATTGATTCATCATGATAATACCGGTAGTAAACTGATAAAAAAAAAAACCCGTATAAGTCTAATATTTTGTTTTTAATGGTCTTAAAAGGGTCTTAAAAGGTCTTAGATTTGACTGGATGAAACCTGCAGAAACCCTGAAGATCTCAGTTCTGTCATAAACTGCTGTTTACACTTGTGCGTTTTCGTTTTAAATCTGCTGTTTTTGTTGTATATTAGAGAAGCTATCTCCATCCACACTGTACAGCATAAAACGCATGATACATGACCATTCACATTCACTGGCCATTTGCATATTTTGCCAGCATTCATACTTGCAGTCTACTGGTTGCGTAGTTTTTTTATGACAGGGGCTTGATGAATCTGGGAACCATATGCAGTAGTCCAGAAGACCAGTCAGAGAGACATTGTGGATAACTGCACATCCATTTTCAAATGTCTGCACAAAAAGGGTCTTCAGTGGTTTCAAACGCTCCATTTTTGAAGGTCGAAGTAAATGCTGAAGTAGTGTGAATGCCTGATGTGTAACAGTAACAAACGTATGCATTTTAAAATGCAAATACGCTGGTGTAAACTCCACCTCAGGAGAATATGTACTCAATTTCAACATATCAACTTCAACAACCCTAGAAATATGCAATTCTGGATAAATTTGTGATTTAAAGGTGCAGTATGT
Organism: Danio kyathit; assembly: GCA_903798195.1. Taxonomy (NCBI): domain Eukaryota; kingdom Metazoa; phylum Chordata; class Actinopteri; order Cypriniformes; family Danionidae; genus Danio; species Danio kyathit. Next base: position 44,967,307 of record LR812523.1, on the reverse strand, counting down.
AAGTTTGACACCCAGTGGTTGAACTGAGTATTGCACTCCTAGATCAAAATAAAAACACGCGTGGGATGCCAGAGATTGAGTACAGGAGCGAGTGATTTAAACACAGGAGCGAGTGATTTAAACCGTGTTCTAAATAAAATCAACGACACGCGGTAGAAGGAATTATGTTCCATATTAAAAGGAGTTTTAGTTCTAACCAACACCTCGAATTGAGATATTAGAAACGGTTTCTATTTCTCACAGCTCAACATGTGAAACCTATGACAGTGCACCTCAGGTAAGCCTCGTGTGTTTTATTCAGTGCTAAATGCTAACAATGTGAGTTTGAATCGATTCTAAACCTTACCGTTTCGTGAGTGAGTGCTTATTCTGTGCTTCTGAAAGGCTGTATTTACATTTTTGTCGTGTTTCGTCTGGTGCAAAGAGTCAAACTGCTGTTTGCGTGTTGTTAGGACACGAGATTACAATGTAATCTGCTCACCTAATGTTTACGTTCGTAATATTTATGTCATTTGCTAATTAATAACCTCATGTGGAACTGAATCTGTCTCATTTCGACGTCTGATACTGTCCATTTCGGTCACGGGCGCATGCTTTCAGAGCCTTTCTGAATGAATGAATGAATGAATGAAATACTCTGTTTTCCAACAAGGCAACCCGGAGTGCTGAATTATAATTGGCTAAACTGGCATTCTGCAGGTTAACTTTACCTAAACAAAGAAAGCGTTCCGGCACGGAAAAACCATTTTCAAAGCAGAATATCTGACTTCAGCATTGTTTTTCAGTTAAACAAGTATGTTCACTTGGGATGTTTCTTAAATATCTGCAAACATATTATGGTATTTTTATGCTTTAGAAGAATCAAAAACTTACATACAGCACCTTTAATTTAAAGCAAATTGCTTTACTGAAAGATTTTATATTACAATAGGATTTTTCACTGCTGTCATATCTGTGTTTCTTTTTTGGTATTAGGAGGAAAGCATGCACATGCAGCACATATTTACGCCTAAACATCAGGCTCAGCAGCATGTACAGCATTGCTGTGTCAGTTATTATATCACTGCAAAGGTGTTTAGATTTTGGCTACATCCACAAGAAACCAGAGCTTTCCCTATCCAATCTTTTTTTTTTTTTTTTTTGCCTCATTTAAAAAAAATATGTGCACCGCACCCACAAAACCACTGAAACTGACTAAAACAATGTTTTATGCATGCCTGTATACAGCTTATGCCATGACAAGTATGTGGAGCTGTAATTCTCTCACAGAGATACATAACTTAATGGAGATAAAGACTTGTAACATGCGCATAAACCTTGTGTGTGCCGTCTCCAAACCAAACAGGATTAACATGGAAAATGCTTTTTAGTGAAGTTGTGGGTTCTGCAGTGCAAACACAGGCATATAGTCTGCCATTGTTGCTGCTGTCACTGTTATGTCATGTAGCTGTGTTTGACTAGAGTTCAGAAGTAGGCGGATGACATCATAGTTTTATAAAATATAAGGACTGGGTGTTCACACAGAAACACGAGGGCGTCATTATTAGTTTTATCCACTCTGGGACCCGGTTTCAAAAATAGGGCTGCTTTCATCTGGACAAAACACCTATACAAAATACAGCTTAATGCGTATCGGTCTGGACAAGGCCTGAGATGTGTATATGTTTTATCTAGTGTGTGCACAAGTCTGAACACAAGTTGCTGGCTGCAGATCACATTTCGGCCACTGGTGTCACTAATAACAAGATTTTCTGAATTGTCCTTAAAAGCCCCTTTAAAGGGCACTTATGTGGCAAAATGAACTTTTGCAAACTGTTTGGAAAGAACTAGGTGTAGGTATAGTGTGTACACAGTCATATCAGAGTGATATAAACGCAACAAGTCTCTTTTTTAAATTTCCTGATGTTAAAGATATTTGTGTATTGCTGTGCATCCTGTGTATACTAAGCAATGTGTAAGCGTTTGTACCCACATAGGTGCATAACTAACATGCTCTGCACGGGACTTTAAGCCAGCTTTAGATGGTCTATTAGTACGGTCTATTTCAGTTCTTTAAATAGCAACGCGCCAACAATGCGCCTTAACACACCTCCATTTTAGACCAGCACACTCATGAGTCACGTGGCGCGCAAACAACGTGGCGCAAAATGTGAAAATTAGCTGGTCTGAAAATAGCAAAAAATCACATATAACACGTCTTGCGCCTTATTGCACCAAGTATATGATAGGGCCCTATGTGTACAACTAACAAACCAACATTTTTTCCATTTGGAAAATTACAGTTATTAATAGTTCTTATAAACTATCAATTTTTAAAATAGCCTTCATAGCCTAATCTATGAGTCAAACAAATCCAAATACTTTCTTGATTTTTGCATAATGATAACTCCACACCAAACTGAGGCTTTCATTTTACAGCTTATAAAACATGTATGCAAATTAATGCATTGTCATATGTAAACAAATTGTTATATGCTATAATAGCCTATACTTTACAAAAGGATCACATATGAGACTTGTCATCGTCTTTTATCACATGCAGCGCGCGCAGATGAACCACGAGTGAGACAGAGGAAATAAAAGCACACAAGCTCTAAGGTAAAACCAGACACTCAAGATATAATCTTTAAACTAATGACTTCTATTAAAAATGTTGACAACGGTTTGTGATATAATAATAACAGTGGAGCATCAATTAAATGCATATTTTCTGTGGAGGGCTCGATTTGAGGTAGTCTGCTATTTTTATTTGACGGAAGAAAAAACCTATGCTGGTTCTTAAAAAGGATTCAGTCAGTGTTTTCGTTTTGTAATCTAAATTTGTAATTTAAGTATCTAGGGCAAATTATTTAAATAAAAAATAATTTAAAATATCTAGGGCATGCCTATTTATTTTATTCAAAATTTTAAGCACTGCAGGTGCTTGAAGATGTTCTGTTGTTAATATGTTCGCAAGTTAAAATAAATCCGTATTTTAAAATGCAACATTTAATGTGTCAGACACAAAATAGACACGTCAATTTTTTTAAGTAAATAATAATTTAATATTAATCTGACCAGTTAACGGTTAATATTTGGTAAACGAGCGATGGTTGTCAGTTGGGAAAATTAACCGAAATGAGCATCCCTAGTTAAAATAGTATCCAAATCCCAGCGATTTTGAGGACCACCGCAATGAGACATAGGAGTGCGGTTTTCCCCACATCAAGAATGAGATTTACAAGTTTAAAATGCTTTAAAACAGGGCATATTTGTAATAAAGAAAAGACATAAAGGCTATACAAGGCGACTTTAAGTAGACATGTAAAAACCGTGTGTTTACTGCGAACTTTGAAATGGCATTTGTGTGTGACTTATCATTGCAGAAAACGTTGCATTGTTTGCTTGAATAAACTCCACCACAAATATATCAAACAAACTCACTTGCTGTATTTGACTCATAAACTCATAAAATGAATCCTGGATCTGCTTCATCCATGTCTGTCTTCGTCACTGTGCTGTTTATGAGTTACTTGACACAGCAGAAGCTGACATGCACATGAGAAAAACGGAGGGCGGGGACAACTAGCTCATTTGCATTAAAGCCACAGGCTACAAACACAGCTACACATTGCTCTGAGCACAAAATTAGGCATATTCTGGACAGTATAATAAATAATCTAATGGATATTTTGAGCTAAAATCAAAGACAGACACATTCTGACACATTCTGAAGACACCAAAGACTTATCTTGCATCTTGTAAAAGGGATAGAATAGGAGTCTTTCAAAGGGCTTAATATTAATATTATGGTTCTTCTGAGTGTGCCAGTTTAGGTTCAGTTCAAAACACAATTCAGATTTTTTTATTATGATGTGTTAAAAAGTGTGATTTTGGGGGCGTGTACACAGTTCTTCATTTTAGGGGTGTGTTGCTTCAAATGAAAATTAGTTTCGACTTCCCGCCCAACTTAACAAGGGGGTGGAGCCAAGAGCTCCCACGCTTTGTGTATGGCTACAGACAGGCAGACAGAGAGAAGCAACATGAGTGAGAGGACCAGCATTCAGCTGTACATGTACGACTCGAACACAGAGCAAGCAGAGACTACAAAATCATTTGTGTCTTTGTATAGTTTTACAGCCAACTGTGTGCTAGTTTAAAGCTCCGAGCTTGTAGCCTACACAGAGACTAATAACCAAGCACACTGAAATAACTTTGACTGAAGGGCATCACACACCGGATGCACCGTGACGCAGCACGCACATGACCGTTGAAAGTATCACACACTTGTGGCACCGGTGTGTGTCCCCTGATAGAAACATATGTTTAGCTTTCAGAAATGCATGACGCTGCGTGGCGTGACGCTGCTTGTCGCCAAGCGGCGCTTCTGGTGTACAACCTGCTTGAGGCTATAACTAAAGGGCGTCATACACCAGATGCGGCGCTCAGAGCCACGACACGGCATACCAGACACGCACATTCGCATGTTATTTAAAATGAAACTATTCAGATAACGCTCTGTGGCGCGGCAGAAATATGAAGTGTCCTGAGCAGGGCCAGCGCGTCCATAGAGGCAACCTAGGCGGCAGAATAGTGAGCGAACCCCCGGTCCTCACTTTCATCCGCGACACCTCGAAATGCATGGCGCTGCGCGTCGTTAGTTCGTTATTTCCACGCACACGCACGTGAGGCACAGCTGCACCTAGTTAAGATGACAGGGAGCTTCTGTGACCGCGGGAAATACAAACCGCTGAAGTTTAAGGAAGACGCAATGAAAAGTACACATGTATGCAAACCCACTAAAACTCACAAACACTGTCGGCGAGGAGAGCGATAACGTAGTGAATTTTGAGCCCAATGAGCCTTACATGATCTAAAAATAGAGCAAGGGTGTTTCTGTGGTGACGTCGCTTTGACTCACACGCTGAAAATGGCGGACGTGAAACAATATAGAGGATATGGTAATGCGCACCTGTCAATCAATATTGGTGGGCGGGGGGACTGCACTTCTACATCAAGTTGCGGTCGATCTCAAAACCGCTCCAATTGGTCCACCGTTTTTATGTTGTTAAATTGAAAAAAAAGGACTGAGTGTGTTTATATCACCCCAATAGGACGGTCTACTGTATACACTATACCTATGTCCAAACAGCTTGAAAAGTAGATTTTTTTACCATAGGTGCCCTTTAAATTACATGCAATCAAACAATATATATATATATATATATATATATATATATATATATATATATATATATATATATATATATATATATATATACATATATATATATATATATATATATATATACACATATATATATATATATATATATATATATATATATATGTATATATATATATATATATATATATATATATATATATATATATATATATATATATATATATATATATATATATATATATATATTAACATTATTGAAATGATTGATATTTATCTTCCTGTGTGTGTCTCTATCAGAAGAGCGTGACTTTTTTGTGGTCCATCACCTGGCAGACTTGAAGGAAGGCTCCATCTCTCCTCTCATTCATGGCACACCAATCACCTGTAAAGTGGAAAACACAGAGCGATACACCACCCGCTCCAAGGTGTGTTTGTGAACATGTAATTAATAATCTGTTGCTGGGTTATACTTCACAATGTGACTATTCTATTTGTAGGTACATGTGTGCACTCTATACACAGTCCGTTTGACACATGGTGAGTTCACATGGACGGTGAAAAGAAAGTACAAGCACTTCCAGGAGCTCCACCGAGACCTGTACAAACACAAAGTGATGCTGCAGTTCATGCCTCTGGGGAGGTGTGTGTACTCACGGACACATGCAAATTCACTACACTTCATTTGTTTGGGCTGGAGAAATTGCATCATGTTTTTCTCCCATTGTTCATGTGATGTGAATTAGATTTGCAATACAGAGACAACAGCTGGCAGGTTTGACAGAGGAGATGCCGACATTACATGGAACCGATAGAATCAGGAGAACATCTAGTAAACCGGTATATATGCACTAAAGCACTAAAGCCCACTGCCAACCAAAAGTTGCAAACATAATGTTGAACAAGATGTGTTTGTATGTCTTTTTCAGAAATATCTGGAGGAGTATTTAAACAATTTGCTAGAAAACACCTTCTACAGGAGCTGTCATGGGATGGTGAGAAGCTTGCATACACATTTTATCAGTATAATTATCTGGATTCTGAAAGAAAACCTTTAGATGTTTATATATACGGTATGTTTTTTTACTTAACCAGATAAAAAAACCCATTGAGATTAAGATCTTATTTCCAAGGGTGACCTGGCCAAGAGGTCCGCAACACATGATTATGTTTTTTAAATAAATAAATTAAAAGTAAAGATAATATAAAAGTACAGTTTAGTTGTTCAGCTATACCACATTACATTATGTTAAAAACACATACATTGAGAAATGGACTGTTGTTGTTTGTTATAAAGGATAGAGCGAAATAATTTAATTGGGATATGCTCAGACATTTTTAGTTTAGACTGAAGAGTATTCCAGGATGAGGGGGCGGCATGGCTAAAGGCTCGCTTCCCTATTTCAGTTCGAACCCGGGGAACAGACAAATGATAAGCTTCACTTGAACGTAGGGCATACTGACTTTTTGACCTATAAAGAAGGGAACATAGGTATAAAGGCACCTGACCCAGAGGAGCATTGTGTCATCCAGTGGGTCTACCTGCTTACATTCAGAGAAGGCCTTTCAGCTTTGGCATACAATATACATATATACCTGTTAGGGCTAAATGATAAATCGCACACTGTTTGTTGTGGGCAGTATTCTATAAAGCTGTCTCTGTAATCAGCTGTGAACATTTGGAGGCTGGAGATGGGAGGCTTTGGAGCTGGAGATGGGTTTACTGCACAAAGCCATAGTTCTCTGTCAAGCTACGCAAAATATCACATGCAATATCATGTGATAATCAAATCACAAATAATCATTCTGTGATATTGACAGCTGTTTGCGTATCTTCTAGATGAGTATGATGATGAATATGAAATGATGATAACCCAAAGAACAATACAAGTTAAGCAGATTGTATTAAACTAAACTAAATTAAAACCCAAAGAACTTAGATTGAACAGAGATAAGTTAAATAATATAACTATAGTGTTTTTTATAAAGGTTATACTTTAGAAAAAGGTATTATAATGTAAATATTATAGTATTTGCAACTTTTTTTTTAATTAATAGTAATACAATGAACAGTAAATTGTGTCATTCCACGATTAACAGAATCACTCTGAATGAACTCACAACTGAAGTGTTCTCTCTGTCTGCATGATCTCAGACAACGCATGAGTTCTCCTTGCACATAAACTGTCAAATACACACACAGTTGTCAAAATGTTCATCATGTGGAGTAACTCATAGTGAGTTTAGTGGGAATATTGCACCGCTAATAATGGTTGATCAAACTTAGCAGGCACACACAAGCACACCAGAGAAATAATTTACAGTGGGGGAAATAAGTATTGAACACATCGTGTTTTTTCCTAGGAATGATATTTCTAAAGGAGCTGTTGACATAGAATTGAACCAGGTTTTTGTAAAAATCCAAACAATACAAATATAAAAATAAAACAAATAAATAAATCAAATAAAAAAAATGTTATGTGTAATAACAGTGGAATGACACAAGGAGAAAGTACTGAACTACTGAAATTTATTTAATACTTTATAGGCGTATTTGGCAGTATAAAGACACCTCTCATATGGAGAATGAAGTCACATAAATTGCTCAATCTTGATGGTTCTGTGGGTCTTGTTTATCAAATCTGATCTTTATTTTGTATTTTCTATTGGATTGAAGTCAGGTGATTGGCTGGGCCATTCTATAGTTTGATTTTCTTTCTCTGAAAACATTTGAGCATTCCTTGGCTGTGTTTTGGATCATTGTCTTGCTAAAATGTCCACCCTGGTTTCATCTTCATCATCCTGCTAATGTAGATGTTGGACTGAAGCAGCTAATATTAATTTACAATGACTAAGAGCAGAGGGTTGCTGAATAACTACTCAGAGATTTCAGCTGCTGTCTGGGCTTCCACTGCCTTTCTACACCTCCCTTTCTTCATGTGTTCAATACTTTGTTCCTGCATTAATTTAATTTTATTACACATAACTTAATTTGTAAACTAATTAGTTTTGAATGTTTTGCATATATGGGTTTCTTTGGTTGTTACCAACGTCCAGTGAAAATTTCAACATCACTTTTAGAAATATGCTTTCAGAGAAAAATGGTGACATGTTCAATAATTATTTTCCCCACTGTACATGAAAAGCTATGCTTATTCTGCAGAAACATTAGTAGAGACGTCTTGTTAGTAATTCTAAGAAACTTGATAAATACAGTCGTTTCAGTTCCAAGAATGCATCTCTCACATTAATAAGGCATAATAACATAAATATTAGAATTTTTAATGAAACATAACTAATAACACACTTAATAGAGCATCTGGTCATTATAAATATGAACATTTCAAAAAAATCTATCAGAAAGTATACCGTAAACTCATCACTGATTTCAACACGACTTCTCATGATGGAAAAAAATTGCTTTTAGGCTTGTATGACAGCAAAGATTGCACTGTGTACACCTGCCTTAATGCATAAAAAACATCATAAAGATACAGAACCACATGTACAGCATTAGTGTAATCTGTGAGAGAAAATTCATGTTTACAGTGACCATACTGCATTAAAGACTTTTTCTGCATTATAAATAAATTTAATGAAATTACGGAGAGACCGCAATGTGTCCTCAAAGGGAATCCAGTTGACACCAAACACCAGTCAGTAGAAAGAAGGTGGCTGGAACAGTAAACAAACTTTGATAACAAAATAAATAAATAATAACTAGAAGGCATCTAGGCCTTTTCCCCCCTCAAGCTATATCTAGCTAAAATAGCGAGCACATCAATTGCTACCTGCTTTAATGCTCATAATTAGGGCCAGATGGAATCTGTGGATATGTTTTGCTATTTCTGCACAGAATTTTGTCAAAAATCTGCAGATTTATGCGTGATGATTTTGGGAGTATCATAACAAAAACTTTCATATATAAACTAAAAAGTAAAACCTTTTTAACTTGTATTTAATGTCAATGCAAATCCAATTAGATCCACTTTATTTGGTAAACAAAGCAAGTCTTCTACATAATATGTACTAAAAGACAGAAAATATTACTTTACAAACTATATTGTAAATAAATTATGTGAACATTTTCATATTAGTCAATAATTATACTGAAATTAATTTAAAAACTGAATAAATATAAATGTTCACACATTTACACAAGTAAATAAACAGAATCAATGATGAGCTAAAAATCTGCGGAAATCTGCGGAATTCGGCGCTAGGGGTGTGAACCTATACTGGTCTCACGGTTCGGTTCGGTTACGATTATCATGCCATCAATTCGGTTCAATTCGATATCTCGGTGCATCACGGTGCATTGACGTTGCTTTCCATACATAATTAGATTTTTTTCTTTACAACACAAGAATTTTTTTTTTTTATTAAAATCTATAAATATGTTTATATTTATATATTACTTGTAATACAATTTTGTCCTTTAATACAAGCAGTCAGATATATGAACTGTACTTTAATTTTACCTGCTCAAAAAAAACACACTTTGTGAATGAAAACTCCAATACATGCTCAGAAGACAGCACAAGCAATTCATAAAAGTTTCATAACAAATAAACTAATGTAAAGATTATCCCGCTTGCTTTTAAAGCGCTGGCAAGTTCTTACACCCCTATGATTGGTCATTGTCTGTCTTCACCCGCTCAACAGAAAGGGCTTTGCTTGGCTTTAGAAACGAAAGCGCCGTTCACCCATGAGTGACGTGGGAAAAACAGCCGCGGGTCAGTCTATATGCGCATAATACGCGGTTATCAGGTAATCCGTAATAAGGTAAATACAATACAATAAACTCGCACAACAGGCACGCTTGTGTCTCGATCCACAAACAGCAGAGAGGAGGGAAATTTACCTCACGAACATGCCAGCGGGTTAAATGCCCAAAGTGTGTGTGTGCGTGTTTGTGTGTGTGGGAGAGAGAGAGAGAGAGAAAGAGAGTTAGAGTTTTACAGCATTTCTCCCTAGTAGTGAAATAGCAGCTCGTGCTTTACCATTCCTCAGTGTCAGTGAAAGATCTGCTTTTTAAGTAGTAGGAGTGTTTATTTTACTCACCCTCGCCTCCTTCGCCATAGTATTCTACCGCGACATCGCTCATAGGGGATAAATGACGTCAGTGCGTAATAACCGGTTATGATCTATTACTGAACCGATATCGAATTGTCCCCATCTGAATCGCGGTGCACCGAAGAAACGATTAATTTTGACACCCCTATTCGGCGCAGATTCTATGTGGGCCTACTCATAACCAATACAGTACTGTTATTGTGTTTGTGCTTGCTGTAACTTAGATAAGACTCTAGTTTTACTTGTTATGTAAATGCAATTTAATTTATTCGATTACACATACAGTCTATATGCACACATTTACACACAATGTAAAAATATATAAACTAAATTGCATTCACATAATAAGTGTCTTTATTTACAACCCCAAATCAGAAAAAGTTGGGACAGTATTGAAAATCCAAATAAAAATATAGTAGTGATTTCTAAATTTACTTTGACTTGTATTTCATTGCAGACAATGCAACAAACATTAATGTGTTCCTCGTGTTTTTTATTATTTTATTTTTCAAAATAAACACGTATTCCAATTTTGATTCTTGCAACACATTTAAAAAAAGCTGGAACAGTAAAGCATTTACCACTTTGTAATGGTGCCATTCCTTTTTACAACACTTAAAAGATGTTTAGGGACTGAAGACACCAAGTGATGAAGTGTTTCAGGTGTAATTTTGTTTCATTCTTCCTGCAAACAAGTCTTAACAAGGGCAACAGTACAGGGTCTTCATTGTCGCATTTTGCGCTTCAAAATATGCCACAAATTCCCTATTGGAGACAGGTTGGAACTGCAGGCAGGCCCGTCGAGTACTTGTATTTTCTTCCTCCGCAGTCAGTACTTTGTAATGCATGCAGAATGTGGTTTTGCATTGTATTGTTGTCCCTGGAAAAGAAGGCAGCATATTGTGCTCCAAAATCTCTATGTACTTTTCATTTTGCATTAATGGTGTCATCGCAGAAATGCAAGATACCTTTGCCAAGGGCACTAACACAACTCCATACCATGAAAGACCCTGGACTTGATGCTGGTAACAGTCTGAATGATCATTTTCTTTTTTGGTCCGGAGCACATGGGGTCCATTTCTTCCAAAAAATTCCTGAAATACTGATTCATCTGACCACAGTACACGTTTTCACTGTGTGATGGTCCATCCCAAATGCCTCCAAGCCCAGAGAAGTTGACAGTGCTTCTGGACACTGTTAATATAGGGCTTAATTTTGGCACAGTACAGTTTCCACTGGCATTTGTGGATGTAACTAGTTATTGTGGTACTTAACAAAGGTTTGCCAAAGTAGTCTTGAGCCCATGTGGTGATATCGCTTACAGATGAATGACTTATTCTTGATGCAGTGCTGCCTGAGGGATCGAAGATCACAATCGTTAAGCTTAGGCTTGTCCTTTACACACTGAAATTCCGACAGATTCCTTGAATCTTTGAATTATGTTATGCACTAAAGGTGAAGGTGAAATATGCAAATGTCTTCCTATCTTTCTTTGAAGAACATTGTTTTTAAACATTTCAAGAATTTTGAAATTTTGAAAAACGTATTTGTTGGCAAACTGGTAATCCTCGGCCCATCTTTGCTCCTAAAGGACTAGACGTTTTGTGGATGCTGCTTTCGTACCAAATACTAATTACGATCACTTGTTGACATCACCTCTTTCAAATCACATCATTGGTATCTGAATGACAGGAAAGTATGTATATTTACACATGAAATGAAGTTGACCAGACAAAACATGAAATATTTTGTGTTCATATTATCTGCAATGAAATACAGGTCAAAGTAATACAAGTACAGCTCTTCTTTTATTTGCGTTTTCCATACTCTCTCGTGTGTGTGTGTGTATATATATATATATATATATATATATATATATATATATACAGTTAAAACCAGAAGTTTACATAGACTCTAAAAAAAGGAACATAACCATTTTTTTTTAAATGTCTGATGGTAAATCATACTAAACGTTTACTATTTTAGGTCCGTTAGAATTACCTAAATCATTTACATTTGCTAAATGCCAGAATAATGAGAGAATTTATTTTGAGAATTGTTTTATTCATTTCGAGACAGTCAAAAGTTTACATACATTTCCTTAGTATTTTTTTTTTTAGCTTTGCTTTTAAACTGTATAACTTTGGTCAAATGTTTTGGGTGTCCTTCCACAAGCTTCTCACAATAGTTTGCAGGAATTTTGGCCCATTCCTCCTGGCAGAATTGGTGTAACTGAGTCAGATTTGTAGGCTCTCTTGCTTGCACAAGCTTTTTCATCTCTGCCCACAAATTTTGTATAGGATTGAGTTCAGGGCTTTGTGATGGCCATTCCAAAACATTCACTCTGTTGTCCTTAAAGCACATTTTAACTAATTTGGCAGTATGCTTAGGGTCAAGGTCTGTTTGGAAGACCCATTTGTGGCCAAGATTTAATTTCCTGGCTGATGTCTTGAGATGTTGCTTCAGTATTTCTACATAATGTTCTTTCTTCATGATGTCATCTATGCTGTGAAGTGGACTAGTCCCTCCTGCAGCAAAACAACCCCACAACATGATGCTGCAGGATTTCAAAAGTTCAATTTCAAAAGTTTCTCAATTTTCTCAATTTCCCCCATTATTCTGCTATTAAGCATAACAGAACATTACATCTGACTTTTTTTTTTTAAATGGGTATGTGCCTTTTTATACAGTGTATGTAAACTTCTGGTTTCAACTGTGTATATATATATATATATATATTCTGTATACAGTTGTATTAATTTATTGATTTTATGTTTGTTTATTCTCATTCTCAAAAGTCCATTTGGTGCCCTTATATGTGTATGTATGTATTGACCCAGATTCCTTCTGCATTTGTGCACACTTGGCGAATACAGTTCACAGGTGACTGCTGTACAAACCTAAAACACCTTCATAAATGTCCCAGGCCTAGCCTCACTCCTTCTTCACAGTCATCACTCCACTGTGGGATTCAAGACTTAGTGCAGCACACAGGTTTCTCTGTTTTTCTCAATACTTCTTGAGCCTCCGATCATACTTTGATTCCCAGACTCTTGGCGTTGTCCACCCTCACTAACCCGGTGTACCCTTGAGACTGCTATCAGCCCTATCCCACTAATCACACACCCATTAATGAATACAAAGTTACAGAGAATTGTGCTTGTGATATATTTTCATATTAAAGTGTGTGTATTGTGCTCTCAGATGGACTTCTTGGTGATCAGTCCATTGTCGTTCATCAGAGACCTTGGACCCAAAGGGCTGTGAGTATTGTGACTTTACTGCTTTTCCACTGTTGTCAGAATGTAGTTCTGATGTCTTTTTTTCCCCCCACAGTGAAGGTTATATTCTGAAACGGTCAGGGGGTCACCGCATCCAAGGGCTCAACTGTATCGGACACCATCAGTTCTGCTTCCGCTGGTCTCGCCGCTGGCTTGTGGTGAAGGATTCGTTCCTCCTGTACATGTCCAGGTGAGTTTCACCTCCATACCGATACACCCACGTCTTGGGTGTTATCTGTAACTTCAATTTGCTTCATTCTTTTTCTATTGTCTCATGTTAAAACATGCCTCTCAATTTGATCTGTGAATAGATAAGACCACACATCAACCACTCGCTATTTCAGTCTTTTTTAAAATTCACCAGTTATTTTTGATTTTATCCTCTGTCAATATGAGTCCTATTTTTCAGAACATTCTGCTGTCATGTCAAATCTCAGATCAGTACATCTAGCATGTTTCATTTATACATTATTGGGCAATACTGTACAATGCAAGATGGAATATATTGTCCCTCTTGCTCTGTCTCTATTTCTCTCTCTCTCTCTCTCTCTCTCAAAAAAAAAAAAAAAATTGATCCTCTCAGCCTAGAGCTTTGTTGAGTCTTCAAAATCACAGGAGGTCAAAGAAAGGTTAAAGCTGTAGTCAAAGCTAATCCAGGAGATAGTTCCTGGACCAGAAACCAGCCAGACAGGTTCTCCGCTTTTACTATTTCAGTGCAGAGGTCATGATTGTTTGGTAGGGGTGTGCGATGTTGACAGAAATAATCTTGATAATCTTTTAAATTTAAGCATAAGTTTAAGATAAGAAAATGTTTTTTGTCATAACTCACAAGACGTGTTTTTGTTTGTAAAAAGTGATATACACACCTGTTAAATCCTACACTGAGACACACCCCTGGTGTCATCTCATTTGTCAAAGCAGACACTTTCGCTACTTTTACACTGCAGGCAAATGTGGCCCAAATTACTTTGTGGCCAAAACTCACTTTTTGATTCCCAAATGTGACTCCGATCTGTTTTTGTCATGGCTCTGGAATCTGGTCTTTTCAATTGCGATCTGTGCCACTTTCATCTGTAGTACTAAATCCAATACAGATCTGGGGTCTGATTTGCATAAAATTTGCATGGAAAATATCTTAAACATACATATGAATAAATTTAAATTGATTTATTTATGATTACGGCTAATATGAGAATTTAAAGTGGTTCTATTAAGTCATTATTTAACTTAAATATGCTTATTTTGAGTTTAATTACAGCTGTGCACATTCTCTCCTCAAGTCTGTTCTTTACAGATCACAACATTTGCATATATCATACGCGTATACATCATTTGTGTGCAAGACAAGTTTATAAACGAGAACCCAGATATTTTGCAATGCAACTGCAATGTGAACGGTTATTTCCAAATTCATGCAACTTTTATGAATATTTCGATTGATATGTGTCATCTTTTTGCACTGCCAGGTACTACAAACATCCCTTTTTTTTCTCAGCAGCTGCTCATTCACTCTTGACTCACTACACTTGTGTGCTGTGTCCAGCCATGCTTGTCATAGATCATGACTTATCAGTGTTTTTAATCACATAACACTTATTTTAGGCTTCAGACATTGAAATACACTTTAGTAGGATCCAATCAACCATACAGTATATAGTTCATAGAAATTCACAGCTGCTGTCAGTGGAAATGGTTAAAATAATCATTTTAAACAATGTGCTCTGCTCACATCTTACATATACACATTGTGTACATAATTAGAAAGTTTACGCTGTGTGTAGTTTTGCACTTGTGGGTCAGTTTAGGACTATGATCCTTTCACACTGGAAATCTGATATTGACCACATTTAAAACAACAATCAGAAAGGCTATTCAATAGAAATCAGATCTGAGAAAATAAATCTGGTTTGAGCACGAATACTTGCAGTTTGAACATAACCTAAGTGTTTAGAACACTGTAAGTGCAGATGGAAGTGTGCATCTTTAATACAGTTTAATACGAATGTAATACAGGTCAAGGAGGATCCTTTAACCTCCACTGAATGCTTCTGTCAGCGTTCAAACAGGATTTTTAAATATGCCAGGAAGGGAAAATGACTCACCATTCATTGTTCCTTTTTAAACCCTGAGCCAGTTTATGTTAGTGGCAGTAACCATGCATAACACATACAGTATATGACAAACAAACAAAGCAGTTCTGGAAAACAGAGTGGTTTCCTTGAAAGCAGAGGCAAATGTTTGCCCAGCCCTGAATTTTGTGCTATTAAAAAGCCAGGAGGCTAAATAGGTAAACTTACAGTAAATGTGGTCATCAAAGGCAACAAATAGTGAAATATACAAGAACTGTCTGAGACTGACAACCTGAGTGGCTTCCTGATGTTTAGTAAGGGGAGTTTCAGTTGTGCATAGTTTACATTTCTTCATAAAGAACAATTTCAGGTGTTGTTTTAGTGGCTAAACTGACTCATCTAGGTGTGGACCTTCTGTTTATCTACAGTACACATCTGACAGATATTAGCATCATATGCAACCTTCTATTTATTCAATCCTCTTTCGTTATTTTACACCTTCATCTCTCATATTTACTGCCATTTAGTACCATTGAGGTTGATGAACAGAAATATTAAGATGTTATTATTACACCTTAAAAGAACATTTTTAATTTAATACAGGGTGATTCAAAAAGAATACCACAACTTTGAAAATCTGTATTTAATCAAAGAAACATGATGGAACCTTTGGTAATTAATCAATGTGAAGAGTACTTAAAGGTGCTGTATGTAAGTTTTTGACTCTTCTAAAGCATAAAAATACAATAATATGTGTGCAGATATTTAAGAAACATCCCAAGTGAATATACTTGTTTAACTGACAAACAATGCTGAAGTCAGATATTCTGCTTTGAAAATGTTTTTTTCCGTGCCGGAACGATGTCTTTGTTTAGGTAATTTTCACATGCACATGCCAGTTTAGCCAATTATAATTCAGCACCCCGGGTTGCCTTGTTGGAAAACAGCATATTTCATTCATTCATTCATTCATTCATTCATTCAGAAAGACTCTGAAAGCATGCGTCCATGAGCAAAATGCTACAGTGTAGTGGAAAGTATCAGATGTCAAAATGAGACAGATTCAGTTCCACATGACGTTAATTAGCAAATGACATAAATATTAGGAACGTGAGCAGGTTACATCGCGTGTCCTAACAACACGCTGTGACGAGATTGTTATGAGTGATGAGCCATTTGGCTGTTTGCACCACAAAACACGGCAGAAATTTAAATACAGCCTTTCAGAAGCACAGAATATGCACTCACTCATGAAACGGTAAGGTTTAGAATCTATTTAATACATGTTAACCCTCTTTAACATCATTAAATGTACATGCTGAATCACTCATATGTGTTTAGTTCTAAAGTTCAATTTCAAACGGTTTATTGTATTTTCCAGATCTGAGGTGAACTTTCTGCTTTCAGTTTATGGTAACACACGTCATGTAAAATGCATTCAAACTCGCATTGTTAGCATTTAGCACTGAATAAAGCACACGAGGCTTACCTGAGGTGATCACTGTCATAGGTTTCTGTTGTTCAGCTGTGAGAAATAGAAGCCGCTTCTAATAAATCAATTCGAGGTGTTGGTTAGAACCAAAACTCCTTTTAATATGGAGAATTTTCCCTCAATCGCGTGTCGTTGCTTTTATTTAGAACACAGTTTAAAATCTCTCAAACTGGCAACCCGGCGTACCTTTATTATGATTCAGGACTGCAATACCTACTCTACTTAGTAGAAATTGTGGTAACACTTCAGTTAAAGTCACAATTGACGGTATTAACAAACCATTAACTAACACTACTAGCTTAATAAACTACTGATTAGCTGTTTATTAATAGTTAGTAAGTAGAAGTTGGGTTTAGGTTTTGGGTAGGATTACTGTGCGTTCACACCGAAGGCGGTGAGAGCGTCAAAGGTCGCTCTGGCCGCTCTGGCGATAACCCTGACTGCCTTCAGCTCTGGGGGCGAAAGCGTCCAAATTCGCTACATTGAATTTATATCTAAAGGGGCCGTTGCAGCACATCTTATCAGTTACACTTCCGCATAAAACATACTTTCTAGCGTAAAAATGTTGCACACTTTTTAACAAATTCAATTAACAATGGAAGATCAAGTTGCATGTGGTGTGGCTTTGCTCCACTTATTTATCCAATGTGTCGATATGTCTGAAATATTCTGAAGCAGCTATACTGTTTTGTATTGGCGCATGTGATTCCCGCTTTTTTAAAGAAAAAATATGTATAACATTAATGCACATCAGTAACTCGCCAGTAACTTTTTGAATGTATGTTCCTGTAAGAAAACATCATAAATAATTGTAAATCCAGCAACCGCAATAATCAAACCCTTGGGAACAACTGTGATCGGAACCAAAGTTCACAATGACTGTGTTCTCTGGAATCCTCTCAAGCGGTGGACTTACACATTCCGTTTGCTTGCCGCTGAACAGCGTCATAGCTCATTACCATAAAGTTGACTTGATTTCAACTCTCCTCCACGCCCACTCCGGCGAAGATGCTCCGCGCTGCTCCTCACCGCTTATCGCTGGCGGCTCCCATTGAAAATGAATGACTTCGGCTACTTTGACGCTCTTGCCGCTTTCAATGTGAACGTACAGTTAGGGATGCAAAATAAGATCATACTTTATAACTACTGTTGAAACGATAATATCTTAATAATAGGCAGGTAATAAGCAAGTAGTTTATATTGTGAATTGTGTCCTAAACTAAAGTGTTACCCATGTTGTTAATTAAAGTATTAATTAACTTTTAAGTTTAAGCTAAATGTAACCAACATGAACTCATGAGCTTTTAATGTATGATTATGTCATGACTTTACTTGGAGGGGCACATCATCATTAATTCATGCTTAACTACTCATGAACTCCTGTGTTTAAACTGTTCATGTTGATGTTGACTGAACACTTTTCTATTGTTATTCAGTGTAAACACATTAGATAGACGTGCATAAGGAGTTCATGAGTAGTTAATAAAGGGTTAATGATGATGTGCCCCTCCAAGTAAAGTCATGACATAATTATATATTAACAGCTCATGAGTTCATGATGGTTAAGCATAAACTAATGTGGTAATTAATACAATAATTAACAAACAATCATGTATTATGTTATTCACACATGAACTCTTGTGACTCATGTTGTAGTTAAAGTTAGTTCATGATTAGCGCACGCATTAACTCATTATTAGTTAATAATAAAGTAATGTTTAGTCTAAATATTAGCACATCATTATTCATATACTGTTATTGTAAAGTGTTACCAAATTATTAAATAGGTACTTTAATGTAAATCATTTTAATGTCCTTTTATTATTTACAAACTATTCATTTTTCTTAAACATGGAACTTTGAATAGCACTGTAGATCTTTGCACTATTTTTGAAATCATGTTTATGCTTTGTATTTGATGTGGAAATGATGGTTGATTCAGCTCTGAATAGTCTCAGCATTGTTGCTGTTTATTGCAGCGCTCCTATTTAATGTGCATTAATATTTAATCATTCATTTGTTAATGGATTTTCTATTATTGTTGTTGTTTTCTGTCACTGTTGTGTACGTGCAGAGATCCTGGCATTGTGTCGTTTGTTCTGCTGTTTGACCCTGAGCTGAAGGTGCTGGTTGGACGTGTTTACACCGATATCCAACACGGCGTCTGCATCGAGAATTTCGGCAGGTAAAATATTTCCTTTTCACGAGCGGTGTCAGGAAGTTTTCCTCCTCCTGATACAGATCTGATTTTAGAAAGGCATGTGAAGAAATTGCTGGTATTTGTGCGTTTTGTAGGAAGCTGGTGATCAAGTGCAGCAGTTACAGGCAGGCCCAGTGGTGGAGTCATGAGATTCGCAGTCTCTCTGAGCGCTGTGATTTCTATAAGATGCATCGATTTGGATGCTTTGCCCCACCCAGACCGGACACCCTCACAAAGTGGTCTGTGCATTTGCGTAATGCTTCGTTTCAGAGAATATTGATTTATGGGCTAGTTTATGCAATGAAGCTGGTACTGAGTGAATGACTGTTGATTGACAGGTATGTTAATGGCCATGGCTATTTCTCAGACCTGGCTGATGCACTGGAACAGGCCAAGGAAGAGATCTTCATCACTGATTGGTGGTTAGTTTGAATCCACACACACACACACACACACACACACACACACACACACACACACACACACACACACAAACACACACACACACACACACACACACACACACACACACACACACAAACACAAACATACAACAGTACATCACCTGAATGTGTCAAATCAGTTAACAGAATCAATGACGCATTCTTAAAAATGAGGTAAATCCTGCTATAAAATGTTGAATCTAATCCAAATCACATACTGCAAGTGTATGTACAATACTGGATTCAATAAAAAATATATATTTTACAATGACCATGTGTAAAACTATTGTGGCCTAATAAAAAAAACAGGCAATTTGTGTATTTGTTTTTACTTCCTTATTTCATATCACACTAGACAAGTGACGCTGCTGATCATGTACTTCTGTTCAACACATTGGTATCAGTGTAAAAAATATATATATTTTTATTAAGCAAGTACAATTTAAATGATGGTTCACCCAAAAATACATATTCTCACTCTCCACTTGTTACTTATCATCCATTTGTTGCAAACTTGTAAGAGTTTTTATGCTGTTGAACACAACAGAAGATGGTTTGTAGAATTGAAAACCAGTAGACATTGACTTTTGTATTTTTTCCTACTATGGAGTTTAATGGACACACACCGGCCACTTTATTAGGTACACCTTACTAGTACCTGGTTGGACCCCATTTTGCTTTCAGAACTGCCTTAATACTTCATGGCACAGATTCAGCAAGATACTGGAAGTATTCCTCAGAGATTTTGGTCCATATTGACATGATAGCATCACGCAGTTGCTGGGGATTTGTCAGCTGCACATCCATGATGTGAATCTCCCGTTCCACCGCATCCCAAAGAATTGAAAATCAGTAGACATTGACTTCCATGGTATTTTTTCCTACTATGGATTTCAGTGATGACCAGTTTCCAACATTCTAAAAGTAGTTCTTCTTTTGTGTTCAGCAGAAATAGGAACCAGTGATTTTCCAGGACCAAACTTGCCTACCTCTGACCTAGCGTGTGCGTTTGGTGGACTATAATGTTAAATATTGGTTTAAAGTGTCCTTATATCTGTGGTCTCTAATTATTTTAAAATCACTTAAGATTTGAAAATTGTCGAATGTGTGCCAAGTCTAATAGGTTGGTCAGTCGAACCCACACTTTTTTTGTCTGCTGCGAAAATAGACATTCAGATTCTCTGAATATCTGAGATTGTTAACTTTAGTTAAGTACTTGAAAATTGGTCTGAGTGAAAGTGTTGTGAAGTTGTTTTTCTCTCTGCAGGCTCAGTCCAGAGGTTTTCCTTAAACGTCCAGCAACTGGAACGTACTGGCGATTGGACAAGATTCTCAAACGCAAAGCAGTATGTGAGAGAAACTTTTTACATTTATATTCATTACCTTAATATGGGATAGTTCATACAGAAATGAAAATTCTGTCATCATTTAGGCTGCGTTTACACTGCATCGTTCAAGTGACCCAATTCCGATTGGCAGGAAAAATCACATGTATTCCGATTTAATCAAATCAGATTCAGGCCTTGTTCGTATGTGGGGCCCTCGTGTCTGCAATGTAAGCAGGTAGATGGGATTTTCACCTGTCAATGCAAGTCGTGGATCATTAAAAGCCGAAGTGAATGACATCAACTCTGACGCTTTGATTTCGGAACAGACTTCAGCAGAGTCCCAAACCTTACATTTCATATACCAGAACAAAAAAAATTATATTGTCATATAGCACAGGTATTCAAGCATGTTAGCGAGCGAGAGAGAGAGAGCACAACATCCGCCACGTAAACAATATATTGCTTACATCAGCGGTTCCCAACAGGGGCGTCCCGGCCCACAAGGAAGCCTCAGCAAGCTCTGTGGGGGTCACATCATATTTTTCAATTTTTTTAGCAGTTCATTTTATCCCCTGGCTGACCAAAAAATTGACAAATTTGTAATTCGTCCTCCACAAAAACAACCGAGTCTCACTGATTCGCCTTCAGCAGCTAATAGTAATGACCCAAGCATACTGGACCCAGATAAGAAAGCTCCAAACATTTCGGGTCACAGCGCTAGCAATACTGGAAACCCGAAATGCAGAAAATTCCAAGATAGCTACCTGTACTATGATTTTATTCCTTTTTCTCAAAGCAAAGTGTCCCTGACCCAGGCACATGCATTTTTTTTGTCATCCTTACTGCAGACTTATATGTGGAGGCGGGCATTACAATATTGTCAGGGGGAAAAGAGGGTCTCAGGCAAAAAAAAAAAAGGTTGGAAACCACGGGCTTACATCACGTGCATAAATCACGCTATGGACATTACATTAAGATGCCTACTGGTTTAAAAAGAGCCTAGATTAAAAGAAGATGGCCAAATAAGAACTTTTCTGTCACAAACTATAGTAAAACAACTTGTCAAAAAGAATTAAAAAATTAAACCCTGCGAACAGATTAAATACAGGAATGGGGAAAAGGGCGCTCTTTATTATCAGCTGTCAGCCAGCACCCGCTCTTTTTTTTTCCTGGTCATTGCGTCTTGCCCTTGTGTGCAGTGTTAATGCAGACAATCGGATACGAGTCACTTTTAAAAGATGATGTAAAAAAATAAAACGGATACAATCACAAAATCAAAATTGACCATCAAGGTCTGCAGTGTAAATGCAGCCTTATTCATCCTCCAAACCAGAAAGAAGTTTCTTTGTTCTGTTGAAGAGATTTTAAAGAATGTTGGAAACCGGTAGCCATTGACTTCCATAGTCTTTTTATTTGTTTAATTTTTGCTATCAGTTTTAAACATTCCTCAAAATCTCTACTTTTGAATTCCACAAAAAAAGAAAGAAATCAAGGTTTGCAACCACCCGAGGGTCAGTAAGTTGAGATTACATTGTAATATTTTAGTAAAAATGCAATGAAAATGTATATATTATTGAATGAAAATTAATTATATTAATAATATATTATATATTATATTATATATTAATAAATATTTTGAAAGATGTTAGGAAACCGTTTAATAGCTACCATGAGCTCACTAGTTGACTGTTTCTAACCAGACAAAACATTACATCTGTAAAGGTGTGCACATTTTCAAATATGTTGATTGTCATTAATTTACCATGACCGTGTGTGTTTAGGAACAGGGAGTAAAGGTGTGTGTGCTGTTGTATAAGGAGGTTGAACTGGCTTTGGGCATCAACAGTGGATACAGCAAGAGAAAACTGATGAGCCTGCACCCCAATATCAAGGTCCATACAGCATAATTCTATCACATCATCACAGCTGTCTTACTATGATTTTTTCCCCAGGCCAGCTTTTAGATGACTCAGTCCCAATCCATTTCTTATCCTCTAGGTAATGCGTCACCCTGATCATGTGGCCTCAGTTGTGTTCCTCTGGGCCCATCACGAAAAAATGGTCGCCATCGACCAATCGGTGGCCTTCGTGGGTGGGTTGGACCTTGCGTTTGGGAGGTGGGACAACAGCGATTATAGGCTGAGCGATCTGGATCCCCCAAAACCAGCCAGTCCTCGAGAGGCAGCGTCAGAGGTACAGCTGTGACAAGTAGATGTTGTCCTTAAGTAACCTATTGGTGCCATACTATTCCTCTGTCCCCATTTATTTTCTCTCTTTTACCTTCCCACTCCCTCTGTGTCTCAGGGTGACACTGTGGACGGCTCTGCAGTTCCTCTGACACAGCCTGCGTCAGAGTGTGAAGATGAAGTAGATCTGAGCTGTAATGCCCTCTTGTGGCTGGGAAAAGATTACAGCAACTTTATCAAGAGGGACTGGACACAGCTGGATCAGCCTTTCCAAGGTACACAGTCCAGTCCAAAACAACACAATTGTAAATAAATTAACTTTTATGTATTGAATGTTCCCTCAAAGTTTATAGCAGCACATACAGTAACTAATATAGGCCATGCAATGCCTGTTGTCTTGGTGTAATGAATGGAACTGATTTTCTAATATTTTTATTAAAAGAGCAGATCAGGGTATCCGCTGGGTCTTAAAAAGTCTTAAATCTCATAAGCTAAATTTCAGGCCTTAAAAAGTCCTAAATCTACTGACATATTGTGTTGTAGGTCTTAAATCTTTTTTTAACAGGTCTTCTTTTTCCTTTGTTCATGTATACCATTCTGGCTATTAACACCCTTACAATCACCAACAATCCCAATCTCAATAAAACTTTTAACTTTTTATTTAAAATAACATTTCATTGCTTTCCTTACAGTAACATTTGTTTAAAAGTACTTCATTTATTTACTGCTGAGGATACTGGCCTGATCTGATGTGTTTTTATTATTAAATTATTATTATTGTATTATTAAATGTAGTAAATTATAATAATTTTTAGATAGGGCAAGTGAAAAACTTTTCCAAGTGGGATATTCGAAAAAATCCTTAGCATTCAGCCCTGTATCTAAAATGTCTCAAAAAGTCTCCAATGTCATTCATAATTTTCTTCAAAAAGTCTTAAAAAGTCTTAAATTTAACTTGGTGAAACCGGCAGAAACCCTGGAAATATTATGTACAAACTGTTATTAACATTCTAACTAAATCGTATAATACTTGCATTTAAGGATGCTCATTTCGGGTAATTTTGCCAACTGACAACCACTGCTCATTAAATAAATAATAACTGTTAACTGTTCAGATTATTATTAAATTATTAAAAAATAAAATAAAATGGATGTGTCTATTTTGTGTCTGACACATTAAATATTGCATTATAAAATATTGATTTATTTTAACATGCAAACATATTAACAACAGAACATCTTCAAGCACTTGCAGTGTTTCCAACAGCATAGAAAAAAAGAATAAACTAAATTAAAAAAAGAAAATAAATAGGCCTGCCCTAGATATTTTTCATTTAAATTACAAATTTAGATTACAAAACGAAAACACTGACTGAATCTTTTTTAAGAACCAGCATAGGCTGTTTTTTTTCCCATCATATGTTTTTTTTCTTCCGTCAAAAAAAAAAAATAGCAATCTACCTCAAATTGATCGCTCTACGGAAAATATGCATTTAATTGTTGCTCCACTGTTATTATTATATCACAAACCCCTGTCAACATTTTTAATAGAAGTCATTAGTTTAAAGATTATATCTTGAGCGTTCTGTATTTTACCTTAAAGCCTGTGTGCTTTTATTTCCTCTCTCACTCGCGGTACATGTGCGTGCGCTGCGTGTGATGAAAGACAATGACAAGGCTCATATATTGACTTTTTGTAAAGTATAGGCTACTATAGCATATAACAATTTTGGGTAACACTTTATAATAACTACACACTATGAACCATTTATTAAGCATTAGCAAATAGTTATTTCATTATCTGTTAACCATTAACTCTACATTAATAAATGTTAGTAAGCAGTTTATAACTACAGCTACAAATGCTCTATTCTTGACTTATAAGCACATGTATAATGTGCTTAATCATTGTACTTTCATAATTTGTTACTGATTGATTTTTCATGACTAGCTGAAGTATTGCATTATTTACAAACCATTTATATTTAAGAGTAGTCGGTGGTTTTTAAGATCCTTCAGAATGAGTTCGTAAATAATTAATTAACAATTGAAATCAACGTTTATACATCTTATTATTCAGGCATACATTAATAGTTACTCTGTATGTTAATAAATGCTTTATTAACACAACTTCATGCAGTTTTGTGACCTAATCTAAAGTGATAAGTTATAAATGACAATTAAATTAGTATCAAATGAACAATAATGGGCAGCATGGTGGCGCAGTGGATAGCACAATCGCCTCACAGCAAGAAGGTTGCTGGTTCGAGCCCCGACTCGCTCAGTTTGCATTTCTGTGTGGAGTTTGTCTCCTTGTGTTCGCGTGGGTTTCCTCCGGGTGCTCCGGTTTCCTCCACTAGTCCAAAAATATGTGTTATAGGTGTATTGGGTAGGCTAAATTGTCTGTAGTGTACAGGTGTATGTGTGTGAATGAGTGGGTATGGATGTTTCCCAGTGATGGGTTGCAGCTGGAAGGGCATCCGCTGCGTAAAACATATGCTGGATAAGTTAGTGGTTCATTTCGCTGTGGCGACCCCTGATTAATAAAAGGACTAAGCCGAAAAGAAAATGAATGAATGAATGAATGAGCAATAATCTTTGCAATCTTATCTAAAAAATTTAATTGCTGTAAAGTTTAAACATTGCTGAAAAACTGAGTGTCAAAATATAACAAAGTTGTCTGTCGCCACTGGCTTGCATGGTTCGGGATCTGTAGAGCTGCGCATCGATGGAATTGCTGTTCAGTGTTTGGACTGCATGTCAACTTTTGACTGTCTAGAAATTAATAAAAAATTCTCAAAAAAAAAAATTCTCTCATTATTCGGGCATTTAGCAAATGTAAATGATTTAGGTAATCCTAACGGGCCTAAATAAGTAAACGTTTAGTATGATTTACCATCAGACATTTTAAAAAAAAATGGTTATGTTCCTTTTTTTAGAGTCTATGTAAACTTCTGGTTTCAACTGTATATATATATTTAATCGTTTAACTGATACCATTAATCGGTTAAAAACACACCTTTTCGGTTAACGGTGAATTGGTTATTATGAGCATCCCTACTTGCATTATTCAAACATATGTAACTGAAATTTTAGCTTTGCTAAAGTGCCAAAGAAATCAAAACTAACCATATGATTTTGTTAACTCACGTTGCTAGTTTAGTGGTGAACAATTTATCTGTGCATGTCTTTAAGAGAAAAACAAATTGTTTGCCTTTGTAATCTTTAATTGAAATCTGAAAATGCACTTGCTGTATTTTTTCAGTTAATTTATCAGATTACGTAATTTTGAGGTAATGGGCGTGGCTAACGCTGATTGTCAGTTTTAAAAACAAACGGAAATGGTGAGCAGGAGGTGTCTGTTAGGTTGTAATAACTTCTAAAACCTCTTTTCCGATCTTTCTGAATGAAATGCCTACTTTACTATGTCCATTCAGCCCGTGGTAGAAAAAAAAAACAAGCCACGTCCACTGTTTGCTCATATAATATTCCGTTTCTCTAGGAACCACGTCACAATACGAAAAGAATAACGGTCGTTATTCGTTGTTGTTGTTTAAATATTTGTATTGTATTATATTCTATTATTTTAGGTTGTATTATATTATATTATAGTTACGTTATATTATACTACATTTTAAACTTATTATCATAGACTGATTATTGTTCATTTTTTTCAGGATTCTTTGGTATATAAAAACGTTAGATGTTTTTAAAGAAGAACATTTAGTTAATATTACCTAGTTGCAGGAATAAATAGTTTCGGTTAACAAGAACAAATGTAAGGAAATATCCAATGTGGCTTTAAACAGTAATGGAGCTTTTGCTTTTGTCTCTTAGACAATGTTGACAGAACTCAGGTGCCACGCATCCCCTGGCGGGACCTGGGTGCAGCACATCATGGGAAAGCAGCTAGAGATCTGGCACGACATTTCATCCAACGCTGGAACTTCACTAAGGTTGGAAATTTAAAAAATAACTTTTTAATTTTTTTCTTATTTACTACATACACACTGTAAACAATTACCCATTTTTTACACATGGCCTATTTTCTGTGTCAATTAAAAGATTTTTAAGAACAAGTATAAGGATGACTTCTACCCGTACCTCCTGCCAAAATCTCACTGCACAGCAGACAGACTGCCATTCAGCGTCCCCGGTGCCACAAAAGCCTCTGTACAGGTATACACGTGTCCCCATCCCTTTCTTTCCTTTTTCCCTAAATGTCATTTATTTTGTCCTCTGCCATCATCTATTTGTTTTTTCTTTTATTCCAGGTTCTTCGTTCAGTGGATCGCTGGTCTGCTGGCACATGTGAACACTCAATCCTCAATGCTTATGTGCATGTTATTGAGAAGAGCCAGCATTACATTTATCTAGAGGTAACAGTCGCCCTGTGACCTTACAGAAAGCATTTGCTTCTGACTCATAAGACTCAGCACACACACAGCTGAACAGACACTGCTCTTTGTTCACACACAGAGTCTCAGTGTTGTGGAGTTGTTTGCAGTGTTTTCTCCCACTAGGATCATGTGATTGCACTGCATTCAGCTGGCAGCACACAATAGCTCTCTGCTTTGGCCTTATGCTCAGACACAGGGTCCTAATGCAAGTCAGCTAAGCTTGAGAGAACATAACACGTGCTTCAGGGGGAAATGTTTATGTGTGTTCCATGCAGAAATGAGAATAAAACACTGAATGCTAAAACCTTTACATTTGAGGATTTAAAAAAGCACTGATAATATTTACTGACAATATTTAGATATTAAAATACAGTGTTATACAGTACTACAGTGTTAAACCCAATTAATACTTCTGCGTCGAGTGCACTTTATAGGTCTGGCATAGCCTTTGAACATTCACATACTCTTCGACATACCCTGACTTTTTAGATGTTTTATAAGAATGTCCCTAGTGCAATTATATTAAAATAATACATATTTTCCTAAGAATAAAATAAAATTTGTCTGATTGTAATGACACTTTTATAAATATACAATCTGCTCTAGATCAAAAACGTCTACTAGATCAAATGTGAATAATGAATTTTTAAAATGATTTTCAGACAGTCATATTCGTACATTACATGATACCCATATTTTAGCAAACGTGAAACCTATTAAGCAAACTCTTCTGTGTTATTTCTGTTTTTCAGAATCAGTTCTTCATCAGCTGCGCCGATGAGAAGAATGTTCACAACACCATCGGAGATGCCATTATCAAGCGGATCCTACGAGCTCACAGGTCTGTTTCTGCTGGAAAAAAAGGATGCAGTTCAGTCAAATAAAATAATAGTAAAAAAATTAATAATAATAATAATACTGAAATAAAGTTCAGTGCCAGGTGACAGTATTTGTGTTGTTCTAGCGAGGGGAAGAAGTTCAGGGTGTTTGTTGTCATTCCTCTGCTGCCCGGCTTTGAGGGAGACATCAGTCAGGGTGGAGGAAATGCCATTCAAGCAATACTGCACTTCACCTACAGGTACACCACACACACACACACACACGTTTTTTTATAATACCGTATAAACTGTAAATTCTGTCTTTTTACCCCAACCCTACCCCTAAACCCAACCCTCATAGAATAAACAAACCTGTTTATTATATTTTTTTAACTTTCGATTTATGAGGACTAGTGGTGTCAAACGATTAATCACAAATCAAAAATAAATGTTTGAATTAATATAATGTGTGTGTACTCACTGTGTATAAATATTGTGTGTATAAATGAAAATATATGAAATACAAATAAATGCAAACCAAACTAAATATATATATATATATATGTATGTACAGTTGACGTCAGAATTATTGGCCCACCTGAATTATTTGCCCCCCTGTTTATTTTTTTTCCCAATTTGTTTAATGGAGAGAAGATTTTAAGACATTTCTAAACATAATAGTTTTAATAACTCATTTCTAATAACTGATTTATTTTATCTTTGCCATGATAACTGTACATAATATTTGACTAGAGATTTTTCAAGACACTTCTATACAGCTTAAAGTGACATTTAAAGGCTTATCTAGGTTAATTAAGTTGAGTAGGCAGGTTAGAGAAATTAGGCAAGTTATTGTATATTGTATTTATTTCTGTTAAACAGAAATCGGGGAAAAAAATAAACAGGGGGGATAATAATTCAGGGGGCTAATAATTCTGACTTCAACTGTATATATATATATATATATATATATATATATATATATATATATATATATATATATATATATATATATTTAAATGTATCCTTATTATATATAGATATTTAATTTATTAATATAAATAATTGTATTTATTTAATTTTCTCAAATATTTACATGTGTGTATTGTCAGACTCCCTAGTTTTTTACAATTTTGCGATTGCTGAATCTGATGCAGAATTTGCAATTTTTTTTAAATTACTTAATTTTTTGCAATTATTTTACATTTAAATTAAGAATCTCATAACACATTCAATTCTAAGCCATATAATCAAATTATATTTATTTCAGGTGGCAAGTAATTGTTTTACGTGACTTCTAGACGATGCATACGCTCGAGTGATTTACATGTGAAGTCAATGCAAAGATGCAATTAGACATCCTGCTTCCCTGCTATTGATGAGTTTTACAGCAATCCGTGTTTTAGGTGTATTACGGTAGGGGAAGCCCTAACACATGTCCTGAGTGAGGTACATGATGCCAGATGCTCCAGGGAGTGAAATCTAAAAAAAAGTACGATTGTGGGTAAAAATATGAGTTATACAACCTTCCTTTGGCTTAATCTCTACCATTTTAGATCTTGTCTTGACAAGAGACCAAAATAAAGAAGCTTTATTTTTATGATTTGTGTTATGAAGACTGCACATCTAACATAGTACCTAAAATGGTAAACATATGGTAAATTTTTTATCTCAAAAATAAAAAACTTGGAAAAACTTGGGGGTCTGTGTTGTGTGTTTATACAATTAATCATTTTACAGCACTAATGAGGAGATATAAAAAGTTCATGTTAACATTATAATACCCAGTTAATGCCCATGTCATTATACAAACCTGCCCCTTTATACACATAGCCGACAAATCTAGTTTACACACACTCTCTCTACCCACAATTCTTAAACATGTCTTGCTAACAGAACTTTTCTGCACGCAGAACGATTAATCGAGGAGAACACTCCATTCTTTCAAGATTAAAGGAACAAAGTAAGTATCTGACAGAAGCATATTTAGCTGTCTGTAATTCTGCCACTCTGGTGCATTGTTTATATTTTAGCATCCTTTCTTGTTCTCCATCTGTTCCTTTCCTTCTGTCTGTTTATATAAGTGATTCTAAATGATTAAGTTTATTCGTTGTTGTTTTTTTCAGCCACGCATAGCATTCAGGCCATTAACCAATTTCACAGATGGTTTGACATTTATTGTTGTAATGATTGTGTCGTATTCTCATCAGTGCAGGACAAATGGACGCAGTATTTTTCTCTGTGTGGTTTGCGGACGCACTCTCAGCTCGGCCCGTCTCCTGTTTCAGAGCTCATCTATGTGCACAGCAAAGCCCTCATCGCAGACGACCGATGCTACATCATAGGTGAGAAACTCCGCTTCAGATTAATACAATAACACATAACTGACTCTTTGAAGAAGACTGATGGGGCTTTTTATGTACATGACCATCGAAAGTTTCAGGTCAGGAAGATTCTGGAAAAATAAATTCATATTTTTTTTAAATATTTCATTTCAAGATAGTTCATAAAATTGCAGTGTAGGATAAAAAGTATGGGTTGCTCAAATGAAAGTTTGGAAGGTTGTTCCAAACTTGTTGTTTGAGCTTCTTTCTTCTGTTGAACACAAAAGATTCTGAAGAATGTTGGAATCCGGCAGTCTTTGACTTTCATAATATTTTTTTCCTGCTATTATTGTCAGTGACTGATGGTTTCTAATATTTCTTTCGATGATGTACATTAGAAAAAAGAAAATCAAAGTTTTGGAACCCGATGAAAATAATTTTTTAAATCTGAAATATTTCTTTAAAGGGCACAGGTTATTAAAGGGTTTATTTGATGTATTAGTGGTGGAGTTTATTCAAGCCTTTCTGAAATGATGAGTCACACACAAATGCCATTTGCAGGATACACAAACACACACATATATATGCGCGTTTACTGACACCATGCAGCCGTGGTGATTAAAGCGGTTGAGAACTACATAGCAATTTTACTGTTTTCATTACAAACATGCTCTGTTTTAAAAATGTTTTAAACTTATAAAATTATTTATTTAGATGCAGCTGATCACAGAGAGTTGTAACATGTTTTAATACCAGTTTCTTAGCAAAAAACGTTCTGTGGACATGTGTATACATGTTATTATAGAAACATAGTGTCTGTTAATCAATTCGATGGGCAGGGAAGACCACACTCCTACGTCGTGTTGCAGTGGGCCTCAAAATCACTGGGATTTGGGTTCTATATTAATGTCAGTAAATTTTAAAAAGAGACTTGTTGGGTTTATATCACTACAATATGACAGTGAACACTCTATACCTACTCACAGTTCTGTCCAACCAGCTTACAAAAGTTGATTTTCATCATAGGTGTCCTTTAAAGCAAAAATAATACATTCAGTTTTATGTGTAGTTGTAGGACTGATAAAAATGTCTCCAAAAAAGCTTAAAGGATCATATTGTAATATTTATTTTACATTTGCACTGACCAGCCCTGATGATATCTGCTAAGTTACTGCTAAAGTTCGTTTAATTGAGTTTACATAATGAAACAATTAAATATTTTGTTTTATTTTCCATTTGCTAATGAGTAGATTTTTTTATTATTAAGTCAGTGACAACATTTAAACTTGATGCATTTTATTTGTGCTGTGTCAAAATACATCCATACCAACACACCTGCATAATTATATTCACATTTCTATTTATTTGCTGAAAACAATAAAAATTTTTTTAAAAAATTGTAGAATTTTAAAGCCTTGCCAACAAAGAATGTGTGATTTATTTTTTATTTATTTTTTTTTTTTTGCTTAAATTGCACTGGGACGAAATATTGAAGCTATTTTTGTACCTAGTGTAAAAAAGACTAATTAAAGAAATTTATTTTTAATAATATATGAAACATTTTTACAAATTTTCCCCATCCCATGTATGCCGATAGCATTAACACAGCATCATGATTGAACAAAATAAAAATTAAAAACCAAACTGTTTAAAAAGAGTGTAGAAAGGTAAACTATGCAAAATATGTGCCCCCTTGGGGTATTTATACCCTTTGTTGACATTGGGGAATTGCCTGCTCATCATTTTTACTTTTGTGCATGGAGAAGCTGAGCTCCAAAATCTACCTGCTGGTACAATACTGGTAGTACTGATCAGAGTTCTTCAAAATGTCCTTCCTCTCCTGTTGTTATCAGGGTCAGCCAACATCAATGACAGGAGCATGCTGGGTACTCGCGACAGTGAGCTGGCAGTGCTGGTGGAGGATGAGGAAAGAGTTTCTTCAGTCATGGACGGAGAGGAGTACCAGGCTGGACCGCTGGCACTAGCCTTACGAAAGGAGTGCTTCAGGTCAGTTTACTTGAGCTCAAGGCAGCAAAGTAGACACGTCAGAGTGTGTTTAAAATTGTCAAGGTTTCTGTGAAGTCAGACTCACAAAACAACATTAATCAAGTACATATTGAAACAACATTGTAGTTTCTGTGGTCACTCATGATCAAGATTAAAATCAGGAGTATTTCAAACATAGCCTGGAAAAGTCATGCAAATATCCCCTTTTTTTGGATATGTTTTGCATGGAGGCTCAGAGAGGTGGATTTGGTTCCAGCATGGAGTTTACAGTCTGAATCCAGTTTGATGAGCTAACAAGACTATGTACCAGAAAATCACAGCAAGATCCATGTCTTTCTGTTAAGTAAGAATAAATACATGCAGTGTGGCCAGTGTACACTACTGTACAAACATTTGGGTTAATAAGCTTTGATTTGTTTTTTTTTAAATATAGTGAAAGCCTGATTCATTTATTACTGGTTTAAATGATGCTTCAAAAATCATTCTGATTTGCTGATTTTGTGAAGGCGGGGCTTGACATTAAAACCTGACAAATGCGGGTAGATTTCAGCTGTGGCGGGTTAGATAACGGCTCCCACTAGCCACTTTGGCTGGTTGAAAATAGTTTTTAAATTGCTAGTGCAGGCTCATCTTTAAAGATTGGAGTTATAGTTTATGACAGTTTGTCAATATGTGTGCAAATGTGATCTTAGAATCAAAAACAGCATACAAAAATAACTGTTTGTGCGAGCAAAAGAAAGCAGATAAATGACAAATGAGAGCATCACGTACACGGTGAGACAGGCGATCCTCATTCACTAACGAGGGCTTTTACTTACTGATAATGCGTGTGAGTGTCTTAAAAGCTTACACGCTCTCGTTTCCTTGCGTGACGTAACCGTGCCTGGAAACGCAACTGGTGCGATTGTTTTTTTTTTTTTAAATAGACTGGAAAAAATGCGATTGATGAGATTTTTTGTAAGCAGCAGCAGTTGGTGATTTTGCTTTAACCATTCTTTAAACAGATAATTAATGGGCCTAATGTTAACCTTATGCACGTGATTATTCTTTCATTATTGCTAACAGAATGTTTTTTTATCTGCTTTTTTTTTGCTTACAGTTAATTTTGTTAATGTGGTTTAAATATCATACTTTACAGTAGTATTGCTTTAATAGCAGTTTAACTATCCATTTAACTGGTGATCTGAGACCTTTAGCCTGGACAGGCCACTGTACATAGTTTTAGATGCATGAGAATAATTCTTTTTTTAAATGTCAATTGGTTTTTTTAAAAACGATTTTGTTGAATAAAAAGTATGAAAAAATGTATACAGCTATATTTTGCTTGTTTTGAAACATTATTTAAAATTTGTGGCAAGGAAATAATTAGAAAAAAAGGTAAATCCTTAGTGTTGAGCTCTGAAAAGTCATGTGAAATAAAACTAATTGCAATGCGACACTATGAACCCCAACCAATTTGCTCATGCTCACTGAAACACACACAAAAAAAGGGGAAATGAATGAGGACTCATGTGGACATAACATAAAATTTAAATCATGTAATTTTAGCATGCTAAAGTCAAATTTATGCATATAAAATACATTTTCCCAACAACAGAATTGTGGCTAGTGAAAATGGCGAGTGGCTTGTAACATTGGAAGACTACTAGCCACAGTAGCTACATTTCCACCCACCTATTTTTTTTAATATATAAAACGGTTGATGGAAACGCCATGATGCCCATAAATTTTTAAAATGCACATAAAAAACATATGCGCATAACTGAGTACGATAAACCTTTTATTTGATAAGAAAAAATGTGCATAACCTACGATGGAAACACTTTTACTGAACAAATTCCAGTATGCGCATTAAAAAAAGTCATGTGATTTTGTTATAAGAGATCATGTGATGATACAAATGTGTGTGAATGGACAAACCAGCAGGCTGAGCACATTGTAAAACATCTAAATTGTTGTTTTGGTTGTTTTAAAATGCCTCAACCATTTTAGTATTAGTGTTATTATATTATTAATTACCTCCAGAACTATCAAGAGCATCTGTGCTTCGCGTTTCACGCCTTCAAACATCTCTGCATCGTCTTCTGAGGCAAATAGTCATTTAATAAATGAAGAAAAGATTCATGCAGCTTCTCCTACCGCAGCAAATTACGTTTTTACTTTTGATATTTGGCACCAGTTAATCAGGAAGTGACGATTTTGTTATCTTTGACTCATTGGATGGAAACACTGCTTTATTCGCACAACTTTTATGCGATATTTCAGTTTTGCGCATAAATTTAATTCACATTTTGGATTGGAAACATAGCTGGTGATCAATAAAGCTAATGTCAAGCCTGAGTAAAGGGGTGTCAAATATGCGGCCCACAGGGCAAATATAGGCCACAAAGGTGTCTAATCCTGCCCAAGACATTACTCAAATAATAATGTGAAAAAAATAATAAAATATTGATTTTGAAAATGAAAGTGCATTTGCTGCAATAACTTTTCCAGACAGTTTAGAATGAACAAAATAAATGAGATTGCGCATTTCAGTGTTTATCATCAGCTGTAATACTGTAAATGTTGGTGCTTTTACATTGTAAAAACCAAACAAAAATAACCATGAAGAGTCCAGAAACATTGACTGCATGACAAAGCCTGTGAATGCTGTTACAATTAACTTATAATTCAAGATATGAATGCAAAAATATGCTTGTAAGAGTTCTATTTATATTTGTGTCATATGATATTAGCCTTTCCCACAAGCAAGGGTGCCCTTTTCCTGAACGTCAGTACACATGTGAATTGTGTTTTAGGCACAATGTTATGGATTTTCTAAAGAAAATTGTTCCAAACAAAGCCAGAGCAGAACATCTGTGTATCTCAGAGTGACACTGCTGGAACTGCAGTTGTGTTTCTGAATGAACAAGTCAGCGATTCAATGATTCATTCATGAAAGCAGTCACTTGTTTTGTTTCTAAATGAAGTAGCTGTTTCAAATGAATCATTTGAATGACTGATAAATGAAATAAAGTTTTGACACTCCTGATTTAGTGTAACATTTTTATGGAAGGATTCTTCGATGAATACAGATATTCTGTAGCAATAGTAATGGGACATTCTACCAGAAACATACATTTTCACAAAAAATCATACAAAACAAGCATAGAATCATACAATGCAATGAAAGAATGCATCCTTGATCACTGTCAGCTTCCTCTCCGTCAAAGATGTCACTTCCCAATCATTGTCATAAAGGTGTATTGCACATATTTTATGTTAAATTTTATGCAAATGTGGACTGACAGAAACATGGGGCCAATTGTAAATTTATTTGTATTATATTTTTGTAGTACTTATTTGTAGAATGTATGTATAATTTCATGTTTTTAATCAGTTGATGTGAATGAGAACAACTTAAACTTGCTATTTCTGATTTTTTTCTTCTTAAAAACAATTTTTAGCATAACAAAACTATTAAAGCTGTAGGTTCAGTTGGACTGAGGACAAGGACAATGACAGGGTTTGTACATTTGTATAGTGTTTTAAATAAAAAACAAAAGTCTGAGAAGCAAATGAATGACATATCTACAGAACAACTCACAGAAATCAACCATCAGTCCATTTTAGACATTTTTGGAATGAAATACTTTTTATTCACTGTATTTATGTATTTATTTCAGCAACAGATAATGTATGTTTCTGGTAGAATGTCCCTAATATTTTTACTTTTGAATAGCATTAAAAATATTACAAAAAAACCAACAACTCAAACTCACCCCCAATGATTTTTGTTTGATTCACACCAAATGACTCCCATGAGCCAGTTCTTATAATGAGTCATTTAAGAAATATCACACACACTTAAAGGGTTAGTTCACCCAAAAATAACAATTATCTTATTATTATTAATTATTCACCATCATGTTGTTCCAAATCCTTGAGACTTTTGTTTGTCTTCTGAACACAAATTAAGATATTTTAGATGAATTCTGAGTGCTCCCTCATCC
This sequence comes from Danio kyathit, assembly GCA_903798195.1. Taxonomy (NCBI): domain Eukaryota; kingdom Metazoa; phylum Chordata; class Actinopteri; order Cypriniformes; family Danionidae; genus Danio; species Danio kyathit. The sequence goes on along the minus strand of LR812523.1, from coordinate 44,930,527 downwards.
TCCATAGACAGCAATGGTCCCGATGGTCATTCAATGGGCATTTAAAGTCCAGAAAAAAAACAAAACAAAAAAAATCTTCAAAACAGGCCATATGCCTTCAGTGGTTCAATCAGAATATTATAAAGTGCACGTAATGGCATATGGTCTGTTTAAAGGAGTTATTTTGGTACATTTCGGGACTTTGAACAAGTCTGGAACATTGCTGTCTATAGAGGATGAGGGAGCTCTCAAATATCTAATAAAATATCTTAATTTGGCCTCCGAAGACGAACTAAAGTCTCAGGGGATTGGAACAACATGAAGGTGAGTAATTAACACAATTTTCATGTCTCAAACTCAATTCCTGGAGGGCCGCAGCTCTGCACAGTTTTGCTCCAACAAGATAAACAAGATGATTAGACATTAAACAAAGCAAGCAATTGGTCCATGTTTTAAATTTCTGTTCTGAGATGTCATGTTTTGATCTTCGGTTGGTCTTACGCAATCATGTGATGCGATTTCGCAGGTCAGAGTTCACCAAACTTGAACTTTTCAATGCAGTGAACTGCGAAACTTGTGGCACGACCTTGCGTTTCCAGTCTGATGCATTCGCGTGCGTATGAATGCGAGTCCAGTGTGACCACAGCTAGAGTCATTAACACTTCAATTAGTTGGATCAGCTGTGTTTGATCAAAGTTGGAGCAAAACTGTGCAGAGCTCATTTGCCTTCAGGAATTGAGTTTTGAGACCTATGCTTTAAAGGTTTACTGATGTAAATCAGTATGAAGTAATGCTGTTCGGACTCAAATATTAATTTCAGAGTATTTAATTGATCAAATTTGTTATGACTTGCTACCTTATCTGTACACAGTTAATTGGACATGAATGTTAGATACAAATATGCAATAGTTTATAGCAAATAATAACAGGCTGTTCAGCTTTTTTGACGTTTCTCTCCCTGGAATACCTCTAACAGTTTTTCGTCTATCTGAATAACGTGAGAGCTGTGATAGATCTGTGTTTGTGCAGTGAAGCACCTCAGCTTCCCATTTTGTCCAGCTTCTCCCCTGTCTGTGTAGGAGTGTGTGAGTGAAAAAGAGGAGTGTGTGTGTGTGATTTGTGTTGGCACGCTGCGTTCCACACTGCCAGCTACCAGAACATCTCTCGGTTGCCAATGGAAACAGTGAGATGCTTCTAATGATGCATGTCTGCAGCACCTTCTAGTGCTGGCCTTCAGATGCGTGACCTCAAGCCATTGTGTTCATGTCCATCTCTGGGTCTTCTGATTTCATTGAGTTATTTCACTCTAATCTCCTCACATAGCACTTTCCACTCGCATTTGTTCTTGGTTTATGAGACTTTCTACTGAGTGTACTGTCCAGAGGGAGCGGCATATTAGATTGTTGAGCAGTTTTGATATTTCCTTTTGTGATGTTTGCCCTGATGTATGAAGCCAAACGTTATTAAATTAGCTATTGATAAAATCTGATTCAAGTTTAAAATGATATGATGTAGACGGAGGTTGTGCAACCTAAGGCAGTTTTCACTATTAGAGAATTGATTTTAAACCTGGTGCATTTTTGTCCTTTCATGTAAGCATTTATGAACATGACAAACACTCTCAGATCAGATCTATCGACTGAAACCACCATGATTTTCATTAAACATGATTTGAATTCATTTCCTTACATGTGAATTTTGTCAGTACACTGTTGGCCATTTTGAAGCTTTTTCTTGTGGTAGTGAACCGAACCATTAAGTAATTGTAAGAGTTTAACCAAGTAAAGTACTGAATATGGTCTAAATCTAGAGTTTTCAGTCTTTTAGATGCTAAGACCTCTAAATAGGACCATTCTTCTGCAAGGGACCCCCATCCAAAAATGTAAATACATTTCTTTGTTCAACAGTTTTCTTGTATGAAGACCAAATTGATTCAGTGAAAAATGAGTATTATAAATGGATTTAAAATGTTACTTGTAAAACGTTTAGTTTTGGTCTTGTTTTGTCTTAGTCTTGACAGACTCTGGTCTTGATTAAAACTACTAATGAGTTCACACTTGGAAAAGATAGATGATATATGCATTTATATTTATATTTTATTGGTCTTTTGTATGACAAAACATGTTAAATATTGAGAGAGGTAAACAGTAATATATCAGGGTGACCGCGGGGTCTTAAAATGTTTTAAATTTCAAAAACAAAAGTTTAGGCCTTAAAACGTCTTAAATACACTGAAATATAGTGTTGTGGGTCTTAAATCATTTTAAAAAAGGTCTTAATTTTTCTATGTCCAAGTAAAGCTACCCAATCGGCTGACACCCAATTACCAATAATCCATCAGAAAACTTTATATATATATATATATATATATATATATATATATATATATATATATATATATATATATATATATATATATATATATATATATATATTAAAGTTGTTATTGCAAAGAGATACAATTCACAACAACTGTTAGACATTTTTACAGCAAATTCTCCAAATTAAATCATTAAAACTTTTAAAGAAAACTAAAGCAACACATCCCTTTACATGATCTTTCGTTAATACAAAAAATATTTAAAGTAACCAGGGCATTAGAAAAAATCCTTAGTGTTTAGCCCTGAATAAGTCTAAAATTTAATTCATAATGGTCTTCAAAGAGTCTTAAAAAGTCTTGAATTTGAATTGAAGAAACCTGCAGAAACCCTGTATATTGTCCATTGTTAATCCTGTCCCTCAACCCCTCGTTCATTAACTTAATTAGGACTGTAGGACTGTCAGTTAAGGTGTAAAACAAAATTTTGCATATATTGTAATTATGTTGTAAATTCACAGTCTACCTTGTCTTCACAGTGTACTACTAGGAGCAAAATCTGATCCCTCTCTGGACATTGATGATCCAATCAGTGATCATTTCTTCAACGATGTCTGGAACAAAGTCGCTCAAACAAATGCCATCATCTATGAGAAGGTGAGTGATAGAGTTGTGTTAGACATGTGTTCTGGATTTTCTCCAAACTCCCCAAAATGCCATTTATGAATCCGACGTCTTTAACCAAAGGTTTTCATTTAAAGTCATTGTGCGGGGTTTGAGCTGATACAAATGCACTGAATGCAGGCCTAAACCGCAGTAAAACCTGCAATTACTGTAATTTGCAGGTTGTGCAGAAGTCCTGCAGACAATAGCACCACTCCCATACACTGCTGCACTATCATTACCCTTATATTTACACTTGCATTCATAATCCCGATGTGTGCATGTACTAGTTATGGATTAGATTTCCAAAATGTTTTGGCTTTAAAATAAACATCAGGTTGCAATATTGCACCAGTCAGTGTTTCAACTGCAGTACCATTTCTTCACTGTGCAGGTCTTCCGATGTCTTCCACTGGACTCCATTCGCAACCTGCATGAGCTGATGGAGCATGTAAACTCAGAAAATCTCAGTCTTGCCGACCCAGAGAAAGCCAGAGAAGAGCTCCAGGCAATCCAGGGCATCCTGGTCCATTTCCCACTGCACTTCCTATGCGAGGAGAATCTGCTCCCACCACTTAAAAGCAAAGAACGAATGGTTCCTATTGAAGTGTGGACGTAGCAGGGAAGAGTCTGAAACGTTCTGAAGTGTGCCAGTAAAAATCAAAACTTAGTAAGAAGGTACGGTGGTGACCAACACACGTTTGCTTTAGACCAGGGGTGCCCAAACTCAGTCCTGGAGGGGCGGTGTCCTGCAAACATTAGTTCCAACCCCAATCAGACACACCTGGGCTAGCTAATCAAGCTCTTACTAGGCTTTCTAGAAACATCCTTGCAGGTGTGTTGAGGCAAGTTGGAGCTAAAATCTGCAGTACATCAGCCGTCCAGGACCGAGTTTGGGCACCCCTGGTTTAGACTGAAGTAATGGATGATTAGCTCTGAACACTAACCCAGATATAGAGTAGAATGATCTATTTAAACATTAATAACATAATAATCAACAGTGCAGTACATGACAGTACAGCCAAATGACCTTGATGTTCTCCCCAAATACCCATTACAACCACAAAAGTCATGATCAGAGTATTTAAGATGGCAGAATGTTGCATATGAAGGGTGAAATGAGAACGAGGAAGGAGAGATAGGCAAATATGGTGAAAAAGAGAAAATCCAGATGTCAGATTTTTAAATACTGCACATCGCCTAACCCTGTGAGATGCTGTGGTGATGACCGACACACTGCTTTGTCCATTTTGGTTTGGACAAAACTAATGTACGATTAACGGAAACACAGTAGAAGAAACACATGATGATCATGTGTGAGAATCTTTAAGGCATTTATACCAGGAGAATCAAACAGTGCAGATGCTAATACATGACAATGCAGCCAAATGACTTCCCAGCAAGAATTTTTTATTTTTAATAGATGTCTAATAGATGTCTATTAGATATCTAAACATAGTTGTCTTGTCTAACACAAGGCTAAATTTGGGCTGTCAGTAAAAATCTAATAGACGTCTAAGAATAAGCCAAAACTAGACTAGTCGTCAAATAAACAGAAATGAATGACTACACATATAAAGTCTGTCTAATCTGTCTATTTGACGACTAGTCTAGTTTTGGGCTATTCTTATATGTCTATTAGATTTTCACTGACAGCCCAAGTTTAGCCTTGATTTAGCCAAGCTGTCTACATTTAGATGTCTATTAGATTTTCACTGACAGGCCAAGTTTAGCCTTGATTTAGCCAAGCTGTCTACGTTTAGATGTCTATTAAACACAAAATTGTTTGCTGGGTTTGATGTTCTCCCCAAACACCATTACAACCACATGATCTGTGTATTTAAGATGGCTGAAAGTTGCATATTAAGGATGTAATGAGAACAAGGAAGAAGAGATGAGCAAATATTGTGAAAAAGAGAAAATGCAGATTTTCTAACCAAGTGAGACGCTTCTGTGATGACCGCCACACTGTTTTGTCCATTTTGGTTTGGACTAAACTAATGTACGATTTTAGCTCTGAACACAAACACAGTAGAAGAAACACATGATGATCATGTGTGAGAATCTAAAAAGCATTCATACCAGGAGAATCAAAAAGGTGCAGATGCAATGCAATGAAATTACTTAGAAATTGTACCAAAATGGCCATTATGTCCATGAAAGTCCTGATCTGAGTGTTTAAGATGGCCGAGTGCTGCATATTGAGGGTGGAATGAGAACGAGGAACAGTGAGAAGAGCGAACGAGGTGAAAAAGAGAGAGAGAGTATTTTTGATGGCCGAGGAACAGAACGTACATTTATTGTTGTGAATGTGTGTGGGCGGTTAGCGTTGCTTTACCTTCTCTTCCCTCTCTCTTTATTTCGTTCTTGCGTGCACTACACCTCTCAATGCAGTGGCAGCAAATCTGTCAGAACATTTGTGGTTGTTATGGTGACGGGTATAAAGAGCTGACTTGGTCTTGGCTGCTGAGAGGAGAGATAGAGAGAACGAAAAGAACAAGAGACAGAGAAGGGAAGGAAAAAATAGACAAACCGTTAAAAACAGGGATGGAGGTTAGGGGGGAGAGAAAAGTACCGGTGTACTTGGTCACGAAAATTACGTAATGCATGTGTGTGTGTGTGTGCGTTTTGTCTTTTTAAAAAAAGAAGGTAGGGGGGTGTGTTACGGAGAAGGGATCAGGTAGGGCATCAAACATGGTGAGATATTCAGGGGGAGTCTCAGCTCAACATTTATCAGCCCCCCTTCCCAATCTCCATGGCAACCAGGAGAAATTATTGTTATGCAATAATGTCAGCAGCCCAGAAGATTCCACTTTGGGTTTTTCGGAAGGGGTTTCGACACTAGTGGAGAAACACACTGGAGGCCAGAAAGGCAAAGCTAAATTTATCAATGCCCCACTTAAGTGATCATCACTAATCTGCCTGTGTACTGTGGAATGCTATAGGTGACTTACACTGCACTAGAAGAGAATGTTTAAGGGTTTGACCACTAGAGATATGATCATTAATATACTCTAACATTCCAATCCCGTCAAGCAATCATCTTTATGAACTGACAATTATGCTTTTTAACAACACTACACTTATTCAGACATACTAACATATCTGCTCTTTTTTTTTTGCACATTTTATACTTCTAATGTAAATAGGATTGCTTTTATTGAGAAAGCATATAGAACTTACAGACTAATACTTAAATTAATCTATGCTAACACTATGTGTTTTCACTACTTCTGGACATCTGGGGTGCGTTCTTTCAATCATGTACGTTTTGACAGATGATATGCCAGTGATTTGATGCTTCACAAAGGTTGCAGACACCTTTACTAGTATCAAATGCTTTTTTGATGCAAAAATTATTTAAACAGCAAGTTATTAAGAAACTTTAATAGGCCTACTAATCTGAGCATGCAGCCCACAACAAATGTGGTAAGTCATTGCGTATCAAGGTGTTTTTTACATGCATTTTTTATTTCTCTTTGCTACTTGGGCTTATTGGAACCTAATTAGAATAAAAATCTAAGTATCATCTTTTGATATGATGTACTTTTAGAGAAAAATTATGTTTATATATGTGGACTCGTGGTCCGAATTTAGATAAAACACTTTTTCCTGAATTTTATTTTATGCATATTTAACATATAATTTTTTTTTTAACTTGCTTTGACTATCAGAGAGTAAAAACAAAAATTTTTCCCATTTTGGACAGTTAAAAATAGGGTTTGGGACATTTCATATGCTGCAAAACAGTTGCATGATGACACTGTATGTCTGTAACAAAATATAAAACATTCAAAGTATTTTAAATAGCCACTTAAGAGCTAAAAATGTGCTGTCCACGTATGTGGACACTCGGGCCCTAGGAGCTTATCAAACCATTTACTACGAATTTTATGCAATTTTGCTCACATGGATAATTGAATATTAATTTGATGATGTCATTATGCTGCTGTGCGAACTTTTTGAAGAACCAGAGATCAGTTATCAAGATTAACAGATCCAAGATCTGCCAAATCATGTTAGATCATTTAAGCGAGGTACGAAGAACGGACTCCTGGTGTAGACTTTATCTAGGGTAGATGACATGAACTTTTCTTCAGATAAAAACGAGGCTGTGAAAGATGAACTGTGATTTCTGAAAATAACTGTTTTATAAAGTTTCAGTCTGCTGAAAGTGTTTAAAGCAGTTGATATGTTGTTAAACAACAGTACAATATAATGAACACACTTCTAACTCTCGCAACCTGGTTTTCATTACCGTCAGACATGAATTACGGTGCTACCCTGACTAAAGGTTTATGAACTAAACTACAAAAGACTGTTTTTCCAAATGTATGACATGCATTTTTGGTTCAATGGCTATAAATGACATATCATAGCTGTTTGTAAGCAACTGAGCAATCAATAATTTTTCTTCCATCTGTTCTCTGTCTCAATAAATATATACATTCTATACTTAAGTTGCTGTGTTTGTGAAGTTTTGCCAACATTGTGATGACCAAAATAGTTCCTCAAAGGTAGTAAAGCCTGGAATCACATACGCTGTGAGACTCAGCCAACAATGTTTAATTATTTATACAGCAGCTTTACTACACTCAAGGTCACTTTACAGAGCAAACAAAACTAAATGTGCAGCGAAATCCAAAACAGTACAAAACTTAGAGGTAAAGGATAATATAAGAAGCAAGTAAATGAGAAGAAAACACTGTTTGATGAAACATTATATACACTTTAAAGTAATACTTCGCCATAAAGATTTTTCTGTCATAATTTACTCTGTATGATTCAGGAGTGTTGAACATAAAAGAAGATATTTTGAATCTGTTGTAAATATTACTCAAAGTATGAGTAAAATGTAGACTTTTCAAAAGTACTCAAGAGTAGTTAGTATTACGCTGTCAAAAGCTGATGCATTTACATGTAATTTGTGGATGTGTGTAAACGTAATATTCTGTAGTGCATTTAGTCATTGCCCAGCAGGCACACAACAGCATAAGACGATAGTATTAGGTTAGATTTAGGTTGTGATGTTAGTTGACCAAAATTCAAGGTCTAGCCAGCATCTAAGGACAATGTTATTTTGATGTCCAATAACAACATCTAATGACGTTGATATTTGGTTGATTTTAGGTTGTGTCAGAAAGTGACCAAAATCCAACGTCGAGCCAACATTTTAAACTAACGTCATATTGACATCAAATACTGACATTTATTCGTCAGTATGGCTACTAAAATCCAACATCTGAAAGATGTCATAGCAGTAACTTTCACACAACATCAGCTGTAACATCATTAGATGTTGATATTTGGTTGCTTTTAGGTTGGACGTTGGACATTGATGTCGTCGGCCTGACGTTGGGGTGTTGGTTTTGGTGTCAACCCGATTTTCATTTCCAAACAAAATGCAATGTCCCCACGACGTTGGGGTACAGCGTCAATCTAACGTCATGTTGACGTCTTGTGCATGCTGGGTGTTTAAGGCCATTTCGGTCATCATATAATAAACATCCATCATCTTCTCATCAGTGACATTTACTAAACTGTCTTTTGGGTCAATGCATGTAAAGATTTTGGACATCTTGACACTTTTAATGCTTCCAGTTTACTGCAACTATATATCGTCCATGTCTTGAGGTAGTTCATTATGATGCGATTTACCTTCTATGTGTGATTTGATTGGACAGGAATCACAGGACTGATTTTTCTAATCCCCATAGACAAGAAAAAAAAAAGTAGTGACTGCAGGTTGAAGGGAAGTAGTGGAGTAAAAGTACCAATCCAGCACTAAAAATGTACTCAAGGGAAAGTAAAAAGTACACATCTTTAAAACTACTTAGTAAATTGCAATTTCTGAGAAAAACTACTCAATTACAGTAGCTTGAGTATTTGTAATTTGTAACTTTACACTACTGAATGCAATATAATGTAACGTTAAGTAGTTTGAGTATTTGTAATTTGTTACTTTACACCACTGAATGCAATATAATGTCAAGTTAAATGTTAAGTCTCCAAAATGCTCAAACACAACGTGTGTGATTGTGCACAGCAATATTTTGGACAGGATCATCCCGGTGTCACCTGTCTCCAGCGTAAGCAGCTTTCCTCAGGTAGTTTGTCCCAGTGGCAGCACCGTAGCGCTTCTCCAGTCCAGGAAGACGGGAGTGAGAAGCGCAGAGGAGGGAGGGGGAGAAAAGGAAAGTGCCTGGAAAACAGTGTTGTGTTTTCTTGCAGAGGAGGGACGTCACAGCCCGACCACAGACAGCAGAAGTACGAACAGGAGCATACCAAGACCGGAGAGAGAAGTTCAGTTGGACAAATCAAAACATACGACCTCACTGCAGAAAAAAAACAAAGTTGGCTTCCCGAGGCGACTCATTAGCGAGTGATTGAATAATCAGAATATTATGTATGCATCGTGACGAGTCGCTGCTGCCTGCCATTAAGGGTCCGGGCTGAAAACAAGGGACTGTTTATGGTTTTTCGTTCTTCCCCCTCTCTTTCTCTCCCAACAAATCGGCGGAGGTTTTGCGCACAACCGGGAGGTGCCGCTGACTGTCGGCAGGAGGGAATGAAAGTTTGCCAGGCGGGCGGAATTTTATTCGACGTAAACACTTCTTGTTTTTGACACCGGGGCCGTGTATTTCATTTAAATACACGCTGTAGGGACTTTTAAAAACTGTGGACATTAACAGAGCCGAGCGGGGACATAGAAATCCAGGCAGAAATCCTGTTTAAGGCGTGTGCGTGGGTTGCGCCGTAACATGACGGCTGTGGCAGATTGACGAGGATATCACGAGCGCCGCTGTTTAGGATCGTTAAGTTCTGCCTGTGTATTTACATATTTTCGCGATTACTTGCATATCTACCCCTCGTGTATAGACTAATCTTACTGTTTGATTGAGGTAGGCTCGGTTTAACTTACGCAGTGCTGCCAAAATGAGTGTAGAGACGGAGCGCAGTGTGGCACATCTGATTCGAGCTCGTGTAAATGTTGCCATGCAATCTTTAGGATTATAGGCTCAACCCCAGCCTTTATCAAAGATAACTGCGGAATCTCGCCTGAAGAATCGGATCGCTTTGGCCTTAAAAGAGCCGTTTGTTCTCCGGTATAGAAGAAACAAACATTTTATGGTCCGAAATCCTGCAGCTGTTGTCGGTTGAGCTGGTCGCGGCCAAATGTTTCAGCGGGGACCTCGCAAGTTTTTCTGAACTGTCCCTTGAAATAAACATTGTGATAAA